>JBBUKS010000035.1:6748859-6779927 GCA_038050645.1 Hedychium gardnerianum
TAATATTAATTACTAATATTAATATTAACATTTTGCAATACTAATTAATACCTTACAAATTAAAATATAATATTAATATTAACACTAATATTTTAATATTTTAAAATATAATATAATATTATATTATATTTTAAAATCCGATGGGAATACATAAAAGGTACAAATAATTTTCTAGCAGATATTTTATCCAGACTTTTACACTAAACTTCTCTTTCAAGAATAAACAGACAGAAAAAAATATGAACTTTTGCCACAAAAATCATGAGATTTGACAACCAAGACTTACAACAATTCACAAACTATAAAGATTAGTTCCACTTCTCGTCAAGGGAAAAACTTGATCATATACAAAATTATTTAATTAACAACGTCTGGAATATCTCTATAATACAAGGGAGTTCTAGTTACAAGATTGTTGTGATCAACGTTTTATCAAATTACTTCTTAACAATAATACAAAGGTCAGCATGCAAGAAATTTTCGTGTTACGTAATCTTTTTCGGAACATAGACTGGAGTTTACCGTAATTAGGAAAAAGTCAAAATAGCAATACAAGGATGTGAACATCCATTCTACAAAGGACGAAGTTTTTACTTCTGCTAGGGCAAGCCTAAGCCATAATTTCTTTATCAGCACTTTATTAAAAATAGGAGAAAATGTCTAGACTGATACTATTTGGCCAGACAAGACTTATGCTTAAACACTTACTACTAAGCTTGAAGAAATAAACACCTCTTCATCGGGCCAGATTCATAGACCCAACTACTTAACTTTGGCCCGACTTAAAACAAGAGTCGTCTTAACTACAGAACAACAAGTTTTAGAAACAAGATTATTAGGACTCCTAAATACAATTCCAAAGGACATTTCTATCTATGTCCGTAGCATGGTAGAAAAATCTACTCTAGTCTCTACAGACTTTCTTGAACTTATGTGAAGCCATTAAAGTCTTCCATAGAAACCTCCCAAAGGGATGACAATCATATACGAAGCCGAATTCAATCCTAAACTGAAATCTCAAAAGCTCAACAATATATGTGAAGATTTAACTAAATATGGTTGTCAATGTCAACTACTTTACTCCTTCCGCAAAATAAATATTGATTTCAAAACATACAATCCCTTAACAGTCAAAGGACGGCTTATTGTGTCATTTACACTAATGGACTATGGACTTCTCTATAAGCTATGAGTACATGACCCAGACTCAATCAAAAACTTTCCAAAAAAATTAGGAAATATTATCTTCCTAGCTCTAGAAGAAGAAGAAACATTTGTAGTTTGTACTTTCGATAGCTTTCCTCCAGAATGGTTAGAGCTAAAGATGGAACCAGCTAGACATTTAATCAAAATAGACATCAATGAAGTTAATGACTTGGAAGACTATCCCTCTAACCTAGTTATTGAATGGGATGCACTATCAACATCAGTTGACCAACTCAAACACTAGAAGGCTTCAGTCCAAGGGACTAATTCGTCATGGGATAAACTCGAAGATCCTGACACCTACTTACTTATAGGAGAAGCATATACCGAAAAGATCTACTGGCCAAAAGACATGAGCATTAGATTCTTTCCATTCAGTTTTACTACCTAACATAGTATTCTCCTACAACATTATTAGAGAAAGACAGAATGACTAGCAAACAAGAAATCAATAAGCTCAGCACTCTCATATAGAGCCTACCGAGCGGCCTTGAACAGAGCCTGTAATTTCACCCAAGCTAGCAACTCCAAAGTTTCATCCTTGGACTCGATTGGTGAACACAACGACTTTTACAAAATGTCAACCATGACGTTAGACAACACTACTTCTACAAAAACATTAGTCATGACATCAAGTTCCTCTCCACGCGAACATTTTCTTCTCCACTAAGAAAGGCCCGCTCTCTTTTGCTCAACAACTGTTCCTCTCTTTTTCTCCTTCCGAAGCAATCCTCCACTAAGAAAGACCCCTTCTCTTTTGCTCAACAATTGTCCCTCTCTTTCCTTCCTCACAAAGCAATCCTCCAGTAGCAGCAGAAGCTTTCCTCTCCTCTATAAAACCGACCTTAGACCTTCAGCAAAGGGCATTCAAGATCCCAAAAGCAAGAAACAAGCAAATTTGATAGCGTGTACAAATTACAGTTTCCTTGTAAGTTTTTAGTTTGTGAGTTCGGTATGTAAGTTTCTTTTGCAATTTTCTATTTCATGTATTGTAAGTAATTTTTATGTACATAAAGTATGTATGTAGGTGTATTTTTCAACCTTGTCTAATATAAGTTATTATAAAAAGCTAATCTTTTTCTAGGTCAACGAGAGACCATGTTCTCAGTTTTTTCAATTTAATCTTGTCCTCAGTCCTTATCCTAATAATATTTATGAACCCTAATTATATAGGGACAATAGTACTAAACAACCGCATAAGACTTGTGTTGGCTAAGTAAGCAAGGCGCACTGCCTACTAGTTAAAAATAATCGGAGCTAGGTTCGATTATTGATTCAGTGAGGCTCATTGGATAAAATCAAAAAAAATATAGTACAACATCCTTTTCTATGACTTAATTCTCTCGTAAAAAGATTATCCCTGATTATCTATAATTAATGTTCATAATTATTATTCATAATTAATATTTACAATTATTATTTACATAGTAATATAAATAACTTTACAAAAAGAAGCCTAAAAAGTTTAATATCAGAGCGATCATAATGAATAATTTCTAAAGATGCATAAAATTTTCGAAAACTTAACTTTTTAAATTTAACACTTCTCTATTTAAAAAAAAAATAATCATTACTTCGAATGAATATCAATATACGTGTTATATTAAATCTTAGATATATAATTACTATTTACATAATACAATAAGTGAGCGTGCTACAATGCAATGCAATGCAATGAAGGATTCCATGGGGTTAACTATTCCTGAAAATTGTCAGAAATAGTGAGAAGATCTTCAATTCTATTCTCTGGCTGACACAGCACTATCTAAAGTTCTGTTCCATGAATCACATGACCTAGTCACCTAAATCTCAAAAATCACATGACCTAAATTTCTTAGCTATATTGACGAAGTGTCTCATTCGATTGATTTATATATATAATTTTAATAATCTATATATTTTATTCTACGTGCATCTATTGAGATAATATAATCCTGATCATTAATTATATCACACATATTTTGATCAATAATATACAGATGGTCACCTCAACAGATGCCCATGATTATACAGGATAAAATGTACAAACTAATAGAACTCTATATATATATAATTTTATTATCATATATATTTTAGCTTATATAATTATAAATATATATTAAAATAATCATTTGTACACCATTATCAAAATATATATGATGATAATTAATGATCAATATTACTATTACCTCAACAAATATACATAATTATATAAAATAAAATATATAAGCTATCAAAATCCTTTATATATATATAATTCTAGAAACAATTAATTTGATCCATTAAAATTTATTATTAATTATTAAAATAAATTAAAAAAATATTTATAATGATCATTTAAATAATTAATATTCTTAAATTATCATCCAACTGAAAAATATATATATAATATATTATAATAAAAAATTAAATCTTAAATATTTAATTAATCATATCTTAATCATTATATTATAATCTCGAAAGCATTCGATTGATTTTCTAACTTAAGATGAACATTCAATTAAAATTGAATCAAATCCAATTCAGACGATCAAATCAAATTAATTGGAATTGAATAGATCATTTTTTTTAAATAAATTAAATGAATATAAAATCGATTAATTTATAACTGATTAAATTAATTATTTTAAAAAATAATTATAATTTATCAAATCGATCATTAATCAACTGTGACGTGGATAGTCGATTACATCAAATTTATCAAATTTATGATATTCGATTTGTGAATGTCAATCATTACTCGACTACTAAATTTTATATTCGATTTATTAATAATCGATTAATTATAACATATTAATCGACGGTCATAAATCCGATTTGAGTTAATTGATTTAATTAAATTTTATGTAAACGAGATCAGACCGAATAAAATAAATCTAAATAATTGATATATTTTTTTAAAAATAAATAAATTTCTAAATTAACCAAATTAAAATTTCAAAATAAATCGATTCATTCGATTATTTATATTTAATTGAGATTTTATTCACCCCTACATAGCTATTAGAATACGTTAAAAATTTCTATTTATTTCTTCGATTATTAATTTTGAAATGAGTTAGCGGGAACATTAGGGATGAACACGTCGTCTTTTGCTACTAGAATGAGTTGAAAATCTGTCCGGGACGGATTCGTGGGTTGACGAGCTGATTCAGCCCGATTTTAATGGTTGAATAAGTCAGACCACCGACACCGAATATGTAAAAGCAAATATTACTACAAAGAGACTGAGGAAGACTCGAGTGATCAGGTTTTACCCGAATGAATGCAAAGAATCCCCTGTCGAGCTCATGATTTTAAAGGAAAAGGATGCATCAGTCCCTGATGCCAAAATGCACGTAGAGTGTCAGGTCAGCTCCGAGCATAGATGGCTCCACAGCTGAGTCATTTTGGATGGTGCCCAAGTGCCAAAACGTGATCAAATCATTAAATTTTTGCTGGAAATAATGAGCAGTCTTTATCTGCATGTCAGAATCATATAGATCCTGACAAGTCCACTGTTGAGTTGCGGAGGCAAACAGTTCGTTGTATGTATACTTCGCTGTAGAGTCGGAAGAAATAAACCTTATGCATTTGGTCGACCAACTTGGAGGAAACAACTTAGGGTTTGGTTACACAACGGAGGTAAAAGATACGTGTTTACGTTGAGAAAGATATCCTAACTTCATCTCTACTTACATCGAGGGTTCAAATTCAAAGTAATTTGTTTGATCGATTGAGCTATTGATTGTACTTAAATGAAAATTTTAAATAGATATAATTATTGTTCATCTTTAGAACGGTAAATAAGTTAAATCGAATTAAATTTTGAGATATTCAAATTTGTTTGATAAGATAACTGAGCCAAGTCGAATCGAACCTAAAATGAATTAAACTTTTGAAATGATTGTTCAAGCTAGATTTGATTTTTTTTTTATGAGCTTGAGCTTGTTTGAAGCTTGGCTTGAACTTGATTCGTTTAAATGTTATCGAGCTCTCACTTCGAACTTGACTTGAGTTTGGTTCGTTTAGATGTTATTGAGCTCTTAATTCAAACTTATTTGATTGTTTGAAATTTTTATTTGTTTGATTGATTATTGAACTTGATAATTCAAATTTATTTATTTTATTTTATTTATTTAGTACGTTGATAAGAGTTTTATTAATGAATATGATTGTTCACGAACGTTGTTCACGAACATTATTTCACGAACGTTGTTCACGAACATTAACGAACTGAACACATATATATTCAAATTTATTTGTTTAGTATAACGAATTATTTAAATTTATTTATTTAATTGATCTTTTATATATTATATATTGGACGAATATAAATAAATTCTTATTAAATTAAATATCAAATTTATTACGAACGTAAATTTATTTACAATCTTATTCATCTTTCATTTGCTGTCATGTAACACGCGAGTGCAGGAGGCGTCTGATAAATATTCCGCACGAAATTTGGAGCGCTTTGAGCCGTCGATTAGTCACGTGCTCGGGGGCATGGCATCCGCCTCGAGGTAGCGGTCAAAGTTGAAACCCAAACTCTACCGCTGCTGCTGCCCGATGGAGCGCCGCGACAACTACCGATGCGGCCCGTCACGAGAACCGCAACAGTGGAATAACAAAAATAAATGGCACCTTCTCTCTCATTCACTTCTGCCCGTGTCCCGGCGTGGCCGGTGGGTCCCGCTGCAGGACGCAGGTGGTGACGTGTTGCAGTCGAGTACCGATTCGACGCGTACCGGTAGCTCCGGCACGAAATTTGATACTCGCGAGCGACGGATGATCGCTTGCGTGTCGCAATCTGGTTCGTCGCGACGCAGGACAGAACCGGTTGATAAAAGCCATCCCTTGGGGGGATCTGAAGGACGGCAACCGCCATGGTCACCGACGTAGCCCGCTCGCCAGACGCATTCCTGGGCCGCTCGCCGGCATTCCCTGCATTCTGCCGCCTCTCCACCAAGAAGCCTCTTGAGCCGGCCAGGGAGAGAGCCGATGGAGAGGAGAGCAGCGGCGGAGGCGACTTCGAGTTCCGGCTACACGACCCCGTCTCGATGCTGCACGCCGACGAGCTTTTCGCGGACGGGAAGCTCGTGCCCCTGCACCTGGCAGCAGCGACGCGCGGTGCGGCAGAATGTGCGGCCTACATGCGCTCGGCGGAGCAGCAGAAGACGCGGCGGAGGACAGAAGCCCCTCCTGGATCGGACCAGTATGCCTTCTCTCCTCGCGCGCCGAGCTGTGCGATCCGGTGGCGTGAACTACTCCGCCTCAAGAAGGCGGCCGGACCCAAGCTCGAACACGAGAATGCCGTCAAATCGAGGAGCCATGGTCCGGAGGTCAGGTCGTCGCGGAAGCATTTCTTTCACCGGAGCCCTAAATCGTCCTCTGTTCTAGAGCCGGCGATGTGTTTGCCCCTTCTCCGTGAACCGGACGCTGAAACGGTCTTATTTTCTTCCCGGCTCTCTCTCTCTTCGTCCTGCTCCTCGGGCCGTGACCATGAGGACCTCCATCGTCTATCCCTCGACGCCGCCAAGCCCCACCGCCACATGCCGATGCTCCGATTGGTCCGGCCACTGCCAGCGACGGCAGAGTTGCCGCTTCGTGGGCGGATCAGGAGGGGCGGCTCTTCCGATATGGCGCCGGGGCCGGGGCAAGCGACGACGGGGATCGGGATCACCATGCCTGTGGACAGCCCGCGAATGAACCCGTCGGGGAAGGTGGTGTTCCACGGGCTGGAACGGAGCTCAAGCAGTCCCGGGAGCTTCACCGGCGGGCCGCGGCCGCGGTTGCAGGGGATGGAACGATCCTACTCGGCCAACGTCGTCCGGGTCTCTCCGGTCCTCAACGTTCCGGTCTGCTCCCTCACGAAGACCGGCCCGGTCTTCGGGTTCGCCGGCCAGCTCTTCTCGCCGCAGAAGAAGGAGAAAGCTATTCCAGCAGCAAGCCAAACCACCGCCTGCGTCGGCGGCAGGAGGAGGAGGAGCAAGAGCTAGAATCCCTCGGATTCGAAATCTTCGGATAAGATGGCCGATGCTCGCAAGATTCCATCACTGTTCTTATTTCCTTTTTCCTCTCGGCCATTAATTTTCCGTCCAGATCCGGAAATCTATTTTTGGGCCGGAAAGCCATCGAGCTGCTTTAACATTCGCACCTTTAGGTATGCTCTGCAACAGGGTGCCGTTCTACTTTTGCTCGGTGTCTTGTCTCTTTGTGCTTTGTTGTAACTCACGCCAGAGAATATCCAACTGCTTGTGCTATTTTCACTGATTTTGCATAAGCGCCCTCCTCTTTTCACTATTTTTCTCCATCCATTTAGCAATCGGACGAAAAAAAGAACAAAGAACACATTCAATACGAGCAAAGAATATCGAGCAAGTTTGATCTTGCAAATGACTTATGAAGTTCATATTTGTACAAATGAGTGTGAGATTGAAACAGCTTGATCAAAGCGCCACAACTGAAGCCGACTCGTAGCCATTCAGATGCGACTTCTGCCATCTCCAAGCGATCGAAAGACTCTCCTGAAGATCAGTGTGACGGGCACTCCAGTTGAGCTCTCTGTTGATTTTCGATGGATCGCTGTAAACTTCAGCATAATCGCCGGGTCTGCGCTCGAGGTAGTCCACTTTGATGCTCACTCCGGTTGCCTTTTTGCAGGCCTCGACGAATTCTTTGACGGACCTACCTGAAATTACAACACAAAACACTCATCAGTCTCATTGCTCTATTGTGCATGTGAGTGAGTGAATGAGAGGGAGAAAGGAGAAAGGAGAATTGGAGAAAGAAAGCCACCTTTTCCGGTACCAACATTATATATGCCTACTTTGCTAGGCCTTGCCTTGTCGAGGGATTTCACATGAGCATCGACAAGATCAGTAACATCTATATAATCTCTAATACAAGTTCCATCACTTGTAGGATAGTCTGTTCCTTTAACCTATAAGTGAAACCAGTAAAAGTATTGGTTTATATTAAAGCACATATATCATGCTAGAAAAGATAAACAATGAAGATACCTTCAGACCAGGTATGATACCCAGTGCTGCATCAAAGCAAGCACCAGATATACGCCCGTGCTCCCGTAACTCGGGTCTCGGAGCTTCACCTAATCTTCCTTCTGGATCTGATCCAATTACATTGAAATATCTGTCAATGCAGAGAGAGAGAGATTAGATCATGCTCTAGCAGGTTAGGCAGGGATAAGTGATCATCAGAGACAGACCTTAAGATCATGACTGCCATGTCTGATCCCTTTGAGAAATCCAAAATGATATCCTCCGCCATCTTTTTGGCCTTCCCATATGGGTTGATAGGATGCTGCAATTGTAGATGGCATAATAAACATAACCAACTTCATGAGTGGGACAACAGAAGGAAAGCTTCCAGAAATTCTTCAAGAAAGCAGACATATTCTCACCTGAGGAGTTACTTCTGTAATAGGCATTTTTTCTGGTTCTCCGTAAGTTGCACATGTACTTGAGTAAATAAGAGTTTTCACACCATGTGTTGCCATGGCTTCCAGAATCACCAAAGTATTCGATGTGATATTATGATAGTACCTGTTGGTGGGGGAAATTTGATAATCAAACAAAGTAAACTAAAATTAGATCTAGGAAGGATTATGTTTTAATAATTTACTATTGCTAACATTGGTTTCGCACAAGATGTTGAATTGTCTTAATCACATACAAAACAAGGAAATATGTGTGATCTCAAAACATTGTGGAGCTCATGAATCAAATATTATATTTGAAAGCTACGGTAATTAGAAAGCATCATTAGAGATTAAATATAGAATCCAGGCGGGTGGAAAGAGAATAAGGTATAATAAATTCATAATACTTGGGACAACTGCCATGTAAACTCTTGTCTGCTAGTACTTTTATTTTAGGCTTAACATGAGAAATACACTCAGTGAATTGTAGGCTTTTTTCACAAACTGTCATTATTGGAAATATCATGAGTAGGTGCTAAAGAAACACTTTAAGATTTACTATTTCAATTACAAATCTAGAACAAAAACTTGACAGTCTTCTGCTATATTGGAAAAATGGCATACCTAAGAGGTTCTAGTGTGCTTTCTCCCACATAAGCAACCGCAGCGAAGTGCATAACAGCATCAAATGCATTTTTTGCGAAAATTTTGTTGACCTAGAGCTCTGTTAAGGAATAAACTTATGGACAACTGTTCGCTAAAATGAGAACAAGGGTAAAATGTTAGTTTCTTAGAAAGCCAAATGACCAGGATACGGCTACGGCATCTCCTAAATCAGCATAAATGAATTGAAGTCTTCCAGGTTCTGGAAACAGCTGTTGAAGAATTCTAATTGCTCCAAGATTTCCTCTGGAAAGGTTATCCTGTAGAAATCAGAACGAAGGAATACTTATAGCAGCAGATATGATGTCCATTATACTGAGGATCTAGATACAGTAGATTCATACAATCTTAGTGAAGTTGTCATACCACTATGGTGACCCTATAATTGTCTTTCAGGAGTCGAAGTGCAGCATGTGAGCCAATATACCCAGCACCTCCAGTCACTAAGACATGAGTCACTCCAGGCTCATGACGAGAAAACTGTGAATTAAAACAACAGTGAATTTTCAAGGAACTTTGAGATTTCACCAAACAAGTTGCAATGAACATTACTAAAACCATCACTATCTCTTCAGAATCAATTTCCAAGGAACTGTAAAGTCATGAAACATGAGGAAACAGTAACCAGAAAGTATGGTTGAGATAGTTTCACCATAGAAAATGGTTTTAATTCTACAGAGGAGGATTATTTTTTCCAATAAAAAGTGTAAAATAACAACTCGACCCAAATTGATTTGGATAAACCATACCTTGCTGGGGCCACTAAAGCTTGGGAATTGCTTTAGAATAAGTATGCATATGGCTGTAATAATTACTGCTATAACAAGTTTTCCAAGAACCTGAGGCTTGCGATGTGACTCTGAGTAGTCCATGCCTGAAAGGAAACAATAACAAACCAAAGTATTTTGATTAGTTAAAACTTACAAAAACTGAAAGAGAAGCGACAAGCCAGCCTAATCCTCAACATATCAAACAAACTTGAGAAAGAAATTTTCACATCATTCGACAAGTTGCATAAAGCATCTGAATTCTCTTACATAATAATCCCTTTTTTAGAAACAAAATTCTTCAGAAGTAAAAAATAATTCACCATAAAAAAACTCATTACTGCAGATTAAAAAATTCAAACGGGGTGATGTAATTCTCAAAAGGTGCAGACTTTACCACTTTAACTTGAAAAGAAGATCATGCAAACAACCAAAGAAGAAGATATGTGAGTCTGCTAAGAGCAATGATGTTAACCTGATAGGGGCAAAGGTCTATTTGCCCTGGGCTGACTACGATTTCTATTTGCAGGTAGCATGTGAGAGAGGTCCTTCATATCAGGCCACTAGAATCAAATGCAAATTAGGGTAAACAACTCTCCACGTCCAATGATCCAAACCACCGATTGCAAACCGGATGAAGTGAGCTGCAACGTAGTAAAAAAAACAACTTCAGTAAGAAAACGCTAAATTCAGCATGGTAGAGAAGATCGAATCATGTTTTCAATTAAAGAAAAGGACAAGTCACTCGGCAAGTCGATCGCAATCAACCATTCTCAGAAATCAGAAAACCTTGGTGCCTTGAAACTAGAAGCATTAATTACTCCAGGTCAGAAGAATCTCAAGATGGCACCGGCCGTAATAAATGAAACGGCAAAGGACTAGGAATCACAACCCTGAATCATCGAACAAACAGAAACACAACTAGACACTTCCGTTTCAACGGGGGGAAATCTCCACCTTTTAGGCGGATTGAACCAAAAAGGCACTCGGAATTCGACATGCCAGACAGAAAAGAACCTCCGATCGCCAAGAGAACGGATCCAGCGCAGAACCTTAAAGTCAAATGAATCGGAACCAGAGCAATCCAAATCCAAATTAAATCGTACCTCCGCCAGAATACTCCCGATAAAGCCGAATCGTGAAGCAAGGAGAGTAACGAAAGTCGAGCATGGGTAAGGACACGCGCACCTGGCGGCGGAGGCGGGGAGAGAGCGAATAGGGGAAGGAGAAGGCGAGAAGCACGCGGAGTAAGAGGAGAAGTTTGGACCGAGTCGCAGTGGACTTTTAAGCTGGTTGAAGAAGGAAAGAAAGCTGGCAGAGGGAAGGTGTGGAAAATTGCCAAAATCATGCAGTTGTCCTTTCTCTTCAGGGAATTATCAAAAGACTCCTAAACTATTTTCTAATATATATATATTTTTATTTTAGTATTAAAATCAAAATACTTACTTATTTTGTCATTTTAAATTATCACTAGGGAAATGTTAGGAGGTAATTTTACATTAACATGATTTTAAAGGTTATCTTATCCTTTTTTTTCTTCAATAAAAATATTTATTTTTAAACGGTTAACTATTGACTATGAATTGAAACTTTTTTTAAAATTATTATTTTTAGTGATTTTAGATATAAATTATAACATTCCAATTCCAATCAATAAATTATGTTTTAAATTTACAGGCGAACCATTCAGAAAAATCATTTATTTTATACATCATATTGATATTTTATTTTGTCCCGATAATTAAATTCTTTAATAAATAATTAAAAAAATTAATATTCAAATTTTATTATAAAAGATAATTATATAATGATTAAACTCTCTAATGAATAATTCAGAATTTTTATTAATATTTTTTGATTTATTTTGACGACTCATAAACTTTTTTATGAGATCAAATTGATTATAATGAATAACTAAGAGTTTTCGTTAACACTTTTTGATTTTTTTCTGATAATCGATAAAAAAAATTTATAAAATCAAAATTTGTTATGAGATCGAATTGATCGTTTTATATTAGATATAATCTGATTAATTATTTTTTATTAATATTTTATTTTAATTAAAAATAGGACGAATATTTTCATTAATATTTTATTTTAATTAAAAATAGGGCGAATATCTTTATGCATCTACATTAAATATTTTTCATAGGAGTTAGTAGCCATGATTTGAGTAGTCTTTCATTGTGACATATTGGTCGCTTGAAATTATTAGCTTTACCTGTCAACATCCTTCACATCAGAGCCCAATTATTAAGCTTCTACCAACTTTTGAATTAATTTTATCATTATATCAATTTGTGCCTGCGAAAAGTAAGCATCACAATTATACATGAGTATCTTTTTTACGCGAAGTATTTAATTATTTAAATCAATTAATTCTAAAAATAATTGAATCGATTCCATTAAAAAAAATTATTGATTATAAAAATAAAAGCACCGAAAACTCTTCACTCCGCAATTAAAAATCGACTCATGGATACCTGCTTTGCCATTTCATCATCTTCAAGATCTCGACGTGTGTCAGCATTAGTCATTTTCTGACTTTCATTTTAATTTGGCCCATGCTCCTTTTTTTTTCTTTTAATTAAAAAAAGGAAAAGAAAAAGAAAAAGAGAGACTTGGCTCTAGTTAATCAAGTTTGTGTGCGTTTTTTGACTTCATGGCAACCACATGACACGCTCACATGCGCCTACAAAAGAAGGCGACAGGGTACTAGAAATGCCTGAATGCATACAGAGTGAGCAAGTGTTAGGTATGGTGTGATGCCCACTAGACACCTTTGGTTTTTTGTTTTCTGGGTTCTTGTGGTTCTAAGACCAGAAGCAATTTGAAAGAAGCTGCTACAATTCTTTAATTTTTTCCCTCAGTTAACTTGAATAGTTTGCATGCAGGAGTAAACAATTGTTCTAAATTATAGCATGGATCTAAGGCTCAAGTTGTAGAGTTCAGTGATTGAGTTCCAAGTGTTTCCTGTTCAGTAAGATAAAGAATATATAGGAGAAGTAAATTTCGGGGGACAACAATCTGAAAATTTGGATCAAGTTCTTGAACGAATAAAAATATTGTAAAGCTCATCATGATCTCGACTCACCTACAAAGTTGGACCATATGAATTCTTGGACCACCCTGAGATGTTGGCTCGTTGCTGGTTTTCTTATACTTGCTCATGATAGGCGTGGCATTAGAGGTAGCTGAGTGATTAAAGAGCACAAGAATCTCAACGAATTTAAGGTTCCAATACAGAAATGATGCCCCAAAAAAAGTCCAGGCTGCTCCATTCATATTGCACTTCTGCAAAAGATCTCTGAGAGTTCCTAAAGGCGTCACTCAGTTGATAGAATTTAGCTCCTGTAAACTTCTGCAGCATCATGAAGTGATTGTTGAGCTGAAAGAACATGCTAAAGTAGAGGTTGCTTTAATCATATCTTCATGCCATTTGTGCCACTAAGCAAATGCTTACATTTCATCAATGTCCTTTTCTGCTTCTCTACTGGTTGTAAAACTATAATTCTCCTCGCTGCTTATGAGCTTTCAGGATTATTTCTCAAGCTTGGAACAGCATTGGAAGGAAAAACGGCTCTAGTTATGAATTGCATGCCACTTCCAGATGATTTGGTGATCTTGGAACATCATTTACTTGGGAAACAAACTGTTTGCAAGCTTTTCTCAGATTCTCTTTTACTAGGGATAGCTCCATGTTTTGAGCTGTTAGAGCATCCAATTCATCAACCAGCTTTAAAATAGTGTCGCTCTTAAAGCGATGTGCATTGCTGTTGAGTATATTCAACCATGACCTCTCAGAAAAAGCACGGATGTCAATCTCCTGAAGAATGTCCAAGCAAGAAAAGGCAGCCGGGTGGTCTTCTTCCACTAGTTTCATGCAAAACCTTTCCTTGATAATAGGTATCGGCGGCACCCTTTCAAAGCGAACCAAATGCTTCCATGTTAACTCAAGCACCAGGATCTGAATTCAAAGGGAAAATATATTTAAGCAAGAAAAAAGAAAAGAAAAAGTAAGCTTCAGTAGTTGTATAAGAAAGATCAGCTAACAATACAGCCATAGTATCTCCTAGAGTGTCTGAAGCTCTTGATTTAGATAGTAAAGTAGATTTCCATTTTTCCACTATTGGGTCCAAAACCTAAACTTAGATTGAAAGACAAAGAGAAATAAGTATTTGGAAAAGGTAAGATAGGAGAGCTAGCTGCTCATGCTAAATTTAGGCTTCGTGTAGCTTCATCTGACTCCCTAGAAATAATCAAAGTTGCCTTGGCGGTTGATAAAGTAAAACTAAAACTGTTAACTTGTAAAACAAGAGACATATTCAAATGCAAGCCTTATCTTGCTATCACATGCATCATCGGGCGATGAAGATTATTCTACCTAGATATGAAGATGGAAGTTCTAAAGTTTGAATGAAATACTTGCGTATGAAACAATAACTGAGACTGCTAGAAAACTCAGCATTGAAATAGGACAGCATTTTCCATTACTTAAGAGAATGATGAGTTTATTGCATTATAAATTACCTTCCCAGCCCTGAACGCATCAAGCACCATGCGCATATGCCTTTTTGTGTTGAAGCGAATCCCTTGGTTTAGCATTTGTCTATAAACATTCTCAAAATCATCCCACTTCTGTCTTTGGGCATAAGCCTCAATCATGGTATTGAATGTATAGTTATCAGGAACAACCCTTTGACTCAAGCCATCGCTATCAACATTTTGATAGCCACCAGCCAATATTTTCTGAAACAGATCTTTTGCTTCTTCAAACATCTCATGACCTAAGTACGACTTCAACATTATGTTACAAGTTACAATATTTGGCAAACAAAATTTATGCATTTGGTTAAAGACAAATGCTCCATTCTCAATGCTTCCAGAGTCTATACAGGTTTGAATCAATCCAGTATATGTTACAACCAAAGGTTTCTTTGCAACCTTGCATATTTTCTTTATCTGCAAAAGAGATATAAATGGTCACATGATTTAATCAATATTGCAACCTTGCATATCTTATTTAACAGCCATAAAGATGGAAATGGTTAAAAGTGTTTGGCAACAATTGAGCAAGTAGGTGTAGGAATCAATTACATGGCCACAAACCATCTTTTTGACCAATAACATATTCACTCAGTTATAAGGAATATTTTTTGAGAAAATAGTTGGATATTATTCTAAGAGTAAACTAGGTGTAGCCCCTAGGAACAATTCCAAAATCTCCAATATAGTTTCTAATTCAAGAGACCTACCAATTTAGTTAAGAAGAATCAAGTAACGTGACATTTTTTTAAATTTTCGTGCAAAATATAAGGGATTATTTATTTAATTTTTAGATCCTTAAATCTATCTCATGAGAACAATCAAGAGCCTTCCAATAACATTTTCAGTTCTAGGGAGGATGGGCATCTGGAATATCTCCAACTCCAAAGGGAACCATGAAATTTATGGACAAGTTGAAATTTGAGATTTATGTACAACATAAAAAACCTTGACGGCTTCTAACTGTTATGTGTAACTAAAGTTATGAAGGGAGAAATGCACCACTAGAAGAAAAAGTTGGAATATCATCACAAAAACTGGTCAAAGATAAAAACCTGGAGTAAAGCTTCTTGGCACCTCCCTGAGCTGCAGAGACAGCGTGCTAGATCATAATAAAGACTGGCTGTGCCTATAATTCCACGCTTTTCCATGTCTTGCACTGCTGCTACAGCTTCATCAATTTTACCTTCTCTCCATAGAGCATTTACAAGAACTGCAGCCAACATAAGGGTGATACATATTGAGTAACCAAATCTTGGGATTGATAGAATGTATAACATGTGAAAAAAATGGTAAACCAGCAATAATAGTCAATAAAGACTAACTTTTACCAGCAGAAACTATGTTACCTTTGTAATTCAGAACTCCAGGTACTGATGTTTTCTCAACTTTCCTAAAAAACTCATGCACTAGGTTGTACTTATCACATGCCAGCATCACCTGTTAATAAAAAGCAAAAGGCATTGTGCTCCATTAAAGGTAAATAACACAAAAGACAGCTGAAATGAGTAGAAAGTCAAAAATTATCTTTAGGTATTACTGTATTGATGATGGGAAATTATCTAAGAATTAACATCTGATACAAGACTATTTTACTAATAGATTTTCCTTTTTACCTAGCAGGCAGTAGATCGGGAACAAAAATGTAAAGCTAATTCGGAGAGAGAAAATTTGGTTGATGACATGGGTTATTGGCAAGATCCATATATTAACAATATGAAAAGAGCAAGAAATTCGAGAAAAAAATAGGCAGTTACTAGAACTTACAAATAAGACTAAAGAAAACAAAGTAATGAGAGTTCTAAGGTGAGAACTAGATTGCTAAGAAATTCTAAAATTCAGTGAAACAAATTCCTTGGAGAAGATGAATTGAGCTATCTGATTCTTAAATCAGAAAACACCCAAACTGTATATGGTGAAATTTACAGACATTCTTTTAATAACTTAATCAAGATAAACATCACATTTGCTAAACTTACCGAGGAGAAAAAGAAGAGAGACTAGATTCTAATAAGTTGAGCAAAAATGAAAAGTAAATATCCTACAAAAACAAATAAGAATTTACACCACTCAGGAACTCACTAACTGTGGGGCATTGTTTAGAATTCACTTACTAGGTGAAAATAACTACAACTCAATTTGTGGCCATTTGCAGGTCTTTTCCTACTTAAATTGCTGATAAATTGAATTGTATTTCTGTCTATTAAAAAAATGAAACAACGAGACTGATCATGATGAACTGTTCTATGAGTTCCTACATTTGGTGACAGAAATGAGAACATTCTTAGAGATCAAGGCGGAGCTAAGTTTGCATTACTTGATCTATGACCATGATATTATCTTAGTTCCAACAATTAGTTTAAACATTAAACCATGATTTATTTTTTTTCAAAAAAAAAAAACTTGAAATAACTGTTTTATCATTAACATATGATGATTCCTATAGCACAATTCTATCCCGGGTAAGGATTCCAGCAAAAAGAGAGAGATGCAGAGACCTCCATGATGAGCCCATAGGTTGTGTTTGAAGGCTTTATACCCCGCTGTTTCAGCTGTTGTAGAACCCAGAATGCTCCTTCCCATTGTTTCTGCTTAACACAAGCATTCAAAACCTACAATTGAGAAAGGCATGGAATTATCAGTTAGCTGTAACAAGCAACAAGGCCCTTCTAACTTCTTAAACTAAACAGCACGAGGAGTTGGAAGTCTCTGTTAAAACTCAAGAGAGAGCCTAATGCAACCAAAATGCCAAGACACTTAGGTGGGGAACTCTTGGTATTTAAACATATTTGAGAACCCTCATTCTTAGAATGTGGAAGTAAAAGGTTGGTGGTTTTCTCTCACTCCCACTCCTATAACATGTCCCCTTAGGCTCAATTTCATTTTTAAAGGTGAGAGCCTGACTCTTATACCATGTTAGAGCTAAAGAGAAAGCTCAATCCAGCATTAATGTCAAGGCACTTAGGTGCGGACCTCTTGGTATTCAAACATATTTTAAAAAGCACATTTTTAGGATGTGGAGGTTATCCTCTCTGTGTCACTCCCACTCCTTTTTACAGTCTCTAACACTATCACACTTTATTTTCTAACAGTAGAATACTCACTGCATTGTAGACAACAAGGTCTGGTTCAAGGCGTGGATCCCACTTCTGAAGAGGGCCCAAGTTGAATTTCTTTTCTGGGACAGCTTGCATGCAATCCATGACATCAAATAGTTCCTTCATGAGTCCTGCTTGGCCCAGTGTAACAGCAATACAATGGTAAGCTGGAAGATCAGGGTACGAAGATAACCCTTGCTGCACAGAGTTTTAAACTTAGTCGACACAGTTGTAACTTCAAAGTGAGAATCATAACTCTAAAGTGAATAGATGACAAAACTAAGATCATTACACGCATAGCTTGGAATATGTTGAGTGCTTCAATAGGTCTCTTTGCCTTCCCAAGCACATCGAGGACAGATGTGTAAACATATCTGAAATAAAGGATCGTAAATATATATACAAAAAAAAGAAGAAATTTTCAATTCCAAATCAACAGAAATGTTGGGAAAAAATCTCTAGTTTGAGGTTGTTGATGACTTAAATGAGAAGAAAATGTAAGGTAAGGAATGTGGCCTGCAAAATACATCAAAATTTTAAACTTTTTTATGAACAATTCATATATAGACCTGCTCTTAAGTGACTTAAATCTCTCTCGGGACTGAAACCATTCAACAACTTGTAGTACTCTTCTCCAGTTCCCATGTGTGCCCAATATCTGAACAATCCTCAAGATTGAATGATCTGTGAATTTGATCCTGGCATTGTGAATCATCTTAGAAAACTTCCATTGAGGTATATTTATATCAGCTGCATTTAACCTGTGACAAAATATCATATGGATTAACAATTGACTGTTTTAGTCATAAAAGAAAGCAAAAAATTCCAAATACTAAAGTAAGACAAATCCAATAATCATAATGTATCAACAAAGAGAGATAAACAAATGTACTAAGAAACACAATCCTTAGCGGATTTAATGAACAAACTGTACATTTGAAGACATAATGCATTTCACTAATTAGCCAAGCCAAGCCTGGTCGAGCCAAGCCCGCATCAGAACTGCTATATGTCAGCTAGTTTCCCTCAAGTGGGTGGATACTAATGTTGTATTGTCATAGGGAAAAGGTTTTCATCTGGCGAGTGGATCCTTCAAGGAGCCTCATGGACTATTGGAAAGTAATATTCCTATGGAGGTGGTACCAAAGTAGATCCTGCTTGGTTTTGCTCTCATTGTTGCAACTAGGAATACAACACCACAATTGTAGTTGATCAACAAGGCCATATTGAGTAGATAGAATTGTATGAGCAAAGAAAGATAAAAGTATGTTCAATGATAGGGGGGAGCTGGAGCTCTTGACCGATGTGCAAGATGAAGTTGCACACAAGGAGAGCAAAGCAAAATTAGAATAAATGAAAGCATGTTTATGTCATGGAATAGTGATTGGAACTAGTAAGTAGCAAGCAATAAACATCATCGTGCAATAAAAAAAGGAAAATTGGGAATTCATGGCTTACTGCTTTGCTAGGTTCTGTATCCTCTCTTCCAATTCCATCCGCAATACCCTTGGCCTGTTTCTGACATCAGTGAACACCTCAAAAGTCTTAAATGCAGCTCTGTCCTCGGAATCGAAGCAATCAGCATCTCTAGAAAAATTGCTGGTGTCCAAATTAGCATCACTGAGCATCTTACTTGTATTCAAACCATTAGCACGGATGCCAGAATTCCAGTTTTGCCTATCATGCCCATCATACTTCTTTGACAAAGAAAATTTGTTCCTCTTCACTATTTGCTCTTTGTCATTATTTCGTTTCCCTACCCAACTATCGACATGCATATTCTGCCCATCATTTTCATCCTCAAGTTTGAACTCCTCTCTGCTTCTTCTCAATCTGGTATTTGTCCATCCATGATCCCTTTTCAAATGGAGCTTGTGATTAGTGGTCATATTGGAACCAGGGCTGCCATTGCTTGTATCACTTGGATAAAATTTCTTAGCATTTTGTTCCCTTTTTATCATCACAAATTCCTCTGACTTTCTCTGTATACTTTCTTTAGTAGAATGTAACCTCTTTACAGAATTATTAATTCCATACCCGTGCACAGTATTTGCCACCTTACTATCGTTGGGATGATTGTCGTTGATACAACTAATCTCGTGATCATCGATGCCTCCATTTAAATCATCATTACTTGGCCATGTACTGTTTGATTCAGTTAGCTCCCCACTTACAGGCTTTGAGCGTCTAGGACCAGATTCACCCCCTGATGAATGGGAGTAGCTACTATGTTTTGCACTATTTCCCTTGGAAATTTCAAGTTTATCAACCCCTAGTACCTTCCTATTCTTTTGAGGAATATCCATCTGTCTGTCAAAATGACTCGCTTTTCCTTTAACAAGATAGTAGCCATCTGCGTCTTCTCGTGTATCATTTAATTTTTTTTGCAAGTGAAATTTCCTTAAAGCTCTAGAATTACCATTACCATTGTTGTCTAGATTACTGGTATTGCCGTTTCTCCATGGAGCTCCTTTCTGTAACAGCCCTTCGTCCAAACCCCGTCGGTCATCACTTTTATTCCTTTTTGATCCTGTAGCATCTTCCAAGTCCTTAGTCCTTCCACGAACGGCAAATCTTTCACTCCTATTCCTTTTTGATCTTGTAGCATCTTCCAAGTCCTTAGTCCTTCCACGAATGGCATATCTTTCACTCCGAGAGCTATTTTCCACCGCAATTGGCCCCTGCTTTGAATCATCATTTCTAACTGAACGATGTTGCTGATTCATTCTGAACGATTTCCCCTTATTCACCGTTCGCTTCTTCGAGCCTTCCTCCTCGCCATCGCCCGTATGCCTACTCCTATCCCTCCTCACCGATTCCAAAACCTTCACATAATCATCAAACGCCGGCGTAAACGTGAATTCCTTCTCAAGAAATCTACTGGAGACAGACACGCTCCCGATATCCTCGATTTCTAAAGCACAAAAAATCCGGCCTTTGGAACTTCCTGCGTCGAGATCCCGTCTTCTCCTCGCCATCCGAAGAACCGAAGCTCCGCCTAAGAAGTGTCTCGGCAGAATCGAAATCCCCTGAAACGAAGAAACATTCGACCAAGCACTCCTAGAAAAACTCCGGCAATCCCCTGAACCGAGGAGGCCAATAGGCCTGTTCGCCAACATCATCTCTTCTGGGATTTGCGGGGACAGCAGAGCGACGAACGAGCTTAGGGAATCATAGAAAGGGGAAAGGATTGGCAAGCGGAGATCATTCGACCTGGGAACTCGGGAGCATCTGGAAGCGCAGGGGCTTCCTCGCGCGCGATGGCTAAACCCTCGCCGTCTTCTTACTCATCGCCTTCTGATTGGGCGTCGCGACGTTACCGTATCCTGCACTGTGGAGTCATCCACTTGCTCGGGCTCCGCATCAGTCGCATTCCTTCCTCGGGCCGGCCCATGGGCCGAAATCAGTCCGCCAAAATTTTAGCCCGAGATATTAACTATTTGAGGCATAAGGTTTTAATTTTTTTTGTTTAATAATCAAGGTATTATGCCTTCGATACAACTAGTCCAAGAGATGAATAGCTCGACCCATAAATTGGTCATCAATCAAATTCGGCCACTAATTAACGTTCTAGATTTTTCATATCATATCTAAGGACATAAGGTTTCCACTTGTTGTGTTGCATATTTTCCCCTTTGATATATTTGTCACAATTTTGTTATGTTTTGTCTTATGATTTATCTATGTTTTTTTTTTATACTCCGAGTAATGATATAATGGATAATTAAGAAATCTAAGATTCAAATTTCAATTGCGATGCATTATAGAAATTTTTTTCTCTAATAAAAAATGGATTTAAAAATATTAATCATTTGGATGGACCTCTATTAATATTTTTCAATTTATTCTAATGATTAATATAAATTTTTGGTGAAATTGAACTTATCAATTCAGATTTAATATTATCCAACTTGATTATTTTTTTTAATATTTTTTTTTTATCCCAGCAATGATTCAAGACCTTGCTGAATGAATGCATACTAAGAACATCTCGTGGGAGCTCCTAAGAGCTTTTTAGTAGGACTTATCATACCATATCATTGTCACATTAAAAAAATAACTTCATTCATTTCTGCGCTGTTTAAACAAATCTTTCAACAATTCATTTATGGTCTCACTCTTTCTTACAAATCAATCATAAAATATAACCTAAAATAATTAAATATATTATAATTAATAAATTATTTTTTTATTAATCATGACTCATTGTGACAAAAGACGAAACGTTCGCCCCAGCGCCTTCGCCAATTCGTTCCAAGACCAACGCGGAGGAAGTAAATCACGAAAATTAATTTAACTAGTCCGAATAGTAACCAATATATGGGAGAGGGCAGGAACCTGATTACTAGTCATTATTTGATCTTCAAATCTCATTATGATAACATTTCATATATTAGTCATCAGTCCATCTCGTGAACATCCCCATGTATTAATTATCAGTCGATCCATGAAGATATTAATCATGACTCATGCACTTAGATATACTCAATTAAATCGATTCAAATATAATAATATATTTGACTATCACGCAATCAAGGGATCTAAGGTTCGAATGTATTGAAGGAAATTTTCCCTCCAATGAAAAGCGGACTTAAGAATGCTGGCTATTTGGATGAGCCTTCATTAGTACTTTCCGATTTACCCTGATAACCAGTGGAAAACTTTTATGAGATCGAATTGATCATTCCAAATCCAACGTTATCCGACCTAATTAATTATTTTTTAAAAAATTGATTGGCAGGAGCTCCCTATGGAAGGGAGATCCTTTTAATTGTCACATCATCACAATCGAGAGATGCTTTAATCGCACAAATCCTAATATGGAGGCACGTGTCTTGTCGTTTGAACCTCTTCAAGATCTCTATTTTTTTTTTTATGATTCTAATATATCATATTAATATTATAAAAAAATTAGGATATTTCTAATGTAAGATTTTTTTTGAAAAAAAATTATGAAATAAAAAACTTTTAAAAAAATTCAACCATTATAAATATGAAATTTGAGATTTTTAATTTAAGAACAATAATAAAAAATTTAATTTATTTTTTTCTCTTAAAGATGAAGCATGTAATTAATATATTTGATTATTTTTTTTATTACGAAGAGAATAATAGATTTTTAATATTTTTTTATGCGATATTGAGAAAAGACTATAAAAAAATTCTTATAAAATTTTAATCATTGAAGATGTCCTTACTAAAATATTTCTAATGATTAAAATTTTAAATATATATTCTTTTATTCAATTCATAGCATGTAATTATATAACTCCATGTATATTATATTAATTTTAAAATAAAAAAATTAATTTAAAATTTCACTTCTATTCTTAAATTATAAATCTCAAATTTTATCCCATAATCCCTTAATCTGCATGTGAAAATTATCGATGACAGCAAGATATTCGCAATATGATAATCTTTACAAAATACAACTATTCGAAAGAATCAATTCATGCACGACAACACGTCTACAATCATATTTGGCATATTGGACTGATCACAAACGATGAAATGTTCGTTCTCAATATTTCCATCCTTCTAAATATTTCCATCCTTCTATGCCAAGATCAATATTAAAAATATATATATATAAAAATTAATTTATTAATTTAAATAATGACCGATCCATAAAAACAAATAAAAACTTGACTATTAAGTCAGATTTAATTCTCAAATCTCTCGATGATAATATCTTATATACTATGGGCCGTGTAGGATTCAAGATATCAAACCAAAACGTTAAAGATTCAATATCAAAGTGGATTCATGGCTAGAGTCAAGAATCCAGAAGTCTCAACATCACAATCAATTCAATCTCAACAAGCATAGAAAGCATATGTCTAACGGTAGAAACCAAATCCCTCGCAATCGCAAACAAGGCAAACCATATTTTTTAACAATATAGGAGAGGATTACTCAGCCTTCCACCTCCTCCTCTCCTTCCTCTTCCTCGTACTCTTCATCCTCTGCAGTTGCATCTTGGTACTGCTGGTACTCAGCCACCAGATCATTCATGTTGCTCTCCGCCTCCGTGAACTCCATCTCGTCCATACCTTCTCCGGTGTACCAATGCAAGAAAGCTTTCCTCCTGAACATGGCTGTGAATTGTTCGCTAACCCTCCTGAACATTTCTTGGATGGAAGTCGAGTTGCCAATGAAAGTAGATGCCATCTTGAGCCCCTTGGGTGGAATATCACACACACTGGACTTCACATTGTTTGGTATCCATTCCACAAAGTAGGATGAGTTCTTGTTCTGCACATTGAGCATTTGCTCGTCGACTTCCTTCGTGCTCATCTTCCCACGGAACATGGCTGAAGCAGTCAAGTATCGGCCATGGCGGGGGTCAGCGGCACACATCATATTCTTGGCATCCCACATTTGTTGGGTTAATTCAGGAACAGTCAGGGCCCGGTACTGTTGCGAACCCCTTGATGTGAGGGGTGCAAATCCTACCATGAAGAAGTGGAGGCGAGGAAAAGGGATGAGGTTGACTGCAAGCTTCCGAAGGTCAGAATTAAGCTGTCCAGGGAAGCGAAGACAGCAAGTGACACCACTCATTGTAGCAGAGATTAAGTGATTGAGATCGCCAACTGACATTAAACACACACACACATTAAATGATAATTGATCTTAACAGATAGAGGAAAAAACTGAGAACCCCATGTAAAGGAATACTCACAAGTAGGATTTGAAAGCTTCAAGGTGCGGAAACAGATATCATACAGTGCTTCATTGTCAAGTACCATACATTCGTCGGCATTCTCAACAAGTTGATGAACAGACAGTGTAGCATTGTATGGCTCCACAACTGTATCAGACACCTTGGGAGAGGGGAACACTGAGAAGGTAAGCATCATTCTATCTGGATATTCCTCCCTGATCTTTGAGATGAGAAGGGTCCCCATGCCTGACCCAGTACCTCCTCCCAAAGAGTGACACACTTGGAACCCTACGGGATAATGAAAGAAACAGGTTAAAGAAAAAAAAAAGATTTTGAAAGAAGGCCTCCTTTTCTGCATCTGAGATTGGAAAAGAGGCAAACAAATGAGATTGGAAAAGGCAAACAAATGATACCATAATAAAGTAAGATGAAGAAGTTAGACTTCAAAATCTGACATCCATAACACACACCCCTTTTGTTGGACAGAATATTTACAACATGAATGAGTTATATATATTCAATCTCTTAGCATTGCATATTGTTTAGAACCAGTGATTTCTATGAACTTTAGGATTGATTTCATAATTCAAAAGAACCACGTTATACAATATACCATGGCACGAGAATTTACTAAAGTTGAGTAAATACAATAACAAAAAATAAATACTCAACAATCTAACATGCACATGGACTAGGATTACCAACAATTAGCATATATTGATCGTACACGAGTTTTATATAAATCGCTCAACATGTACGCCACTATTAACAATAGCTAAACTAACTGTAGTATCATCGATTACATTAGTTAGATGTACCATGTACCAAAGTTGATATCACATAATCACTGACAAATTTCGGGAAAACAAGAAATTAAAACAGAGGGAGACTAATAGTATGGTAAATCTCACTGTAAACGGTTATATTTCTATGATGGATTAAATATTCTATGAACAATACCGTTCTCGATAGAGCAATTCTACCAAAAAAAACATGACCATCTTTCAATAAAAACATTAGAATCAGATTCTTATATTATCCAATAGAAAAGAGAAAAACTCACATTTTTACACGTTTTTTCATATATTTGTGTGAAAGTTTAAACACAGAGCACAGATTCAGAATATCGTAAGATAAAATGGTTCAAACTAGACGTATTAATCAACGCTCAACGCCCCAGACGTTTGAAAAATAAAAGAAAAATTACAGATCCATCCACTTTAGCCTAATTTTAACAACTATTAGAAAGTAAATGAAAATAACACAGATCTACTAAGAACTAAACTTATTTTGAACGAGGAAGGTCATACCTTGCAAGCAGTCGCAGTTCTCTGCCTCCTTCCTGACCACATCAAGCACCGAGTCAATTAGCTCAGCACCCTCCGTATAATGTCCTTTGGCCCAATTATTACCAGCACCAGACTGGCCGAAGACAAAGTTATCCGGCCTAAAAACCTGGCCAAAAGGCCCAGATCGGACGGAATCCATAGTTCCGGGCTCAAGATCCATGAGCACCGCGCGAGGGACGTAGCGCCCACCGCTGGCCTCATTGTAATAGACGTTGATCCTCTCGAGCTGGAGGTCCGAATCGCCGGTGTACTTCCCAGTGCCGTCGATGCCGTGCTCGTCGCAGATGACCTCCCAAAACTTGGCCCCGATCTGGTTCCCGCACTGCCCGCCCTGAATGTGAAGGATCTCTCTCATCTTCGCTCCTCCGCTTTTCAAAAATTAGGGTTCTGGATCCCGGCGAAAGGAGCAGAACATAAACGGGAGGTGGAGGCAGGAAGGAGAGGAGCGAGTGAAGGATTCAGATCTCTAGGGCACCGTTTTATAGTAGGGTAATTCCGATCCCCTCAATTATCCCGTAGAGGCTGAGTCCAGCTTAATACGGGCAATCTGAAGAAAGACGAAGGAAGTGATGATCGTACGGCTCCTGGAACGGTCGTAGGTGAAGATCGTACGGCTCCTGGAAAACGGTCGTATGGAAAATGTATGCAATCGAGTTGGGAGCGGTGAGCTGTTGTCACGTGCCCTAGGTGCGGTAGGGCGAAGAAAGCGACGTGTGGCTGTCGTCTTCCATCCCGGCTGTTTTGATAAGAACGAAATGATCCGGTTCGCAAACCCAATCCGGTGCCCGAACCGGTGAGCTATCGCATGTCCGGCGGATCGCTGCATTCCATTGGACTTTAGGAACTTAATTGACTGTGAATTTCCAAATAAAAAATATAAGAAATAAATATTATTTTAGTTGGCCAATTGAACTATTTATACTTAATATTCATATAAAAACAAAGCAAGAAAAGTTTAATTAAATTAAATAAATTTATTTCTTTTATTTTTTTTATTTTTTTTAAAAAACAACTATTTTTAATAATTCGTTTCGATTTTAACTTTTAAATTTCTTAAATTGAATAAATTGAATAAATTAAAAATAAAAAATTGAACTAATAAATCTTTCAGGATTCCTGTTGTTAAAAAGCTATTTCTATTAAATCTCTCATGATTCCATTGTTAAAAAAATTCATTTAATTTATTTTTTTAATTAAATTAATCGATATTTTATCAATTCAATTTTTATTAAAAAAATTAATCAATTTTCAAAAAATAATTTATTTAATTTTAATTAATTAAATTTAATTTTAATCGAATATTTAACCCAGTACAAGTCATTCATATTAATTTTTTTTAAAAAAATTGTAAATATTATTATTATTTTTTAAAAAAAGACATCTTTGGTTAAAATTCCCGGACAATGTTTTCGTCAATTTAAAAATAGTGAGTTCGTTTGCAACGGGAAGAAGATTTTAAAATACCTTTGTGAAATTTCGTCTAAGTTCATTTCCAACTGAATAACAACTTTCGTGTAATTGCATGTATGTACCAGTCAAACAAAAAAAAAATCAATTAATTTTATTAATTAATTCTAAAATGATTAATTTAATCCTGTAAAATTTGTTCACCGACTACATGTACTAATTAAATAAAGGCAAAACATTCGCCCCCATCGTCCCTATCAATTCGTTCCAGGATTAACACAAAGGAGGTAAATCACGAGGACTAGTCTAGCTAGTCCGAACAGTGACTAGTGCATAAGAGAGGACAGGAACCTGGCTACTAGTCAGAATTTAACCCCTAAACTTCATTATGATAATATCTCATGCATTAATCAACAGTTCATCCCGTAAAAATCACGTACTAATCAAATAAAGAAAAGACTTCAGGGAGACCTAAAGTTCATTAAGTCTAACCATTAAGCAATATTTAAATCCAAGTCGAATTCTTGTGGAGAAGAATGCGTTTATATTATGCCATCATGCAGAAGAATGAGAAACTTTCGCACGAGTAAAATCACACGGATTAAGGTGTCGAAATGAATGTCTGAACAATGTGAATTTAAACGGACTAATATAAAGAAATAGTCAAACAACAATAAAATAAAAAAAGAAAGAAAACTCTTGACTAAAAAAAGTAGTTAGGAATAATAAAATAAATTAAAATGTATTTAAATATAAATATTAATATAGTACAGTCTTATTTAATACATTAATTGATATTTTTTCTTAATTTCAATTTTTTTTTCTCGGAATTTGAAATGATGACCGATAATTGTGACAACGAAAATTAATTTTAATTTATTGACAAGTTGTCTATGTGATAAATTTTTAAAGTCTATTTGAGTATTAAATAAATAAGTTAAATTATAGGATTTCCGAATCTAGGATTTATGATAGAGACAAAGAGGGGATCATTTATTTAGGAAAAGAAATATGATAAGTGTAATATTTTTTTTAAGAAATTTATTTTATTAATTTTATTTTTAGGTGATGCAATTTTGATTTTATATTTTATATTTATTTTAATACTTAAGTTGACTCAAAAAAAATTATCACATAATCGATTTGTTCATAAAAAAAAATTATTTAAATTTATTTTCTATGTTAATATCGCCGTCTATAGATAAATAATTATCTATAATCAATTTAAATTTTAGACAAAAAAAAATGATTGAAATTAAAAAAAAATACAAGTTGACGTATGAATTTGTAGATAACAAAATTAAAATTGGAAAAAATGTAATTTATAAGACTAAAAATATAATTTCCTTTAAATTTTATTATTAGCGTATTGCCTAACTCTGTTAATTGACTAATGATATTTCCTCAAATCAGCAGTCATATTGATTATGATTGACAAGGATGAAATGAGGATCCACTTGTATTTTACTTATTAATATAAATATAATTACAAGTGGAAGACTCACCAAGTCATACCACATAATTCTGTCGGCTTGTTGACCAAATCAGCTTCATTTTGATCGGTAAACAGTGGATATTAAGTTAGTTTTCTTTTAATAAAAAACATTCAATTCGATCCTGAAAGTCTTCCTTTTGGTCCCACTAAAAGAAGGGATGGACTTTTAATTCCCACTGCGTACGTACGTATCAAATTATAATAAGCTTTTGATGCAGCAGCTTGTTATTAAGCAACTCGGCTTCCTTCTTCACGGGCAACTTTCAAGGTTAAGAATGGCGTTCTTCTTCACGGTCATGTGTTTGCTGCTCTGTGCGTCGCTGGAGAGAGCAGCGGCTCAAACTCAACCCAAGACAGATCCTGCTGAAGGTACATGTGTGTCATCTTAGCTTAAGCTAAAATCATGATTTAAAATTTCGTATCGAGCCGTATAAATGAAATTTATCGTTTTGTCCATCGACCGACACTCGGATGAGTTTAGTGTTGCTGGAGAGAGCAGAGACCTCCCGTGAGCCCTGTTGCTGCATGGAGGCCTAAGATCGTTGAGTTTTTATTTTTATTAATATTTTTAAAATTTTGTTTAGGCTATTGATTTTTTTCTTTTCAATTTTAATATTTCTTTCCTGGTTTTAATCGCTAAATTTTGTAATAGTTGATTTTTTTCTCTTTTATTTTTTTCCCTTTCTCTTCGTATATTTTTTATTCTTAAATACGTAAAATATTCTTATTCTTTTCCTCTTAAATAAAAATCCTTAAATCTATTAAAATAAAATAAATTAAATTAATTCTAAATTGATTTTTATTCTATCTTAAATTTTAAAATACTAATTTAACATAATAATAAATATTTATAATAATAATATTTTTTAAGTTAATATATTTTATATTAAAAAAATTATATTATTTTGATCATAAATTAAAATTATGATGCGATTTAAAATTTTAAATCAGGGTGAAATTGAATGAGATGAAGAAATAAGAACAACAAAAAAAGAGTTCGGAAATTGAAAAGAAATTAACATTTTCATTGAAAAATGTCTTTTTGTTAAAGAATATATATTTTTTTAATGAATTGTCGAATTAATAGTGTTGAGGAAGTTGGGAGGATGGAGTTGCATGGTTTTGAAAAGATTGAAGGTATATGCTTGTTCGCAAAAATATAAAATCATAGTTTAAAATTTAGTATCATTTTGGATGGCACAAATAAAATTTATTATTTTGTTCGTCGACTGACAACATTGATATCAATATGATCCCGTGAGATCCCACATGAGTCTCACGATGACGCGAAAACCTTACATGAAATATAAATACGATGAGATGAGATGAAGAAGGAAGAACAACAGTTTGGAAATTGAAAAGAAATTAATATTTTTTTTTTTCAAAAAAAATGTCATTTGTTAATGATTTTTTATATTTTTTTTAATGAATTGTTGAATTAATAGTGTTGAGTAAGCGGGGAGGAGGGAGTTGCAAGGTTTTGAAAAGATTGAAGGGCCAAAATATAATTTATCCAATTTTAGAGATGAAATAGTTTATTCAAACACTTTAGCCTCGGTAGCAAAAATCCACCACCCTCGTGAACACAGTCATCAGATGTCGAAGAATGGATCGGCGGAGCCGCAGGTGCCAAAGATTCTGGTTTTGATCCTCTTTGCCCTTTTCCTTCACTGGGTTATAGCAGATCCGTTCGTCTCTGGAATGGATTTCGTTCGAGCTCCTTTCTCGATGGTGTAATCTCTCTATTTCTCGAAGATCATCCTTCACTCGATATTTCATATTCATGTCCTGTGCTATGGTAAGGACGATCAGAATTCTTTACAGTTCAGTAAAAGAGTTGTATATTTTAATGGCTCGGAGAGCCGTTGACCTAATAAAGAAGTATTGCTCTTATATGGTAACAAGATGAAAACACCTAATTTTACCATAGCTAACTTGAGTTTATTGAAATGCTTGTAGTTGTGGCATTAAACGCGATTCTAGGAAGATGGAGTCTGAAGGCATCGCCAAAATGGAATTTTAGTGGTGAACCGTGCAGTGGTGCTGCAGTGGATGAAACTACCATAGATAATGCTGACTTCAACCCAGGAATCAAATGTGACTGTAGTTACAGCAACAACACCTGCCATATCACTAAGCTGTATGATAAAATAATGTGAATTTGAAGCTATTCTTAGTTTAGAGTTTCTATTATTCTTCTTTATGGGTATTTGGCAATTTTACGTCATCTCGTGTCACAAATGCTGATTTTCCTATCCAAAGAAAGGGAAAAGAAATCACATACAAGTATACAACAATCATGATTGGATTATTAAATTATTGTTACTCCTCTACCTTTTTTGAGGAATTAATCATCAGATTGTGTCGGTAATTATGATTCTTATGGTAAATCTATTTCCTGTTTGAAATATGATTGACATAGTAATGCTTCAGTTTTTGTTGAAGAACTGGAAAATCAATGTGACTGAT
>JBBUKS010000035.1:6807388-6834963 GCA_038050645.1 Hedychium gardnerianum
ACAAGATAAAATTTATTTAAGTATAGATGATGATATAGTAGGGGATAGAGCCCAATGACGTAAAATGATCCATATAGCCGCTCCACATAGTGGGATAAGGCTTGGTTGTTGTTATTGAAACTTTTCTTTCAGGAGAAGTTATTTCTTGTATTAAATTGAAGCTATGCACATCATAAACAATGTTTTAGCAAGAACATTGAAATATTGTCTAGCTAGCAATAACTTAATTCTTTTTCCGTGTTTTAATAGGTTACAGAATGCTCTGTCTTTCCTGTGTTAGTGATGATGTATGCCGTGATATTTTACCAGTAGAGCAAGCACGCCACTGTACTAACAAGATTCTTATTGTTTAAGCAGCATGGTTCAGTTTACAAGTTAGCCTTTGGGCCTAAATCATTTGTTGTTGTATCCGATCCCATTGTGGCAAGACATGTCCTTCGAGAAAATGCATTTTCTTATGATAAGGTACTTAATCTACCATTTCATTCACCCTGCAACTGAAGTTTAATTATATATTCTCCTATTCTTATACATTTCTACACCATTTATTTTGCGGGAAGTTAAAGTTAGTTTATACAGTCGTGACTCATAACATCATCCTATTTTCGTTCCTTATGGTGCATTGAATTTGCTATAGGTTCATTAAACTTTCTATTAGTGAGATTTTCTATCAAGAAGATATAAGATAATATATTTGCTAGGATACACCAGCATCTATGATAATTTGACAATGTATGAATGATTCTTGATTTACATTGCAATTTTATTGCAATGTTTGGGTTGTCGATACTCTTATATGGCTTTTTCCAGGTTCATTTGTGCTTTTGTGTGTATATTGATTATAGAGAAAATCACTTATAACACCCAGATAATTGAAGTCCATGTATACTTATGTTAATTATGTGCATTGTTTGAGCCTGCCATGCCATTTTGCATTTATTGTCAAAAACATCTTCAAAATGGTGCATACTAAGCTTAAACATTTGTCGACCGATTTTCATGTTACACTTATTTAGATAAATTCTTCCAAAAATGATTAGCCAATGTATTCAACTTAATCCAGGGAGTTCTTGCTGAAATATTAGAACCAATAATGGGAAAAGGGCTCATACCTGCAGATCTTGGCACTTGGAAACAGAGGAGAAAAGGTTAGAAGTCCATCCAATCTTTAATTTTTTACATAGATTAAGTTTCAAACGTTTTATTGGGTCCTAACTTGTACAGTAAACTCTGTTAGCTAGCACAAGTTGATTTTGGCATGATTTTGCTTCTTTTAGCAACAGCCTCACAAACAACGATGATGACAACAATTTTTATGTCTTAAATAGAAGTGGGATTTTGTACGAAACATATTGTTTAACCTTAAAAATCTCCTTTGTTTCATTTTGTATAATTTGAGTTTAGAATGTACTTCTCTTTAATAGCCATGATGGTAATGTTGAAAAGAAAAAAAAAAACATAGTTGATGAGCTTCTTCTTGAGAAAAGTATTTTGAATGTTATAAGACAACACTTAGAAAAAATATTTCATATCCTATTATGGTCAAATCATAGCAGCAGTAGGGTCTCCTAGGTTTCTGAACCTAGCACAGATCTTATTTTTTGTGGTTGGCTAAAGGAGGTTAAGGAGGGTGGAGTTCAGTCAGGATGAAGTTGGAATTGTGTTAAATTTGACTCAGGTGAATGGTGTTTGATCTAGGTAGATTCTGTTGGATCATCATGATTAGTCATGATGGAGCAAGAAATCATTTTTGCATTCTCTCGTGTAGTTTGTCTTTTATTCATCAAGGTATCCTCATTAATCCTACTGATGTTTGTGATTTGCAGTTATTGCACCTGGATTCCATTCTTTATTCCTAGAAGCTATGGTAAAAGTTTTCACCGAATGTTCCGAGCGAAGCATATCAAAGTTTGAGAAACTCCTTGAAAGTGAGAATTCTGAAATAGAAGAAATTGAGTTGGATCTTGAGGCTGAATTTTCAAATTTAGCACTTGACATAATTGGGTTGGGGATATTCAACTATGATTTTGGTTCTGTGACTAAAGAATCTCCTGTTATCAAGGTTTGGTCATTTGAATGCTATATATTCTAGTTATGTGTTCTCTCTATTTCACATTTTTTTATATTTGAACATGCACATACTTCAATTACTCTTAAATTGTATCTCAGATATCTTATGTGTATAGGCACACTCCCATTGATCCTGGAAGTGGAGGTCAGTTTGTCGAGGTTCATAGAGCTAAATCAGTTTACCAAAATATTCAGCTTTATCATTTATGAATGATTTCAAACGTTAGATTGATTGTCCTTGTAGGCAGCGTTATGTGGTAGCGAAAGATAAATTTTAGCTAGCTAAAAGTCATTTTGAAGCTTTATCATTACTTGCCTTTAGTGGCATCATCCTACTAGTTGTATCTGGCTGTCTGTACTGATTTTTAGTGGATGCTGATTAAATGTATACTTAACACTGGATTTGTCTATCTTAGATCACTGCTGATAAATTTAAAATATTTATGCCTTAGATTAGCTTCGTGAGTTGAATGTCATCAACCAACACAAGAGACTTCACTTATTTTCTTGTAACAAACAGGCTGTTTATGGAACTCTATTTGAGGCTGAACACCGATCGACCTTCTACATTCCTTACTGGAATCTCCCTTTTGCGAGATGGATAGTTCCTCGGCAGATTAAGTTCCGCAGTGACCTCAAGATTATAAATGACTGCCTTGATGGGCTTATAAAAAATGCCAAGGAGACAAGACAGGTAGGTATTAATTATTAGATTAACTTAATTTGTTCCTTTTCCTTATAGGTGCAACTATGATAATTTAGAATGCACAACATGGTTAGGTATTTTATTCATTTGTCTCAATAAGATTGCCCCTTTTGGAACAGTATCTTCTTACTAAGTTATTATATCCATTGACATTTTTTAACCAAACATATAGTACTGCTTGGGTTGATAGCATGTTGATGCCTTGATGGGAATAGGTTCAACCTCATCGCTAACGTGGATAATTAAATTAATTCTTGGTATTCTAACCAGAAGTATCCTAAGTTATCAGGGATGTAACACTTAGTTTGTTGGTCCACCATGTAGATAGAGTTGTGTTCATTTTTGTTTACACATGTTAATAATAGTTAACTCTTCACTTAACTCTTGTTTAATGCAAACTACAGACTGTTAAAATAAAATCATTTCTGTACACATCCATTCGTTTCAGCTTTTATAAGAGAAGCAAAAATACTCACTCCAGTAATTTACATCACTAGCCATAGCCAACCAACAGATCAAGTTGTTTTGCATCATTTAAAGTATCCTGCCTGAACATCAAGTGTCCCATTGTTCTTGCCTGTGGAACACATGTTCTGATGGTTGTACAAGTAAATATTTTGTTACATGTATAAATTCAACACTTTGATATGTACATTATCTTTTAATTTGGCCTCATGAATCTCTTTTGTCTCTTCTAATGTTTTACCTCATCAAGATTTGTCACCATTTGATAATGTTTTATTAGTTCTATCCTTGATTTCTTGTTAATCTTGTAATGTTCTTTTTTCTGTTTGTTTTGAAGTGGTTTATCATTCTTGGTACTGATTTTGAGTATTTGTCAATTGACATAGCAGTTAGCAGAATGCTTTCAAGTTCTTGTGTTTGGCATTTCATTTTTGATTATTATAAAAATGTTTCTAATCTTATTTCATCATTATTCATTCTAGGAAGATGATGTTGAGAAACTTCAGCAAAGAGATTACTCATCTCTCAAGGTTTGTTCATCTTATACCCTCTTTACTATATGATTTCAATTCTCTTCATTTTAGGATAAATATTGATTCTCATGAGGCCTGTTATTGAACTTCATGTAGGATGTCAGCTTGCTGCGCTTTCTCGTTGATATGCGCGGTGTTGATGTTGATGATCGTCAGGTAAATTTCACTTGTTAGAACCAACTTTTTTACTTAAAGATCTGAGACTAAGTATTAATAGCAATGTGCCTTAGAGTTTAATGACATAAACGAAACCATACAGCCAACCCCAAAATTGTTTGAGCTATTAACTGTAAATCCTCAATATTAATAGATTATTTATATAAGAAATAATTCATTCTGTAGCTTAGGGATGATCTCATGACCATGCTTATTGCGGGACATGAAACGACTGCTGCTGTTCTTACATGGTCAGTGTTTCTACTTGCTCAGGTAATGTGACATTTATTGCAATTTTTATATGTCAAGATATTTCTTCACTAAGTTGATTGAACGGGTAATCATAGAAGTCTTAAATAATTAAATTTTCTTGTGATGCAGAACCCATCAAAGATGAAAAAGGCCCAGATGGAGGTAGATTCTGCTCTCGGTGGAAAGAAAATAACCCTTGAATGTCTAAAAAAAATGGAGTATGTTATACTAGACCACTAGTTTTAATTAAAAATTTCAGTCTAGTCAAATTTGTTATTTGTTCTATGGCATGCATAAAACTTGGATAAAAAATGATAGTTTTTTCCTTTTTGAGACAAGAAAGTATTCTATTTATTAGTTCAAATTTTGTTTATGAAATGGTTTCTTAGTTTGTGGGCACAAATTTATACTTCTCTCTATATAGTTACACATTTTGGAGAAAATCATATGTGATTAGAAAGTATAGGAAGTTAGAAACATTGCACAAGTTCATATATGACAACGATCTTTGGTTGAAACATAAAATGACAGCGATTTTATGAATTCTTCCTGAAGTGTTAGTAAAAGAGTAATAATTTATATCTTCACTTGACCATAACAATTTGGCTTTCACATTAAAAGGGACTCTCCTACTTAGGAGATAAAAGAAATCTTATATAATTGAAAATTTCTCAAGTGATATGACACAAAAAAAGTATTCACCATACTACATATCAATATTTAAATTTTCTAAATTAATGAGCATATATTCTATCAATTCAAGATTGCTTTGATTGAGATCCCATGTAGGAATTGTAAGCAGACATACAATCAGATTGTAGGTTTATAAGATGCTTTGTACTAATACATTTTTTTGTGATTGTTTCAATAGGGTATTTGCTCAGGTCCAGTTTAACATTATTTTAAATGGCATCACCCTCAGTTGTTTTCTTATACTGCTTCAATAACTATTACATCTCCAGATACTTGCGTCTTATCATTGTTGAAGCTCTTCGTTTGTATCCTCAGCCTCCATTACTTATTAGACGATCTCTTAAAGACGATAAACTTCCTGGTATTTTCTCTTTCCATATTAACTAAAATATTAAGTTATATGATCTGTTTCATCTGTTTTTTTTTTGTTCTCATCCAATCTATAAAAATTGGGCCAACATAATTTGAGACATTAGAGATCAAGTCATGTTCCTGTTGAGCCAACAATCTTGATTGCCTTTTCTTTTAAGTTACAAATTGCATCAAATTTTCCAATGTGATTCCTTATCTTCAAACTTCCATTTGATGCATTTACTCTTTACTTTCAGGAGGTTATATGGGTAATGAAGATGGATATGCAATTCCTGCAGGGACCGATATTTTTATTTCTGTGAGTTAATCCAAGATATATAGTAGGCATTGAATGCACAAATATTGTTTCAGAATTTTACTAGCTAGCAACAATTAGTAGAACACCCAATTGTCGTTTAGGAGGTATTAATGGATAATGGATTCATCTACTCAACCAGAAAGAGTTCAATTAAAGAGGAATAAAGGATTGTTTGTGATCTCAAATTCCAAATGTCCACTTGTCTTTTATGATGTCTTTGGTTTTCAGGAGTAACCTATTCAAATTCCAATCTTATCTACAATCTGAATTTAGGATTATTTTTTTTATGCTAAAATCTGGCACCAAGAAGTAATACATGTCTATGCTGTAGGGTTTAGTGATCTATCTGATGTTTTATATTCACGAAACTGAAACTGTCTTATTCAGGTATACAATCTCCACAGATCACCATATTTCTGGGACAAGCCAGATGAGTTTGAGCCAGAGAGATTTTTAACTCCAAAGGCAAATGAAGGCATTGCCGGATGGGCAGGCTACGATCCAGGTCGCAGCCCTGGAGCGATGTACCCGAACGAGGTTCCTAAGTTGCTACTTCATAAAATTGATAGATTTATAAAGCTTTACTGCTTAACCTTCTGCGACCATCTTTATAGATAACTTCTGATTTCGCCTTCATACCATTCGGTGGAGGGCCACGTAAGTGTGTCGGCGACCAGTTTGCACTATTGGAATCGACTGTGGTTTTGGCTTTGTTGCTTCAGAAGTTCGATGTCCAGCTGAGGGGGTCACCTGATGAGGTACAGTTAATCACCGGCGCAACTATTCATACAAAAAATGGCCTCTGGTGCAAGCTGAGAAGGAGGGCTTCAATAGGAGCTAAGCAAAACCAACTTGTTGAAGTATAAATGTATAAATTAACCAATGAAAGAGATCTTTTGTGTAGTGTCTAATGATCCATGTAACCTAATTCTAATGTCGTAACCTTTCTAAATAGTCGTCATAAGAATCGAACATTAAGTGTTAACATTACAGCTTTCTTCTACCTTCATGGTAATAAAAAAAATTTATTTCCAATGATATTAGTTTCTGATGTGCAAGTTACATTTTGATTTCAGTTTTAATAGGCTTAAGGAACAAGGTTCTTATCAAAATGGAATCGAAAAAGTATTTCAAACTTTTGTTCGAACGAACCAATGCCAGTTTGCACAGTTCAATCCTCCTCAGCATGCTGAAGAGCAAGTGGCTTACATTATTAATGACTGCTCAGGAGATTTAACTCTTTTTATGAGGAAGAAAAAACCAAGTTAATCCAAGACTAGAGTTTAACTCACTCATGGATAAGTGGATGGAAAAAACAGTCACTTCTGTTTGCCGTCTCGACGAATGCCATATGCGTCAACTATGCCTGGAGGAAACACCAGATCAGTAGCAGCTCTGACCGCAACTTTTGCAACAGAGGTGACATTAACCGGAGGGGTGAAGAGAGGACCGACAATCGGGATGCGACTAAGTGGCTTCGCGTGCTGAAGAAGCTATGTAGTAGAACATGAACTATGTGAGATCAAGTTTCAAATTCTCTGACCATTACAAATTGAGATAAACAGAGAGACAATGAGTTGTACCATCTCCAATGGCGATCCAATTAGCCCTAGAGGTATCTTCATACTCCCAACCCGACGCGTTCCGTGCACAAAACCAGGCCTGAGAATTACCCCTGTACAAAGCAAATTTGAAGGAGAATTTTGTAGGAACACATGGCATTGATTCAGATTGAGTTTGTGTTGAGCATGAGTCTAGGCATTGACAGTGGATGCATACACTTGTGTTCATCAAGGGAAATTACCTAGTAGCAAGATAGTGACCAACTAGGTGTAAAATTATTAACATTCTGTGTTCGAATAGGAAGACTGACCTCCAAAGGTGAACTTCGATAATAGTTCTGCTTCAGCATCCCTCTGAACCATAAAATCATGTAAGCAAAATGGTATATAAGAACGAAGTTATTCGTGATCAGCTGATATTCTTAAGATACAACAACAACAACAACCGAGCCTTATCCCACTATGTGGGGTCAGCTATATGGATCCTTTTACGCCATTGAGCTGATATTCTTAAGATAAACTCGGAAAATATATTAGAGCAGTGTATTTTTAGATGCATTTCTTTTACTTGAACCATTGGAAAAGTCAATTCGATTTATCACGTTACAGAAGGAAGACAGAAGTTCAAGCACAAAAGTAGTCCTTAAGGGTCTTAGATTGGTTAGCACTATAAACTCCTACTAATATAGTAGCGCAGACGAAAAATACACGTATCAATTAGGTTGACATGATAAAACTATGATAACAATAAAACAGGCATGGCATTGATCCACCAACATGTCACGACTGAAGAAACACAAATCCTTTTTATAGAAGTCATCTTAGTCAACAAAAGGGATAATTCAGATATCAGACCTTCCCTTCATAATATCCTTTCAGAAGATAATTCACTGGACCAAAGTCAGCAGCTGAAACATATACAAATCTTTTTACACCTGCTCAGAAGAACAAAACAATTCATCAATCGAAGTTCTAGTTTATAGTATATTTTTACAAGGAAAACTAACAGTCCAACAACTTCAGAACAGCAACCTACAATGAAACTAGAAAGCTAAGAAAAATGTCTTTTTAAAACTTGTATTGATTCAATCTATTTCTTCTTATATACAGTTCTTTCATTAAAAAAGACATGTTCATTTAAATAAAAAAGAAAAATAAATATTGGTTATTGAAGAATAAAACCGACAAGAAGATGCAATACCAATGTAATACCTTTTTCAGCAGCAGCTCTGATGGCATTGATGTTTGCAGTTCCATTGATCTTGTACATGTGAGAATTAGATCCAAAACCCCCAACACAAGATATCTGCAAAAAATTATCTTGAAATTACAAAAGTGCATCAACTTATATCATCACAAATTATATCAATACCACAATTCAATTTTCAAGGTCTGCTAATGAACAAAAATCTGATTAAATTCCAGGATAAAATGCATAACTAAGAACTAAAAAACAGGTGTACCACAGCAGTCACATCATTCATAGCATCCCTCCAAGTTTCAGGTACAAGAAGGCTTCCTGCCAAATTGAAAGATTAGCCACAGAAAGCTGAATGAACTATATGTTTTCCTTTGACAGAGAAAGAGCCTTCTCTTAATTTTCAACCTTGGCGCCACTCAACTTTATCAGCCCATTGTTCACGTATTGATGACCTTCCAGACCTGGGTAACAAAAAAAGCATCAAGCCTGAGCACATTCTTCCTTTAGATAAGTTCAATCAAAACCAACAAGCAAATGGAAAGAAGATATGGAATGAGCTAAAGGTATTCATCCATTCATACTTTAAAGTCAAAATATATCATATCAAATTAAGAGAGAAATGCCATATTTCATAATATTTCGCAGGAATTGATTGTTGGATGAGGATACTTTCCAAGCAGAATACAGCAATCATTCCATGGAGGGGGCAACATCCATGTATCCACACCAAATAGTTTTGAACAAACATGAGTTGACAATAATATGATTATAAAGAAGCAGCAGGACCACTACAGATGCATTAAACAGTGATTAAATAATTCATCATTTAATTTACTAACCAGAAAAGCTTGTGATCAGACAGATTAAACTAATATACTGAGAAGTGAGGATAAAAAAGGAGGGTTCCTAAGAAATTGAGAAGTAAGACTAAATTTTTCTATTAACGCGGACATCTGATTTTGTTATAGATAAGATTCAGATGTAGAAACACAACAGTGAATTGTGCAATTAAGACAAACTTTCCAGGATGCCAAGGCTACAAAATTAATTGAGACTGTGTGCACCTGCTGAGACTAGAAACTGATAACCCTTGATCCAAAGCCTCTTTGCAAACATGTGAACCAATGAAACCATTGCCACCCAGTACAAGTAACTGTCATTAGAAGCATAGAAATTAGAATAAACAAAAAGAGAAACTAGAAAAAGGCTTACAAACATAATAAAATAAAACAAAACAAAGAAATGTCACCTTTTCTAACTGTGGAGGTGGCGTTCTTATAGTTTCTGCTTCCTCCAATTTATGAGGCTCGTCCACATGATTCGACTCGATTGAAATTGATCTTTCATATCTCAACAGACGAGCAGAACTGTTTTGATCATTCACAAAAATATGTAAGGAAAGGACACATCTGAAAAACTAATACATTCTGCAAAAAAAAATTAAAAAAATAAAGGTTCCATCATCAGTTTGTAAATAGTGAAGGAAATCGAACCATGTGACATTTAATAGCCCCAACCCTTTGAATTTTCAGAATCTCACGATCAATATGTACACAACATAAGAACGCAATCAGCAACTGTTTACGACCATGCCCTAGCCTATAAGACTGTTTTTTCACCACGATCTCGACTCAGGAAGCCATAGAAATAGAAAAAGGAGTACCATTAAACTTGGGGAAAAGCGAATAGCCAAAATGCAAGAGATGCTCACAATGAACGGGGGAAGGAAGAGGGCGAGTGGATCAAACGCGAAGCTATCGATCTCATTCTCGGATCCCTGCTTCTTCTTCTTCTTCTCAATAAGGCGATGTCTTTCTTCGCGGTGATCGAATCGCTGTCGCAGCTTCTCGAGCGACGCCGTTGCTTGCGTTGCCATTCTGCGAGGCGTTAAAAAGAAAAATGTCGCTGAAGGCGTGTGTGGTCATCGACCGGTGAACGCAGCGGCCTCGCGATTCAACCGCTTGGCAACGAAGATTGATGGGTCAAAAATTAAACCGGTCTGGTTCGTCTGATGAATGATCCAAATCTGGCCCGAGTTAGATTTACTAACGTACGACTCCGGTTCAAATAAGGTCGGATCGGGTTGAGTCAGTTTTCCTTTTGATACAGTTTAATATTCTCTCATATCTATCCATACTTTAAGAAAAAATATTTTTTTTAATAATTCTCTTAACAGTTGGAATTCAAATTTATTTAAAGTTACACGTGCTCATGAATATCCATATATTTTACCCATTTAAATTACTCAATATCATAAATTCAGGTACTATCAAAACTAATTCAAATTTCAGATTCCACCAGACTAGAGGAGTGTTCGATCATATATGAAGGCACCATTGCCTTGAACACCAACAATGGTCAAGAAATCGACTCAGTTTGTATTGTAAAAGAGGCATTAATGGCATGGTTGTTCTTCAAATGCATTCATAAAGAGCACGTCCAACTAACTTATCATAAACTTGAGCCTCTTTTTTTTTGTCTACAGCTCAATTTAGCAAGTTGAAATAGAAGCAATGAGCTTGTGAATAATAGCTATGACAATGTTTTGCAGAATTGTTTAGTGAACCAAATGCTCGCCTCCATGAAACTCCCAAGAGCAAAAAACACACAGGTCACAGTTCTTTGCCCAGACGAATAATGCTGTATAGATCGACTATGCCAGGAGAAAATGTTGGATCGGTCACACCTTTCACAATAACCTTTGCGACTTTGAACACGCTAACTGGAGGTGTGAAGACAGGACCTATAAGTGGGATGCGTCGAAGTGGTTCCGCATACTGGAGAACCTGCGGAAAACATGACAATGTCATTTCAAGTTTCAAAAACCATCTTCTATAACAAATATATCGATCAATGGGATGTACCTTCTCAAAAGGTGCAAAGATTATCGATTCAGATTTACCGTATATGTAACCTGGTCTGAGAATTACTCCTGTAGAAAGAAATTTTTGAAGAGTTTTATGGGTTTTATGAGTTTTGAGTGATTGTAGACATGCAGAGTATGGGGCTTCCAGAAGCCTCCATTATAAAATCATTGATCATCGTATAAATTCCAATTTATTGCGCAAGTAAAAGAGGAAGACTGACCTCCATTTGGGAACCTGGATGATATTGCTGCTTCAGTCACTCTCTGCAACATAAAGAATGTTCTTCCATTAGAAGTCCCAACTTCTAATATAGTTCAGAGACCAAGATCAACGCTATGTTTTCACTAGCCATGATACCACTTGTTTTGTGCTTTTGAAATATTAGTCTTAGGATAGTTTGCAATTATATATCGAACCATGGGGAAAGTCTCACGTTGGAAGTTTAGTAATCAAAGGAAAGTCTATATCATTCATGTCACATTGGTTGTATTCAATTAATTGGGCTTTTTAGATGTAATTAATGGGGTTACATGGTTAAGACTGATTTGCACTTGGGCACTTGGGTTAATTTCAAAATAAAAAAATCATTTCTATTTTTATCCCAATATTTCAGATTTATTGAAATAATATCTATGCTTTTGTGAGAGTTATGTACATTTAAAAAGTTGTACCTCTTGCACATGGTGACTGCTCGAATGACTTTCTAGATTATATAAAAGAATGGCTTCAATTGAGATTATGAACATTCAAAAATTTCAGCATCTTGAGATAATTTTAGCAGATTAGTTGTATCCCGAGGCAATTTTACCTTAAGAAAGTGATAACACACCCCTAAGCCATCCATCACTTTGAATTCTTCTCCTCTCTTTTTTTTTTCCAATGTTTTACGACACAAGGCACATCTCTATGTTTTCACTAGCCATGATACCGTTAGTATCGTACTATTGAAATATTTAGTAGTCCGACAAGATAAGGCATATTACAATGATGAGATGAGAGCAATTCAAAAGACAAACCTGTCCATCATAATATCCTTGAAGAAAGTAATCTATGACACCAAAAGAAGCTGCAGATACATATGCAAATCTTTGTACACCTGTCAAAAGAAAGAAGCAATGAAGATCAAACATTTCTCAAGAACAAAATTTAGCATCATAAATAATCATAATTAGTGACATTCAATTAAGATAAAATCCAAGAATAGAGCAATTGAACCAATTAAGAAAGCAAGCAGAGTCGGCCAAAGTCTGGCTATGATCATAGAGTTTCCTGAGAGAAGATTATATATTGTCAAAATTGTGATTGCGTCACTCAATTAGGCTAGAAAGCCAAGAATAGAGAAACTAAACAATTGTGTTATACCGATCCCATTTCTAATTGCAAATCAGAACTCTTACAGGCTCATAAAGTGCTAAAAGTGTTCATTCATCAGATGTTGTGGTTTGTCAGAGAACATATTACTCTAATGTTGTGAGCAATCAAGTCAAAAAGCATTGTAGAAGAAAACAAGCAAGTTTATCAAAATAAAGTATACTGGCCTGGGATTGCAAAGATAAAAATCTAACAAAGACATCAGTCAGAGTATATTAGTAAAGAAAAATAACCAAGTTATTCTATAAGTTTGTCCAACATTAAAACTTTAAAGGAAGTAATGTTATCAAGGACATGAATTGTTATTTGAGCAAATGTAGTACCGAAACCTACCTAACATTCTTTGTTATCTCCTAAAAGGATTCAGAATAAATTATTTCCCACATGTGAAAGGGATTTCAAAATATACTAATATAGACTAATATTGAAAATAAGATAACCTGACCAACAACAAAAAAACAAACAGTAAGCACATCAGGCTCTAGCTCTTTGTCACAGCTATACTATGCAACACAATTCAAAAACTAACCTAAACGTCAAAGGTGAGAGAAAGGGTTGTTAAAAGGAAAAAATGCAAGGAATAGGAAACAAATGTAAACATTCAATCCACAACTTCCACCAACATTTGATAATAGACTCAGTCATTCAAAAGGACTTTTGCAATGTTACTAATTTTTCTAGTATTCTAAGCTTTTCTTCTTAGAACCCCATTTATGAAAAACAAAATTGTTATATGAGTGTTCTGAATTCTTAAAAAATACAACACAGAAAAAAAGATGTAAACCTTGCTCAGAAGCAACTTGTACAGCGTTAACATTTGCCGTCCCATTAAGTGTGCGCATATGGGAAGGGGATCCAAAGCCTCCGACACAAGATACCTGTGACAGATACAATTATTCCCATAGGAATATCTTTATTTACCACAATATAATTATTAAAAGAAGCTACCATCAGTTGTCCACTTCAATTGAAGAAACTTTGCTCATCTATCTATCACTTAGCACCACTGATATAATCCCATTTAAACAAGAGGATTCAATCATTACGTTTGTTATTCTCAGTTATTAGCTTAAAGTGTCAAAGTTCAAATTAATAGTAGTTTGCACATAAATTTCTAAGATTTTTTCGTTAGCCCACAACTCACCATGTGAGACGAAACTAAAATGTCATAATATACCGCCTTAAGGTTTAACAGCTCTGTTGGACCCAGAGTTCAACTCATACCCCAAAGTCATTCCTAATCGGTAACATTTGAAGAATAGTGATGATTCCTCCATCACACAAGCAACTATTTCCAAACACCTTGTCATACCTAAGATTAGATCTAATATAATTCCAACTATAAGGCCCAAAATACTTAAGCCCAAACTAATAGTAGTTTACCCATCTAATCCAATAGGCCTTCCTTATTAGATCACAATCTCCCATCTAGGATAAAAATTGGGTTGTCACAATTCAAAAGTCAAAAAAAAAAGGAAAAAAAACTTAGAAGGGATATGATGGAACTAAAGATCTATAATTGGTAATGTAATTTCTCATTTGTTGAAACTTTTATATGCTAAGGACAGATAAAAGAAATTTTCACAATGTGTATATATTTTCCAATTCACTGTAACCAATTATCTGACTTCAAATTTATAACTTCCTCTTCACATCTCCTTGTATATTCTTCCTAATTTCTTATTCCAATTGTGATATTTAAAACTTTAAATAAAATCTTACATCTTGGCATCACCAGAGCACTACTACCTCCCTGAGTGTTTGGTCTGTGAACCTACTTCTCTTGGAGGACTTGGTATTCTTAGTTCGAAGGAATGTAATTGGGCACTTCTACCCAAGTGGGGGTGGATTTAACTATCCAGCTCTTTTGCCCTGTGGAGATGCATTGTAGCCTGAGTTTGCTTTTCGAGCAGAGGTTAGGAGGTGGCCTCTCTAGATTGCTCCTGGTCATATATTATAGAATATTGTAGAATATTCTTGTTTCCTTATTTAATTATAGTTGTTAATTGACTAATTAGTCTCCTAGGATATCTTTGAGAATATGAGCAGCTATTACCTGATTCTCTTATATATATCTATGTATATATGGTTTTTGTAGCATTGTGGGATAGATTTGGGATGCATCATATTTGGCTGTTTGAATGAACACAATTGTTATGTCACTCTATATCTTTCTTTTTTTTAAAAAAATAAAACAGAAAGAAACATCATCTTACAAATTCCAATTTTTTGTAACCAACTCTAGCTTCAAGATTCTAAAATCCACTTCACATCTACTTGTATATTCTTCCTAATTTCTATTCCAATTGCAATGTTATTTTAAACTTTAAATAACACCATCTTAAATCTTTATCAGGTTACAAAATACAAATTAAATAGTATGTGGAATAAAGAATTATACAAGCAATTCATACCACTGCAGTTGCATCACTCATAGCATCCCTCAAAGATTCAGGTTCAAGAAGATTCCCTGCAAAATAAAAGAATAACAGTGTTGAACTAGACATATTTTGAGAAGGAAATTTATTCTTTTTCACTAACCTTTGTGCCACTCGACTTTCTCAGCCCAAGATTCACGTGTTGATGGCTTGCCAGACCTGGATTAATAAACTAACTGTCAAAGATCAAGCATAGTTCATTTGCCCGTACAGAAAAATATATACGTATTGTAACAACTAGCATCTTAAAAGATCAAAATAGAATTTAACCAAGCGATAAGCAAACAAGAATCTTACATGAGTAGAAATATTCTAAAATTAGGATTCACTAAACAGAAAGATAAACAAAGGTTGATTGGATTAATTAAGTGAAAATTTTAATATCTGAAACAGAAATCCAGAGTTTATCTTTAGTATCAAAAAGATAACTAAGGTGAGAGTTAGATAGTGGCCTAGAGCATAAAACCAGTGTTCCATTCAGTACAACAATATCTCAAACTGAAAAAAAAACATAACATTCACAAAATAATTTAACTTATCATTGAAAAATCAAAGATTTTTTTTCTAAAAATACATAAATTTAATTCAGAGTACATAGGAAGAACACAACAAAAATAACTAACAGATAAGCTTTAAAATACCATGCATTTTTTTTCTCAAACCATCCTTTGGTTTAGTTATGTTGAAAGCACACATCATGAGATTAAAGAGAAGATCTCATTGTAGATAAAGTGATAGCTAGAAAAGCAGAAATTGGTTTTGCAGTCATAGACAGATTATACAGGAAGCTCAGCCTACTTAAAGAGTGTGACGCGCATGAAAAATAAAGCACCTGCTGAGACTAGAAACAGAAAATCCTTGAGCCAATGCCTCTTTGCAAACATGTGATCCCACGAAACCATTGCCACCCAGTACAAGTATCTGTTACGAAAAGCATACAATTTATAAGAAAACAAAAAAGGGAAAGGAAAAAAGTAGCAAAAAGTTCATAATCTTCATCATGGAACCCATCGACACCTTTGCTGTTGATCTAGACGTTTCTCTTCCTGCTTCCTCCGCTTTAAGAGGCTCAGACTCCGATGATCTTCCGTATCTGGAGAGACCAACACGACAGTTTTCACGCTAATGAAAAACATGTTGCACGAACAAATTGATCTGATGCAGCCCGCACAAAAACAACCTACTCAATTCTATCCATCATTACTTCTTTTTTTTTTGGTTTTTTGTAATTACACATTCATGAAGTCATCTCCATCAACAATCTCTCCGAATTCCCGCCCCAAATAAACGATTAGGAGTCATAAGACGTTACTACTGGGCAAGATTCCAATCGCAAAACAAAAATTATAGGAATCACAAATCGACATGAAATTTGGGAGAAGGAGGGATACCGCGAGGCGACGGAACTCATCCTTGATCCTTGGAGCCCTAGATCTGGTCGTTCTCCTTCCGAGGGTCTACGCTTGAGATGGGAGACGGGGACAGATCGGGGGCGACGGAGGCCCTCGTTTTATAGGTGCCGATTTTCTTCTAGAAGCGAGGCGATTGACGAGTCGCTCCTCAAATCGTTGACCAGCAGTAAACGCGTCAGTTAAGACACGAAGTACGTTTACACATCACCTTTTTTTCCAATCGCGAGGCACGTGCCTGTTTCCAGATTTTTCAAAATAGAACATAATTTACTCCCAAAACAAAATCAGGATTATCAGCAATGAACAGATAAAAAAAATATATCAATTTTCGCAGGATCGAATCCGTCATTTCAAATTCGATATTATCCGACATGATTAATCATTAAAAAAAATATCATTCTTGAAATGAATTGAGCTAAAAATCATAGCTACACATACTAATGGCTTACATAATACAACTGTGTAGAGGATCAAATTATCTTTTCAACACTGATAAATAACTACAACAACAATAAACAACACAGTAGATAGAGAGCCTGAGCTTGTTTCGATGAAGCACGAGTGAAAAACGCTGGTTAGTTTTGTTTGCCCAAGCGAATGATGTTATACACATCGACTATGCCGGGAGGAAAGGTTGGATCCGTTGCGCCGCTCACTACCACCTTTGCGACTTTGGCAACATTAACAGGAGGTGTGAAGAAAGGGCCTATGAGGGGGATCTTGCGAAGGAATGGAGTATGCTGGAAAGCCTGCAGAGGAAGCGATCATATTATTTCAAGTTGTGAAATCTTGTTTCTTTGTAAAATGTATCAAATAGGTGATAGGTTGTACCATCTCAAAAGGCGTCCACATTCGCCCAAACGGGATCTTCAAAGGCCCGATGGGGCGTGTTCCATATATGTAACCTGGCCTGAGAATTACTCCTGCAAAAGAATTTTCAAGAGTAACAAGCAGAGAATAATTCATTGCACAAGAACCAAAATTTAATTAGCACATGCAACACAAATAGGAAGACTGACCTGCATCAGCAAATCTTTTCTTGATTTCTGCTTCAGTAGCTCTCTACATCACAAAGAAAGCATGATGATGTAGAAGATGGCATAATAACATTAATAACCAGTTAACGAGAATTGTAACGATCATGAGATCATTATTCAATTTTTTTCCCAATGAATTCCTCTTTTTTGGCAAGTGGTTTTGTTAGTGTTTCCATAATGTTTGTATGTAGAGAGGGGATGAAAGCAACAATACAGTATCTTTTTTTTTCACTTTTTCTTCATAACGGGCTTGCATTTGCCATGTTAGAACACCTGGTACAGAAGTTTAAACTCAAGCATTATCTTTTCCTGTTTAATATTAAATTGAAAATTAAGCAGTTATTATATACAGTTTTTGGTAATTGCAACCATAGAACGTAAAATAAGCAATGTCCTGCTTAATAATGGTCGGTCCATGCCACAGCATAACATTTTGTTACTAAGAGTTCAACTTAGTAAGACGGAACTAAACGTAAAGATGAATTCAGAAACTGCACCTGTCCATCATAATAACCTTGTATACAATAGTCAATTACACCAAAAGAAGCAGCGGATATGTATACGAATCTGTTTACACCTGCTCAAAGAACGAAGCACTTAGTTTCGATGAGTAGTCTCAAACATTCAGCATTCAGAATAGCATTCTACAGCGAGGGTATGAAACCAAGAGTGCAAGTAATATTGGAATCCTTTCAGTCTAATAAAACTGTTAGCTAAATTAGGTTTTGTAAAAATTTCCAAGAAATGCGCAATCCATATTTTGTGGTATGTCATGTAAAACAAATAAATGATCACATCCCAACACCGAACTGAAAGAGGAAAAGAGAGAAACAAGAAGCAGATGGGAAGTTGATCTGCCAGCGTTCACTGAATTTTTTTTATTTGCTCAACTATTTATACTGCTCTTTTGCATGTCAATTCTCAATTCAGGTTTTAAGTGCACACAAGTGATTTTGATTTTTTGTTCTTCCACACATCTTTTCAAGAAAAAAGGAAGTTGGTTGAAACCAAGAAGGCAATACTATAATGTTCTCGATTGCTGAAAAAAAGTTCAAGAAAATAGAAGAAAACCATTTTCTGCAGCAGCTTGGACAGCATTGACGTTTGCAGTCCCATTGAGCGTGCGCATGTAGGAAGGGGATCCAAAGCCTCCAACACAAGATATCTGTAACATTTATCTTCGAGTTACATGAGTTCATCAACTAATAGCGTAACAACAAACATTTTACAGCTCCAAATATTTCCATATTCTTTATGTAGCAAATTTCCATTCCTCAAAGAAACTATTCAACTCATTACTTGTACAACACAAATAAATGAACACCATCCAACATCAACTCTAAGTCCACCAATTTCATCAACGTTTGTTGGCATCTAACAACACATGAACAAAGTCTTAGAATTAAGATCAACCTAACTAGCAAGTTGTCTGACATTATGGTCATTAACACTTGGCTTATAGACTAAACCAAAGTTAACTTCAAGAAACATAATTTGCCAAAAATATTGAACCACAATTGAATATGTAGTAAATATGTTCACTTGTCAGATCATTCATTTCTCAAATAATGCAGATGAATGTCCATCCTGAACACCTAAACCTGGATATTCCTGACAAGCATCCTTATGAAACGTATGAGAATGTCAAGCAACCACAGGCTTAAACCTCAAGATTCCATTATTACCAACTAGTTTTAATGGGTGTCAATTTCTTTTGTTGGAAAATGTATCTCATGCGTGTCTGCAGTTTGATGAATAAAGCCATGTAAGCATACCACAGAAGTTGCATCACTCATAGCATCCTTCAAAGATTCAGGTTCAAGAAGATTCCCTGTCAAATGAAAACAATTGTCTGAGATTGGAACTGGATATATTTTGAGATGGAAAAAGTTAGTCTCATAATTCCCCACCTTTGTACCACTCCACTTCATCGGCCCAAGGTTCTTTTATTGATGACCTCCCAGACCTGAGCAACATATCAAATGTAAATGACTAAACATATTCGTTTTATAATCTTAGATAAGTCTGTAGCAACATGCAACTAGCATGTGGAAGATTAAAATAGAATGTATCTTTAAGTCAGGGCACAAAAATACGCAAGTGGGTTAAAAGATGTTTTAGAATAACAAATACAAGAAGAATAAAAGAAAAGATACGTACAAGAAGAAAGACATGTAAAGTTTGATTGTATTAAATAAGTTAAGTTTCAAATATGTGAAAGTTTTGACCAGATTTTTGTTGAGGGTTGGATAGTATTGAGGAGTACCTATGGGAATCACTTGGCTAATAGTAAATTAGATAGTTTTATTTCAATTTGGAACAATAGTTCTTATTTCAATTTGGGACACAGTTCTTAATACATGAAACTGATTGCATTTGTTTGATCATGGAAATGAAGTACCTACTTTCATTATTGATACATAACCAAGTGACTTGGCTCATTAATATGAAACACCTACTCTTATTATAGATAAAGTTGCAGTTATAGAAGTAGAAGAAGTGTGTTCTAACTATAGACAAAACACCCAAGATGATAATGCTACCAAAAGAGTGTAGGTAAAAAAATAAAGCACCTGCTGAGACTAGCTACAGAAAATCCTTGTGCCAAAGCCTCTCTGCAAATATGTGAGCCGACAAATCCACTACCACCTAACACAAGTATCTGACATGAGAAGCATAAGATTAGAATATGAAAGCTAGCAACCAACTTCTAAAAATGAGTGACTAAAATGTCCAGCATGCAATCCAAAGTCACCTTGATTGATGATGGTGGTGCATTTGACTCGATTGATCCATACCTGAACAAATTGGCATAGATTTTGGTGAATCATTAAAAATGAGGAAAATGTTAGATAAACTACTGGTCTCCTAAGTTCCAAGTATAAACCAAAGCTTCCATGTGGAATTAACAAGTTTAGATAAACTTGAATAGATAACTGACTATGACAACATTAAAAGTTTGGAATCATCCACTTGTTCAATTAATGGGCATAATCATTGCATATCATTTATTCTTCTCCACAAGATGTTAAATGCAACAAAATTAAGTTGGCACAACCATCTCTGATCATGATATAGCATAAATGTCCACATCCCCAAATCAATATTGAAGCTCTAATTATCAATTTGTAAAAATGAGCAAAATCTACCAACAATTGCTTGGTTTAGTGGTAAACAAGCTAGATAGGAGGAATTTTCGCTAAAGGTCGGGGCTTTGAATCTGTAATAATGGCATATTGTGAGGGGTTTAACCTTATCGTTCCCTTCCCAAATGGAAAAGTGTTGCACATCCAACGTGGTGTGAGGCCTTCTAAAAAATGAGCTAGATCTCCAGTTAATTCACATTTGCAGCCACAATCCCTATCTTTTTGCATTCTTGCACAAAAGTCGTTCAATTTAGCAAACAAATTGCTTCAAGCATCTATAACCATGGCACATGGTGGAACTGACCAAATCACCAATACTAAGGACAAAGCTCAACAATTATATCCTACTTCATAAAACAAGTGAGATTTCTAAAAAACATATTTAGGGCACAATTTCATCCGCCCTTCGCCTTGCAGTATTATGATATGGTGTAAATAACTGGATCCTCACGAATAACTACCTAGCTCAGTTATGATTATCCCGTTTGTTAAAGAATGAGCAGGATCTCTATTCAAATCACACTCGTGGCTCCATAATCCCTCGACTTCTCACGTCCCTTCCAGTTCTCACTCCAAATAAACGATTAAAACCGGCCAAGGCGTTGAATTAGGAAAAAATTAAGTAGCTACAGCCATCAATGACCATGATATGGCTTAAACAACCAGATCCTCCCGAATAAAAACCAAGCTCAAAATTTGCATCCAGACTCATACTCATCTTTACAGTGACGCAAAGCTATGGCACCACAAACTGATTGCACGAGCTCAATATACACTAGCAGTGAGTCAACAAGATACTCACTAAGATAAACGCAGGCTCATCCTATTCTTCCTTTCCAGAAAAGAAAAAAAAAAAGGAGTCAAACAACAGAACTGGTTTGCAAAGAAAGAGATGCTTACATGGAGCTCATTGCTGCAGTCCGAAATGGAGCTCCGGCGGAGGCGGAGAAGGAGGAGGCGGCGAAGGGATCGAGTGCAAGGGAGGAAGAACGAGGAATCCTCTTTAGCGAGAGATGACGGAGCCCCGCCGGAATTAACCCGATGCTAAGGCTTCTAGAAGCTGTGCGTCGGTGCTATTAAACCGGACCGGTCATATCCGGCTTGGTTTGTCCTAGAACTCAGCAAAGAATCGGCTTATTTCCCAAATTCAATTTAACCATTTTATCATTTTAAATTTAAACGTTAATTACTAAATATATTAATAAAATGATCGTATTTTATGTTAAGAATTTACTAATTGCAAACTCTTATTTTTTTATGTACCATGAAAATTTATATTAAAATTTTAATTTATTAATTATTGAAAAATAGAAGTGATGGAATAGAATAACACAGCAAATACGCATTTCAATTGGATAATTTATTAAAGGGCATACTTAATATTTTATATTGTCAAAAAAAAGTCCCAAAAATTTATATTACTCAAAAGATTTAGTTTTTAATTTATATTACTAAAAGACATATTTTTTTCTTCGTTTTACTTCTTTTTTTTGTTGATCTTTTTGACAAATTAATATTTTTTTCTTTTATTTACATGTAATATCTTTTCTTTTTATTATTTTTTTTCTCTTTCTTAAATAAATACTAACTGAATTTGAATTATTAATGTTGATCTTTCAAAATCAAAATCAATATGATCTTTCAAAATCAAAATAAAGAATCGTGATTTTAATTTTCTAAGAACAATACCATTATTAGTTTTGATTTTTGAGTGTATTAAATTATAATATATATTTTTTAAAAAATAATAAAAAATAATATATTTAAATTTCAGAACATTAATAAATTTATAAAAATTGAAATTAATTCAATCGAAATTTTTTAAAATCATTAATGAATAAATTTTTATAAATTTATTAGTGTTCTGAAATTTAAATATATCATTTTTTTATTATTTTTAAAAAATAATTATCATAATTTAATACATCAAAAAAAAATATTAATATAATAAAACAGAAAAAAATAAAATATTAATGGTTCAAATTCGATTTGTATTTGTTCGAGAGAGATAAAAATAATTTAATAGAAAAAAAAAAGGACGTTGCAGAGAAAAAAATATCACGATAAAATGGAAAAAAAAATGCACCTTTTCAACGATATAAATTTGTGATATGTTTTTTTTTTTTTTTGATAATATAAAATATTAGATGCGTCGATAAATTGTCGCTTCCAATTTGTGACGTCTGTCTCGTTCAATCATTGATGCCGGCCCACTCCTTTGAGCATAATCAAACAATTTTGCTAATTTTGCTTTACTCATGTTAATAAAGTCCAGGGCCCCGGAAAAATAATGCGATTGTTAGATTTTTTAATAAATAATTAAAAATTTTAATATTTGAATATATCGTAAAGAATTTTTTTTTAATAAAAAATTGAGTTTAAGAATACTGATCATTTAGATGAGTTTAAGAAATTTGTGATCTTGGACCGTGCATTAGGATTCAATTGTGCTTATCGATTTATCTTGGTGATCGATGGAAAACTTTTGTGGGGCTAGATCGATCATCCCAATTCCGACGTTATTCGATTTAATTAATTATTATTATTATTTTTAATAAAGTCCAAGGGCTATTTGCAATAGTAAGAAGTGGAACGGAAAATAAAATTTTAAATTTCATCAAAATATATTATATCAGAGAGTTTGGAAATTTGTGATCTTGGACCGTGCATTAGGATTCAATTGTACTTTTCAATTTATGTAGATGATTCTTAAAAAACATTTTAGGGTTAGATTAATCATCTTTTAGATTAGTTGATCGTAAAAGTAGAATATTTAAATTAAAAATATATTTTTTAAAAAATAATTTATTAAATTTATCATATTATTTTTAAATAAATTAACAAGTTTATTGTGGAAACAATTAAATTGCACGTGTTCTAATTTGAGTATTCGTTTAGTGACGTGTCAAAATTAGAATTAGGAATTTAATTTAAAACTTTGAAAGAATAAAATGATGAATTGTATTTTAAAATTAAAACTAATAAAATAAATAAGGTAAGTTTGTTGTTAATTACTTTTATAAATCAAAATTATTTTTTTTTTCCACTATATTTTCTTTTTGGCAATTTTTGAAATTTATCAAAAGGCCCTTAATTAAAATTGTAAGGGACTATATAACAAATCACAAGCCGAGCAGCGAAGCATCGGAAAAAGAGGAGACGTTTCGCCGAAGGAGAGTGATGGAAGCGCAAGGCGGCGCTGGAGTGGCCCTCGAGAAGGCAGCAAGCGGGGCGGGGGCGAAGGAGGAGTTCGCCGGCGCGTCGAGCGCCAACGTCTCCGTGGGTTCGTCTCAGGACGGCATCTCGACCATCAAGCTCGGATGGTTCTCCGAGATCAGCCCCATGTGGCCAGGTTTGCTGCGTTCTAATCCGCCCTTCTTTCAGGAGATTTCAGCCATTTGGAATTGATCTCCATTCCTTCTTCTGTCAATTTTCCCCTTTTTATGTTATCCGTTTGATCTCCGCTGCTTCGGGTTTTGTTCTGTGGATCGAAGTCTTGTGGTGATGTTTTTGAAGTTTGCTTTTTTGTTATATATCTTCCTTGCTAAAAGGCTATGGAGAAGGAGTTCATGCAGATTGGTGGGAACGTTTAATGATGTCAGTATGTCTTGCGAGGTTCCATCACTCTAATTTTTATGGTTTTTGAAACTTCTACCTCTTCATGATTGTGTTTTTTGTTTTGTTTCTCTTTTCTTTATCAGAATCAGTACAAACGTATCTCTCCCCACTTGCTGTAAATTTGTGTTCAACAAAGTTTCAGTGTATTGTTTAAGTCCTTTGCCTTTGGTTCCATTCCGTTTGGTTTTCTTTTGTCTACTCGATGATCCCCCTTTTAACTTTGTTGTCTAGTTTGTTGCGCTTATTATTCGGTTTTGGAATGGGAAAATTTTGGATTCACCACCAACCACCCTTTTGATGTGTGAATCTAAATTATTCATAGAAAGCAAGGTTTTCTTTGAAGCATTTAGTGGGACTTAACATGCTTAAGGTTTGAAGACAATCCTAAAAACTCGGAAGCATTTGAAACAACAAAGGGGAAAATTTAGGAAATTGTGTTGAATGAATGAAATGATTGTGGTGCCTACTAAGGTTGCATTTATATGTGATGTGCTTAGTGCCTAAAAGTTCTGTTTTCATTCTTGATCCTGTTGATAGGAGAAGCTCATTCCTTAGAAGTGGAAAAGGTGTTATTTCAAGGGAAATCTGATTACCAAAACGTAATGGTGTTTCAGGTAATAAAAGATGAAAGTTCATCATAAGTTCAATTCTTTTTGTGGCCATTAATAATTTATTTATTTATTTTTTTACTCAGAACTCTGCGTATGGCAAAGTTCTTGTCTTGGATGGAGTCATCCAATGTACAGAGAGGGATGAGTGTGCTTACCAAGAAATGATTGCTCATCTTCCTCTTTGCTCAATTCCTAACCCTAAAAAGGTGAATTTTTATTAAATGTTTCATGTTATTTCATGCAATTATCTAAAACTGCAAGATTCCCTCTTCTGTTCCTATGATATGCTTGACAAATAAGCTTAAATCTTACACTTTGGACAGTTAGTAGTAGAGTTTTACTGATTTTTTTCTTTGCTTCTACTGACATTACCACATGAAATTTACCTAGAAACTTGCAACTTGTTTATTTATATGCTACAGGATGATGCTACCCTTCTATGCTAATTGATTATTTTGTGAGGTACGAGATTAAGTTTTCCTTTTAAAATATCCAAATTGTTTTTATTGTGAGGATAATCTTTTAAACTATCCTCAGTCCTCTCTAACATAGACACTTTATGGGGGATACATGAATTTGAGAATAATTCTGTATCCTTGTCTAACTACAGAGAAAGACCCATCTAATCAGCCCATTGGATAATGTTATTGCCCTTTTAGAAAAATGGTTCAACTATTATTTCCTGTTGATGAAGCAGTTTGATTGGAAGAAATCACTAGCAGCCATCATACTTTAGCATTTTGAAGTATATGAGTTGTGTATCTCAACGTGTTATTTATTCTTCTGGGAAATCAATTATCAGCTAAAATTGTATGCATATATGTGCTCACACTATTTCATTTGACTGATGATGCTATTATTTCAGGTTTTGGTTATTGGAGGAGGTGATGGTGGTGTTCTCCGAGAAGTATCACGATATTCTTCAGTGGAGCAAATGGATATATGTGAGATCGATAAAATGGTTATCGATGTAAGTAATTACCTTCTTCCCACAGTTGATAAAGAAATCTTGCTCCATAAATGTTATATTATTATATGTTTGCCTGTGTCAAATTAACTATGTAAAGATTGAAGAAAAAAATTGCTGTCATAGAGCAAGGTGATGAAGATTACCTTCCTCTCAAATATGTGGCTTGAATATGAAGATTACCTTTACTATCAGATATAATGTTGTTCTCTTGCAGTCCTTTTGATGATCCTTCACATCATGAAAAATCTTTCTGGGCTCATTCTCATCCAATTTCTCCTCACTATTTGTTCAATAGGTTTCAAAACAGTTCTTTCCCAAAATGGCTGTTGGATATGAAGATCCTCGTGTGAATCTTCATGTTGGTGATGGTAAGCAACTTATGATTCCCTTATCTGGTTATGACCTTTGTGTCAAGTTGGTTGCCAAATGATATGATCACTCTCACTTTTCCTAGTGTTTAACTTCCACCTAATCGAAACTTATCCTATATGCCAGCGCTTTGGTATTGATTTTACCATGTCAATTTGTCATCTAGTTTTTTCACATTTTGGTTCAACATACACAGGAGTTGCATTTTTAAAAGATGTTTCGGAAGGAACTTACGATGTAATCATTGTCGATTCCTCCGACCCAATAGGTAAGTTATCTTCTTCCCCTCCATGCTTCCTTTTGGACTCGCTTATAACTTGCTTCACTGCTTGCTCAGGTCCAGCTCAAGAACTTTTCGAGAAGCCTTTCTTTCAATTAGTTGCTAAAGCTCTCCGGCCCGGAGGAGTTGTATGCACTCAGGCTGAGAGCATATGGCTTCATATGCACATCATTGAAGATATCATCTCGAATTGTCGCCAGGTATTCAAGGGCTCTGTCAACTACGCTTGGACGTCAGTGCCCACATATCCGAGGCAAGGAAAATGTCTAAATCTCTAGGTTTTTTTTTTCCCCAGTAGTATCCTCTTTTTATTTCTTCCATATACTGAAATGGTTAAACGCTGATACTTCCTTGGATTCTGAATTCAGTGGAGTGATTGGCTTCATGATCTGCTCTACGGATGGGCCGGCTGTCGATTTCCGACACCCTGTGTACCACATAGAAGAGGAGGACCATTTGAACGAGTCTTTGGGACCATTGAAGTTCTACAACTCAGAGGTACCTCTCATTCTAACAAATATGCCAGTGCCTTCTCCAAGTCTAACAAATACCTTTTTCTCGCAGATTCATTCTGCTGCATTTTGCTTGCCTTCTTTCGCGAAGAGGTTGATCGACAATAAAACAAACTGAACAATCCTATCTCCGGCGATGAAGTTGGAGAATGATGAGTTTCATGCCGCAAACAAACCCTCATTTTCTGTCACTATTTATGGTTTATTAGAACAAGCATATAGGAGTTTTTGGCATCCAGAGTTTATCTAGGAAGCAACATGCTCCTGATCATAAAATTCTTCTGAATTAATCATGTTCCTCTAAATTAATTGTATTAAATGGCTGGTGTTTTCTGGGATTTGTCTCAAACAAGTTATCAATCTACTTTTTATTAACTTAGAATCATATAATTTTAGCCATAAAATTATATCAGAAGCTTTTTCAAAGTTTCAAGTGAAATATTTTAGTTGAATCAGATAAGACCGTAAATGAATCAAACGTTCGTGAATAAGTTTGATGTTCAATTTGATAAGAATTTATTTATGTTCGTTTAATATACACAAGATCAATTAAATAAACAAGATTAATTAAATAAACAAGTTTGAACAACTCGTTAAACTAAACAAATAAGCTTAAACACATATGTGTTCACCTCG
>JBBUKS010000035.1:6835063-6852136 GCA_038050645.1 Hedychium gardnerianum
CAATTTTTGGATTAGTGATTCATTACGAATTATTAATTGAGAACAATTAATTCAAGTTTAATTAGATTAATGAATTAGGTTTATTTAAGTTTTAACTCAATTAATTTAGTTTAATTAATTTAGAATTTAATTGATTAAGTTGATTAACATAATTATTAACTTAAATTGCTAATCTCAATTTTAATTAAATTAATTAATTATGGATTAATTGATTAAATTGTTGTTAATTGAATAAGTTAGTTTATTAGGTTTCGAGTTAATTAGTATTAAGATTAATTAACATAATTGATTAGTTTGCATGGTTAATAATTAATAAATTGAGTAGAAGATTATGTTTTCAAATTATAAAGTTAAGTATTTATTTGATTAATTAATTTCAAATTTAATTATTTAAGATTTTAAATTGTTAATATTAATCTCCTTTTAATCTTTTTATTAATTTGAGTTAAATATTAATTTCATATTAATTACGAATTGTATATTAATTTAGATTTAATTAAGGTTAAATTAATTGAGTTGTTTATTAATTGAAAAAGGTTGTTTAACCCTTGTTATATTCAAGCTCAATTTTGGGTTCATCAAGAAAGAGTTTATAGGGTAAACTTCCAAGCTGTGGTAAGTCACAAGGACATCATTAAAGTAACCACGTGTCTAAGATAAAGCTTCCCAAAAATAACCAACCTAAAAAACTTAATACTGAGTTTTTATCTAACTAGCTTATGTTTGACTGGGGTAGCTTCAACTAGATCCACTAGGTCTATTGCGCCAGGTAGAACACATATAATTCAACCTTGACATGCCTTTGACAAAGTTTCCTTAGCCTACTATCATCCTAACCCATTCCGATGTTATGTTGTCAAGGTTGGTTAAATCTTTTTATAACTAACTATTCTAAATTAAGCAAAAAGAAAACTATACATGAATTTTGAAAATTAAAATAATCAATTTAACTAGGATGGATGGTTTTTCTATTGGTTTCCCTGAATCATAACTTAGATAAGGTCTATCTATGTAATAAATTTGATCCTTGGGGATCCAATATTAGTTTGGTCTATTTTGATTAACTAAACATGCTTTTGGGACCCATGCCTGGACTTGATTTCTAACATTTTGACTAACCAAAGACAAGTACGACTTGTTTGTCGTGTTGACTTTGTATCTGAGTCCAAATTTATTGTACACAGCTCGTTAGGAACCAAGCATCATATTCAAACACTTAGAACCCAAGTTGAACTTTTTCAACATTTCTTGAGTCCCTCTACTTGACCCTTCAAGGTTGATTTTTCTTCCTCAAGTCTTGCAACTTGAGTTAAAGTTCCATCTTGAACTTGGTTAGTTGAGGGATTCAAGTTAACTTGCTCCTTAAGGTGTTTAACTTCCTTAAGTAGCAAGTTAATCTGATCCTTAGATTTAGTCAATTTTTTGAATAAACATTTAATTATTTTAAGCATTTGAAATTTTGAAAGAGAAGTTATCTCATTTAGTCCTTCTAAAACAGATATGGACCCGTGGCTTCTCTCAGACTCGAAATCAAACTCGAACTCAGATTCATACTCGGACTCCTCATTCCTTGCCATAAGTGCTAAGAGGCTTGACTGTATTGGTTCCTCCATATCCGAATCTTCTGAGGATGATTCATCCCAAGTAGCCTGGAACGCTTTTCTTCTTATTGAAGACTTGGGCTTCTCCTCCTTTAGGTTAGGGTACTCGTGTTTGTAGTGGCCCTTTCTGTTGCACCTGTAGCATGTTACCTCCAATTTTGGTATGTTTGAGGTGTTTTGTACTTTCTTCATATTTCTTTTGGTGAACTTCTTTTTGGTAAACATCTTTCGTACCAAGATTACCATCTCCTCTTCATTGTTTGAATCTAAGTCTGACTCGCTCTCAGATTCTTGTTTCGATCTAGACTTGGACTTAGTCTCCTTGCTTTTATTTTGACCTGCATACAAGGCTATACCCTTCTCAGTCAGACTAGAGTTAGTCTGATCATGTAATTCTAACTCACAAAATAATTCATCTAATTTAATAATGGAAAGATCCTTAGAAACTTATAGGCATCTACCATAGATGCCCACAGTGCATTTTGAGAGAAAGAGTTTAGGGCATACCTTATAACATTCTGATTTTTGAGTTGGTGGCCAATGAAATGGAGCACGTTGATGATGTCTTTGATTCTTGTGTGTAGTTGAGTCACGGTTTCTCTATGCAACATTTTAATATTAAATAACTAATTCAAAAGTAAATCTCGTTTAGTTACCTTTCAATCATCGATTCCTTCGTGCAATTTGACAAGTCGGTCCCACAATTCTTTGGAGTTGTCGAATGGACTAACTCGGTTGAGCTCCTCATTTGTTAGGCTGCATTGAAGTGTGTTCATCACCTTGTAGTCGACTTGGGCTTTCTTCTTCATTTTTGGAGTCTATTTTTTCGGATCTAGTGGTTCTCCATGTTCGGTTGGTGGTGAATACCCTTTTATGATCGTGAACCACATATCGATGTAAGATTTGAGAAAATATTTTGTAGGATCGGATAAAATGCTAGAGGGGGTGAATAGTGCTTGTAGATTTTTCACATTTTTCGTAAACTCAAGTTATAACACAGTGGAAAAGAAAGGAACAATAAAAACAAAGCTAACCAGTTTTGTTTTTACTTGGTTCATCGCCCGGCGACTATCGTCCAAGGCCCACACCCATATGAGTGTTTTCATTGGGAAATTCACTAATAGTTCGAATGATTACAAGATCGTGTACAAACGGAAATAACACAATTTAAATTATACAGACAATGTAAATGTAGGAGCTGGAGCATTGGTCGTCGAAGTAGCATTTCAGCGTCAAGAGTAGGTTTTGGAGCAGCACGCAAGCAAGGAAGTTGTAAGCAATTGATGTGATCATTGTCGTTAAGCCCCCCTTTTTATAACATCTCTTCACCTGATCCGATTCCCTAAACTCGAGATCAATTTTTGAGATGTGACTTTTATCGATAGACTGATGACTGATCCTCTGAATCTTCCCGGCTTCTTGTTCAGATTCTTTGGCTTTGGATCAAATTTGGTTTGGTCGACTGAACCTCTGATTCTCCGTTGGCTTATCTGATTAGCTCATGAACTTATCCATGTGGTTCGGTCAACTAAAAAACATTATAAGTCGACTGATCCATTTGATCTATTCGTTGACTGAAGCCGCCTTCTGATTCTGAAATATCTGGGCTTCAGTCGACTAAAAAAAATGTTTGGTCAACTGAACATACCTACATCATAGAGTTAGCACAAACAATAATATGAAATGTATTTCGATAGTTCTACTACTGTTCAGTCCTGACTTTTGGATTTCTAGTGAAACCCTAGGTCGGACTGACGTCTACTGTTCCCTCAACGGGGAACACATCCTCACCTACTCCTCTCAAGAGAGTTTACCTGTTGCCAAACATCTGGTCCTCCAGACCTGTTTGGACTTTTGCTCAGCGTCCAATCTTGACCTCTTAGACTTCCCACTAGACATTCAGTTCTTGACTTGTCTAAACTTCTGCCTGGTGTCCTTGTCCCCGAGGTCTTCCCGCCTAGTATCCTCAACCCCTGGACTTCTGTCCAGTGTCCTTGATCTGCCAAGTCTTATGCCCAGTCTCCTTGACCAGGACTTCGTTGCCCAATCCACTCAATCAGGACTTCTTGCCCAATCCACATGACCAAGTCTTCTTTACCTAGTCCAACCAACCAGGACTTCTGCCCAATTCAACTACCAGGACTTCTTTGCCTAGCCTCAACTAGGACTTTCCTGCACACTTACTCAAGCTCATTAGAACACAAATAAGCTTAACTTTTAACCTTTGCCAACATCAAAACCAAGTTTGATTATCTAGTGCTTCCAGCACCAACAATCTCCCCCTTTTTGATTATGGTAAACTGGTTCAAAATTAAATAAATATAAAGCACATACAACACACAACAAATGGGTTAAACAAAAATACTCCCCCTTAACTGAATCTCTACCCCTGAAATTAATGTCTTAGTAACATCTTAGGGAATCTTAACTTTTAACCTATTTTCTCCCCCTTTGACATACATCAAAAAAAAAAATAGGGAGTCCAAAAAGATAATCACACAAAACTTAAATGGTGAGTTCAAAAACTATTTAAAAAAGATAACTACTTAAGTGTGTTGAAATAATTTTTGAAAGAGTAAAAGAAACTTCTACGAAAATAGATATTTTCAAAATAATTTTATAATTATTTTCTAAGTACTCAAAATATTTTACATAATTTTTCTAAGTACTAGTTTGAAAACATATCTTCTTTTTCAAAGTATAGAATACTTTTTTTAAATAAAGACTTTTCAAACATGCTTTTCCTGAATTAAAATTCTTTCTCACAAGATTTTGAAAGCATATTTTGAAAATCTACATATTTTTTAAAAAATTCATTTTGAAAATATTTTACTTGAACTTGAAATTTCTCACCCCTTTTTTTTAATCAATAAAATTAGGTTGATTAATTAAGTGAGTTAATTAATTTTTAGCTTTCTTACTTAAGTTAGTTTTGTGAATTGATTTTAAGCTATTGATTAAGTAAAAATTTAAATTAAATGATCAAGATTTAATTGGTTTTAATTAGATTGAGTTCGATTAATTTTAAAAAATTATTATTTAAGTTTTAATTAAATTAATTAGATTAATTTTGTCTTTTATTTGTTTAATTAAGTGGATTGATTAAATGAATTATTTTGTTTAGTACTTGTAAAATATAGAAAATAAATAATAATAATAAAATAATAAGTGGGGATTAAGAAAATAACCTTACAGAATTTTTAAAAAATTAAACCGGAATTAATATGACATGTTAAGGGGATAAATTTATTAGGTTTTGAGAAAGCCGGTTTGGAATATCAATTAAGCTGAGAATTAATTGGATTCATTAACCTAAGATTGGAGTTAGTAACCTAAGTATAAATATAATAAACCTAGGTTTAATAACTCCTACTCCTCCCAAAACCTGATCCCTTATCTCCTCTCTTCTCTCTCATCTCCTTATGTAGTCCACCACCGACGCCACTGTCCTCAACGACGGCCACCGCAAGCCACAACCACGGAGACCCTGATCGGAGAGCCAGGCCCGATCCCTCTTCACCTTTGGAGATAGCCGTCGTCCATCTCAATCGAGCTCGATTCTATTCTGGGGATCAGTCGCCGACCACTACCCTTCTTGATTATTGGTCACCGGCAGCCGACGCTGGCTCCATTATCCGACCAAATCGGCCACGCTGCCAGGTCATAGCCCCCACCCAACGTGACTGCCCTCTTCTCCGGCCATCACAAAGTCATCGGCCAGTAATTGTTGCTTCCCTTTCTTCATCTCGACCATGAATTGGTCAGATCCGACTCCATGTCACTAGCCAGCCACAGAGCAAGCCAGATCCGGCCATTTCGGGTGTTGTTGTGTTGTTGTTCCAGCCATCGCTGTCCTTGCCCTTGCTCTAGCTTCAGCCTCACTACCGACAACCACCTTTGCTCAGGCCATACCAGCTCCAGCTGTTTCTAGTGGAGACAATAGCCACCACCTTTGCTCCGTTCATCTTCCCACCACCGACAGCCTACTATTAGTAGGGTAAGGGTGATTAGGGTTAATTTTGGTTGATTAACCCTTAATTTATGTTAAGTATTGGTTAATTAGATGATTAATCAGAGCTAATTAGTGGTCCTAATCAATTTAGGATTGCGGTTCATTGCTCGAATTATGATAGACTTTTGTTTTGATTATGTTCTATGTTGCAGGGCGTTGATTCAAGACAGGCGCCCTAACATAAAGACATTCGGCATGATCTATTTTGAGGCAAGTATTTCATCCCTTGCTTCCATTTAATTATTGACCTTAGTGCATGATTGGTTACATAGAATTAGTAGCTGTATTTACCTTGATTCTGCTCATATACTACATGATGCTTGATACTTGTCTGCTTGATCTTTGAGTTGATCAGTTTATATGCATGCAGTCTCTTTGCTTTCATATCTTGTAATGTGCACACATGTGTGGTGTGTAAAATAGGAACATGCTATGATTGCATAGTCATGTAGTTGTTAGATACGTGTGGGGCATGTATTTATGTTCATATGTTAGTTTTCAATTTATTCATACCATGTAGTTGTAAGCACGTGTGTGACATACTTTTAGGGTAATTATGATGTGATTCACTACATACATCCATGATTTGTAGATGTGGACACGTGCGTGATGTGTACCTTCAATATTATAGCATTTAATACATTGTTTTGATTATGTTACGGACACGTGTGTGGCGTGTACCCTTGATCATGCAACATGTGTTGTATGTTGATTGTAGGTGTAAACACGTGTGCCACATGTATTCTAAGAGATATAACATGTTAGCTCATTTATGATTAGTTGTTATAATCACGTGTGTGACGTATATTATAGTTGATTTATCTTGATTAGATGTGATGGTGTACATTGCATAGATAGATATGTTCGATGGTAGGATTGGTTGTATCCTACTCATCACGCAGATGCATGTATGCTATCGATTATGGCTCCCTTCGGGTGTGAGCTAGTTGTAGCATCATGGAGATGCATGTATGCTATTAATGACTTCTCCCTTGGTGTGTGAGAGCATCGTAGTCATGCTATTGCTTGCTTAATGCTTGACTGTATGCATCTGGTCTGTGGATGAGTTGAGATTTCCTCTCCCAGATAGGGATTGTGTATACCTTGGGTTGCCCACGAGATCAGTCATGGTAGAGCGTTTCTCATGCAGCTCGTAGCTAGATAGTTACCTCTTGTCTACCCACGAGACCAGTCGTGGTAGAGCGTTTCTCATGCAAACAGGGACCCTAACATCTCGGACTGCCCACGAGACCAGTCGTGGTAGAGCGTTTCTCATGTAGACAGGGACTCTGACATCTCAGACTGCCATGAGACCAATCATGGTAGAGCGTTTCTCACGTAGTCCATAGCTCACGAGCGGGGTATCTTGGTCATCTTTATATCTTGTGGTGGAGAATTGCTCCCACATATGATGATTTGTTGTGGTGGAGTGTTGCTCCCATATATGTTGATTGTATTCTAATACTTGCACTGATACATGCATATGAGATGTTGTATCCATGATATTCATTACCTGTGACTACTCATGATATTGTGTGCAATTGAGTATGATGATGGTGTAGTAGATGTATATATATGTACTTCTGGTTGGTGAGTATAATTTCCTTTGAGACTGTATACTTTTGAATCTCTTTATACTTCAGATCATGCATTATCTTCTTATATCCACTGAGTATGCTTTTGTATTCACTGTCATGCCCTGGAAGTTTACTTATCTGACGAAAATCGGACAGCACCTCCCTGTACGGTTGACAATATCTTGGATACATATTCACATAATAATAACAAAAAATATAACCCACTCAGGTATTCACATCCACGCAGTATATTATACGATAAAATATACCCCACACGGGTATTGCACAACCACGTAGTATAATCATAACTATTCTAAACAAGGTAAAGATAATAAGCAAATCCTCTCAATTGGAGAGGTGATATACGAATACAAGCCCACACGACTTAAAACTCAACACAAGAGTGTAAGTCTACACTACTTACACCCACAAAATAGAACAATGTCCAAAGTGACAAATCCAAAAAAATCACATATGATAATCGACAAACAGAAAGTCGATTTTATTACAATGCATAGTCTAAAAACTCAAATGATAAGTTCAAATAAGAACGGAAAGAAAGAAATACGTAGCGGAAGATAGATGCACCCTCGAGGTGCTGTAGGACAGGTGGACGGGATCTCCAGCGACTCAACTATAACCTGAAGAAAACAAATATATAGATGGTGAGTCCAAAATAACTCAGTGGGTAAAGAAGAATAATGCATGACTAATATGGATATGAAAACAAAGTATACAATCTCGAATGAGAAAGTATTAGCCTGATAATAAGAACAGTAATAATTAAAATTAATTAAAAACTGGTCTGATCCACTAAATACAAAGTAGTGATCTCAAAATATAATAAAATCTGAAACAATGCTATAATACTCAGGAGTGTCGTAGAAATAACATAAGTCAACAATAAACAAGCAATAATACATCCAAGGTATTAAATCTCCATACAAGGTCATCAAACAACTAACCGTACACAAATCCACAATAATAATGCACATGCAAGTGCAAATGCCACAATAATAAATCCTCCCTGAGTTTGTCTTTTAACCTTGAGGAATCCTCATGGGGCTCTATTAGATGCGTCTAGAGATCATGAGCATTTTTGTATTCTCCTAATTTTGTTAGGTAAAACATCACTTAGTGTTTGCCTTTGATTGAGCCGATGGTTTCTTCAATGCCACCCAATTGCCAAAGTCACCCATCAATATAAAATTCTCCATTACCGGCCTCCAAAGTTTGAATCCCTCCATCTCGTATGGTGGTGGTTCTTTAGTTTTTCAGCCTTTTTTAAATTTATTTTTTCTGTTCTTTTTTACCTTTTAAAAATTAAATTGCAAGAATAAAGTGCAAATTTAAATTACAAATCGATTCCTCTAGTTTTTGTTGCTCCTTTGATGATCAGTCCAATCAAGAGTTTGCCTGGCTCTAATATCAATTGTAGGATTGTAGAATGTGCTAGAGGGGGGGGGGGTGAATATCGCTCACTTCTTGTTTTCATGTCGTTCTTATCTATCAGATTAGTACATAGTGGAATAATAAAATTAAAAAAAATAAAAATAAGAACACATAATTTACTTGATTTACAACCCCTTAGGATTGCTACGTCCAAGGCTATGTCTCAACATAGTCCACCTTTTTATGGTAGAGAAATCTCTTACAATTTCAATCAAGCACAAGCACAAGTAAATAACAATAATTATAAAGGAAATTAATACATTAAAGCATTGATAGCCTCTAGAGATCTTGAATGCATGCAATACTTGTTTTGAAGCCTCCTGAATCACATGAGTAGATCTTTGGGAGCTTTTTGAGAATGAGAATAGAGAGAATTGAATGTGAATGAGTGAATAATCCTCAAGCCTCTGCCTCCCTTTTATAGAGCATGATCAACACTTTTCTAGTCGACTAGAAACCTTTTTGGTCAACCAAAATTTAGTCAAACTTCATCTGAACATCGAATCACATGAACTTGATTTCATCTGGGTTTTTTGATCGACCGAACCTTTTTCAGTTGACCGGACCTATTTCGATTGCCGTAACATGATCCAATCTTCAAACAAGCTCCGGTCATCTCCAGATTCTTGGGTCTTCGTCCACTTGAAGCTTCCTGCAAAACAACACATAGAAATAACATGCAAAACCTAGTATTAAGCTTACCTAATCTGCTAGATTTACTTGCTTGGAGTTTACTCCTCTAAGACTTCTTTCTTGCTTGGAATTCATTCCTCCAAGACTTCTTGCTACCTAAGGTTCATTCCCTGAGAATTTTTCCTTTGCTCAGAGTATCCTCCTTTAAGTCTTCCCATTACCTAAGGTTCACTCTCCTAGTTTTTTCTCAAGTATTCGATCACCCTTGATCTGCTTAGGCTTTTCCCTTGCTAGACATCCAGTCAACCTTGACATGCTTAGTCTTTCCATTTCTCACTTGCCTAGGTGAACCTTGACTTGTCAGGATTTCTCACTTGTCTGCCAAACATTCGGTCAACCTTCACTACAAAAGGAGGCAATTTGGGACAAATTTTGTGATGAATTTTTAAAAAAAATTTGTCGCCAAATGAATTTGTGAAGAAAATATTTTCGTCGCGAATAAGCCGTCATCAAATTCTGCGACAAAAAAATGCAAATTCGTCGCAGATTTTGCGACGAATTTGTTTTTCATCACCAAAGTTGTTGCATATTTGCGAAGAAAAAAAATTCATCACACAATTTCATAATCTCAAATCTGCGATGAAAACCTATTTTCATCGTAGATCTGCGACAAATAACGTTTTCATCATAAATTTGTGATGAAAACATACTTTGTCATAGATCTACGATGAAAATCTACTTTCATCATAGATTTGCAATAGACAGTGATTTACGATAAGTTTGTGATGAAAAATTTTTTGTCACAAAATTTGTTTTTGTCACAAAACCTACCTATTTCTGCATTGTATTGTGTATACAAATAAACCACAACCTGTTTAATTCAACTAAATACAAAAATGAATACAACAACACATAATATTCATACAACAACAAGTTTTCATCACATCATATCCATACAACACAAAATTAATGATACAAATACAAATACATATCAAACAAAACAACTTAAATGTTTCAAACAAGTCATCATATCCAACATTCCAAACATTCTTCTAAGTCATAATATCCAAATTGACAAAATCCCATATCAAAATGTCGGAAAGATACAAAAAAAGATCATCGACCTCTAGTTCCTCGGCAAACACTTCCTTCTCCTTCCAAACTTCTTCTTCTTCTTTTCGTGCATCAAAACAAACAAAAAGTATCAATTTTATCAAGAAATAAAATTCTATAAACTAACACAAACTTAATCTAAAAACTTACTTCCTTGGCCTCCTTGGCCTCACTAACCTTGTTCGAAAAAAATTAATAGTATTAATGAAAAATACAAAAATGAAGGGTTCATAATCAAATAAAAAATGTTCAAAAATGTTAATTCTATGACAAATAACATTCATACATAAGAAAGTCATGAAGAGCCACCATCATCATCATTGTTGTTGTCACCATTACCAGAATCGGGAGGCATCTGACTTAGAGCGGAGTCTAATTTAAGATGTCGCATTATGAAGTTCTTTTTTTGGCATATTTCTCTCATTTCCCAATCCCTTTCCAATATTATGCCCTTCAAATTGATAACCTCTTCAGTCAAGTTATTTATTTGTGCCATTACTACTAGCAGGGTAGAAGAAGATGTACGAGTAACTCTATGAGTTCTGCTCAAATAACTCATTCCCAATTGTTGGTGCAATCGTCCTCGGGTCAAGGTTGACCAAGTTGACTAAGCTCGGGTTGACTTGAGCTTGAGTTTCGATGTTTGACAATATATGAGAGAAAAATTAAGTAGGTCAAGGGAGGACCAGATACTTGATTTGGGAAATTCCTAATTGAAGTTAGACAAGAGGAAAGACCTTGTTGAAAACTAGGCAATGGAAGTCCTAGCAGGGCTAGGCAATGGAAGACCTAGTTGGGAACTAGGCAATGGATGCCCTAGCGGGGCTAGGCAGTGGAAGACCTAGTTGGAAACTAGACAATGGAAGTCCAGCAGGGCTAGGAGGTGGAAGACCTAGTTGGGAACAAGGAAAACCTAGTTGGGAACTAGGCAAACTTACTTGGGAACTAGGTTAAGTTCAACAGATCAAGGATCAGATGCAAAGGTGGATGAGACAATAGTCTTTGATAATAATAAGGCTGAGAAAAAAGAATCAGTTGATTGATATTGTAATCAATCGACTGATACTCTATCAACACATTTGAATCAGATAATCATTCGACTGGTGTTGTACATCAATCGACTGATATCGATTTGAAGGAGAATAGAAGTGAGTGGGACTCGCATGCTCTGTTTGATTGATGGTATCAGTCGAATGATGGTATCTACCGATGTTGTCCATCAATATACTGATTCTGAACTGTAGAGTAAAGAAGCGAGTGGGACTCGCGTGCTCTGTTCGACTTATGGGGTTAGTCGACTAGTGATTTATATCAATCGATTGATGTTGATTTAAAAGATCCAAAAGCGAGTGAGACTCGCATGTTGTGCTCGAATGATGAGATCAGTCGACTGAGTCTGTACATCAATCGACTGATGTCTATTTGGAGAGTACAAAAGTGAGTAGGACGCACGTGTTGTGCTTGACTGATGGTCTCATTCGATTGATGTTAGACATTAATTGATTGATGTTCAAATTAGAGACAAAATTAGACAAGTTTCAGAAAGTTTAGAGGTCATTCAATAGTTAGAAACCATATCAATAGACTGATGGGTAAGATCAGTCGACTGATAGGTGAAAATCAGCCCCGACCTAAAGGATTTAAAAGAGGGATTTCGAGGAGTCTTTCAACGCCAGTTCTTGGCGATTCTAAGACGAAGTGTTGTTGCATTTCCAAGTCTACAAGAGACATTTCCAAACAACAAGAGATCAAGTAAGCAAGATTTTCATTGTATTGTATATTTACTTCCTTATTCTTGTTGTATTCTTGTTGTATTCTTGTTGTGAGATTGTACAAGGCTTCTCCGGTTCCAGAAAGTTTCCGAGAAGAAGACATTCATAGTGGAGCCATGAGTGTGAGGAGTGGACCCTTGGATTAGTCACCTCAAGGAGGTGGATACCAAGTAAAATCCAAGCGTTAGCATTGTGGAGCTTAGTCTTCAAGTTTTCCGCTACCAAATCAAGTTCAAGAAGCGAAGCGAGCTATTCACCCCCCTCTAGATCTCAAGGTACTAACAAGTGGTATCAGAGCAAGATCGTTCTTCTTTGGACTAATCGTTGGAAAGAGCAACGAGCTAGAGGAAGAAGAAGAAGTTTGAATCCCTAAATTTCAACAAGTCAAAGGACTTATCTTCAAAGGAGCTAAACTTCAAAATGGACTTCAAAGATGGATTCCGATATGACATTTGAGTGCCTCCATCATTCCAAATGGGAAGCTACGACATTTGGAAATCAAGAATGGAGAGTTGCTTGATGATGGACATAGAGCAATGGCTTGCTCTAATGGAGGCATTTGAAGCTCCAATGAATAGTAAAGGAAAACCCCTCTGGGAGAGCAAATGGTCTAAGAAGCAAATTCAAAAATCCGAGGCAAATGATAAGGTAACTAAATTATTAGTTAATATTGTGCCTAATAATATTTTGTGCAAGATAGATTCATTTCAAGATGCCAAGGATTTATGGAGCAAGTTGGCAAAGCTTCATGAAGCTTCAACCTCAACTCCAAGTGAAAATGAATCTAAAGAGGATGACTCTTTGGATCAAGAGCATGAGGACTCAGAGGTTGAGAGGTGTTCAACATCCGAGAAGTAAATTGAAGAAGCATCCACATCAAGAATTTAGGGGGAGAGGTCATTGACACCGGACCAAGAGGATGTCTCAACCTCTGGATCTAATGAAGAAGAATATGCCACCTCTATGAGCTAAACTCACGAAGGTATAACAAATTCATGTATTAAAAATAAAGATCATATAATTTGTTTCAAGTGTAGAGAAAAAGGATATTATAAGAGCAATTGTTCTAAGTTGAAGAAAGAGAAGACTAAATTGGCACCCAAGGTAAAGGAGAAGCCAAAAGAGGTCGGCCCCATGATACGAAAGGGCAAGGAACACATTGTGTGCTTTTCTTGCAACCAAAAGGGACATTATCAAAATCAATATCCATGGGGGAGGAATCCGACCAAGAACAAAGAAGGAAGCTCAAGTCAAGGGAAAGCTTCCAAGAGCAAAACTAAGGTATAATTAGTTAATGGTAATTCTTCATATCATGATAGAAAGCATGTTAGAAATAAGTTTTATGATTTTAATAATGTTTATCATGAAAATAGGAAGCATAATAGCTCTAAGGATAATTATGGATAACATCACGCTAGAAATAGATTTTATCATCTTGGTGCTAATCACCATGAAAATAGAACGTTTCATGAACATTGTGAAAAGTCTAGGGTGTTTAATGATAGACCTACAAAATTCATGGATAGGAAGAATTTAGACAAGAACCCTAAGCAATTTAGATATATGACTAAAAAGAGGAATGTTCAAGGCAATCATGAAAAATCAAAATTTGAGGATTGAAAATCAAGTTTTGAGGTCAAAACTTGATAAATTAGAAAATGCCCTTAAAAGAATGGAAAATGTTTTTAAGGGATCAAAAGAACAAGATCTAGGCTTAGATAGACAAAAATCATTCAAGGGCAAGAAAGGTTTGAGATACAAACCTAAAGCCAAGGAGAATGTGCCATCGTACCATAGAGTTTCATATAGCCATGGAACTAAACTTAAGTCTAGAAGTCAAGTCAAGGTTACAAGGGAAGTTATCCCTAGTGTTGACCTTGAGGAGATTAACATGACTAAGGCTTCTAAGAAGTCTAGGAAAGTCATTAGGAAGGCTTATAGGGAAGTTATCCCTAGTGAATTCCTAGAACACCCAAGGAGTACCAATAGGTTTTGAGTTTCTAAGAGTGTGTTCTTTACACCCTAGATGGGTTTAGAGTGTGTCAAATTTAATTGGAAGGGTAATCAACACAACCATAGTGAAGTTGATATTTTAGGGCATTTTAAAGTTATTGTGATTTCTTGAAAATGAGAAGTTTGACTTTTACTTTTGAAGGTTTAATAGTGTGCCAAATGGAATTTGAAGGTTTGCGCTTAATCAAATTGGCACAAATAGGTTAGGATTCAAAGAAATATCAAGTTGAGATTTTTGGCATTTTCTAGGGAGATGAGGGCAACTTAAGTCTCTTTTAGCATAGTGATTAGTTATTGAAACTTAGATAACAAATCTAGGTATATTCTTTCTGTTAAAATTGCCATATGCTCGTATGACTTATCACATGCTATGACATCATATCATACATTCATATTGTCATAAAAAATAATACATGTCATACATAGATCACTTAAGTCAAGATATGATAGTCTTTCTTTTGAAAGTATGCAATTGATGTATGCTATAATCATTTACATGCATTGTTTTAATTCCTTATAATTAAGGACAGTGACATTAGTTGACATTCTAGGTAGGATGATCAAAGTCAAAATATCTAGATAGAGATGCATGATCTATTAGTTTAGGGAAAACCTATTCTTACATCTCACAAGACCATAAGATGACTTGTATGTGTATTGAAATACATTAGATACAAGTGAGATGTTAGGAGGATGAGCAAAACTCAAGATGTTGATTTAGTGCATCTATTTGAATTTTAGTTTCATCAAAACAAATGATTACGTGAAGTTCAATCATGGGAAAAGCTAATGTGCAAGTCATGTGCATTTAGGCCATAGATCATGGTTGAAAATCATTTCAAAATCATTTTGAAAAATCTTAGTGAAATCTATTTGTTGATAGGAATCACCATTAATTAGGTTGATACAAAGTTAGAATGAAATATTGAAGTTTTCAATGGTTTCCAACTTTGTATCATTCATTACAAATGGGATATATTTTAATACAAAACTATTTTCATAAAAAACTATTTTTCCCTGATAGTATATGACATAAGTAATGTCTATATAAAATTTTGTGATTTTTTCAAAAATCATAGAATTAATTATGCATTTATGAAATTCAGTCTGAAAATTGAAATGCAATTTTTCAGAGTAGTAGTCAATTGATGCAGAGCATCAATCAACTGATGTCTGTGTTTTTCACTAAAATAGGTTTGTTTAAGTCATTTAAGCTCACTCCTAAGTATTTTAATTATTCCTAACCCTGTGAAATACTTAGACAAGTATTTAAGGATAATTTTCTTGATGAAAATCTGAAAGGAATGATTAAAAGAGAAAAATGGGGAGTTTTAGATTCAAAGGTGAATCTTTAACTTCAAAACTTAGAATTTGGGATTTCCTAAAGGTTTATGAACTCCAAATCATTATTGGCGCAATGATTAAAAGATAGAGCATGCTTTGAGGGGGAGGTCCACCTTAAAGTCATGGTTTGGGTTGAATGCTCTAGGATGAGCATTGATTGAAGAGTGTTTGCTTAAGGTTGAGCATTAGAAACAATGAAAGGTATGAGACTTTCATTGGATGTTAAAGAGAAATGAATCTTGAGATAAGATTTTTGATGTGTGTCAAAGGGGGAGAATGTAGGGTTTAAGTTAGGAAATCCTCATTCATGATTTGGCATGGGACGAGGATGGAAGTTGGTCTAATGGGTTAGCCTAACTTAAACGTATTATCAAACATCAAAAAGGGGGAGATTGTTGGTGCAATCATCCTTGGGTCAAGGTTGACCAAGTTGACTAAGCTCGGGTTGGATCGAGCTTGAGTTTCGATGTTTGATAATGTGTGAGAGAAATCAAGTAGGTCAAGGGAGGACCAGATACTTGATTTGGGAAAGATCTAGTTGAGAACTAGACAATGGAAGTCCTAGCGGGGTTAGACAGTGGAAGACCTAGTTGAGAACTAGGTAATAAAAGTTCTAGCGGGGCTAGGCAGTGGAAGACCTAGTTGGGAACTAGGGAATGGAAGTCTAGCGGGGCTAAGTGGTGGAGGACCTAGTTGGGAACTAGGCAAACCTAGTTGGGAACTAGGTTAAGTCCAACAGATCGAGGATTGGATGCAAAGGTGGATGAGACAACAGTCGTTGATAATAATAAGGTTGAGAAAAGAGAATCAGTCGATTGATATTGTAATCAATCGACTGATACTCTGTCAACACATTCGAATCGGGTAATTAGTCAACCGATGTTGTACATCAATCGATTGATATTGAATTGTAGGAGAACAGAAGTGAGTGTGACTCGCGTGCTCTATTCGACTAATGGTATCAGTAGACTGGTGTTGTCCATCATTCGATAAATTCCGAACTACAGAGCACAAAAGTGAGTGAGACTCGCGTGCTCTGTTCGACTAATGGGATCAGTCGACTGATGATTTATATCAATCGACTAATGTCGATTTACAAGATCTAGAAGCGAGTGAGACTCGCGACATGTGTGTTTCATATAGGGTTTGTATCGTACTTTAGTACATATTTTATCCTATGTATTTAAGGTTTATTCCATGTTTTCAATCGTTCATGCTTCATTTTGATATTTTTCTAGTTTCGGAGAGCTGCCCTTGTGTATTTTCCTTGATAGGGGGTGAAATGGAGTCAATACAAGATTTAGAAAAAACTTTTCCAAGGAAGTCCAGCTGACACGGGTTATGGCAAATGTGGCATAGGTCGTGTCCTAGTTCTTGAAGTCCTTAGGGGCCGACACGAAAGGGCTATGCCAGTCAGCACAACTCGTGCTCCATTCTCAGCCCTCTCCAGCAGCCGCCATGGGCAGCCCGTGCCAGCCGGGACGGGCTGTGTTTGAATTCCTAGAGTTTATAGGGCCCACCACGAGGGGCTCGTGTTGACTGGCACGACCCCCCCC
>JBBUKS010000035.1:6858436-6885556 GCA_038050645.1 Hedychium gardnerianum
AGGTAAGAAAATTGGGTGTGGAATGGCAGGGTTCAAAATGTTTGTGTCGTACGGAAGTGCATTTTTACCAAAAAGGCGTCTTATTTTTTAAGTGTTTCAAAATGCACCTCGTAATGTTTTTAATGAAAAGTCACAAAATTATCCTTTTTAAATTATCAACGAAGCAAACAGATAATTTTGCTCATTCGAGTATCATTTCTGTTTTACAATGAGATGAAAAGAGAAAAGAAAGAAAAAGTAAAATATTTATTTTCTTTTTATCTGAGAGGAAAAAATTATTAATATAATATGTATTATTTTATTTGAAAGGAAAGAAAGGAAAATATAAATTAAATATATAAAATTATAAAAATATTTTTATTTTTTAAAATAAATTTATTTAAAAATTTTAAAGATAAAATTAGAATAATATATTTTTGAATTTTTTTTTCTCCTTCTTTACACTTCAAATCGGGATGTAAAAAATTTCATTAATTTCAAAATATGTTAGGGGTAAGTTTTATTCTTCTCTTCAGGAAAATGAATGAAAATTAATTTTTATTTAATGAAATAATTTTATTATTCGAATATCTCAACTTAAAAAAATAAAAAATAATAATCATAAAATAATTAGATAATTATATATGAATAAAAAATCAAATTCACACATGACACTTCTGTGATGATTCGATAGAATTCCTACCGGATGAACTGATAGCTAATACATGAGATGTTATCATCATATAGTCAGGTTATTGCGCTTTCTCATGTACTGATCACTGTTCGGGCTAGCTAGACTAGTCCTGTGATTTATCTCCTCCGTATTAGTCTGGAACGGAATGACGTAGACACGGGTGAGAGCGTTTCGTTTTTTGTCATCGTATTGATTTCATCGAAAAGAAGCGTCTTGGATAATAATATTGAATTATGGAAGGGGTGTGTTGTTAAAATGCAAGTCATTGGGAATGGACGCGGAATGAAACGAAACGCCTCTTAAATTCACGCGGCGTCCCCGACAAGCTTACCCCATTCGTCGCCCTTTTCTGCCTTCTTCCTTCACACGGAAGCGGAGTTCGAACGCCGACCGCCGAAGGACGCACCTCGCCGACGATCCCATTTAATTTATTTTTTTCCTTTTCGGTTGCTTTTCTGGGCATCGAGTGGAGATGGGCGACGCGGAGGCCGCCCGCGGCGACCTGATGCAGCGACTGAAGCCACCGCCATCGCCGGCGACCTCGTCTTCGTGTTCCTCGGTCGTGGTTCCGGAAGGAGGCGCTGTATTCTTCCGCCACAGTGGCTTCGTGCGCCCCGGCATTCCGCCTAGTGCTCCTTCACCGTCTCCTCCGTTTCACTTCCGATCTCTCTCCCAAAACCCCGCCTTCTCCTCCCTCGGTTCCTCGTCGCCTACCCCCATCCCTCCTCCCTTCGATTCTGCTGGCTTGCCTCCTCGCAACGCTCACCGACGGTCGCAGAGCGATGTCCCAATCGGTTTCTTCCAGTCTGCTTCCCCATCTGGTCCCACGGCGGCCGATGGGGCCACATCGGCGATGCTCTGGCAACAGCCCCGCCCTCTTCCTTCTCCTCACAAAGTGAAGCAGGAGGCCGAGTGGGAGAAAGAGACGGAGAGCAGCGCGGAGGGGAAGTCGGAAGGGGACGCCGCCGATGACCTCTTTGATGCTTACATGAACTTAGATGCGCTCGATGCGTCGGGAATGGAGGAGAAACACGGGGATCTGGATAGCAACAAGTTGAGCGGGACGAGGACTAGCATGGCCGACAGCAGTGAGAACGAGGTGGAGAGTAGCTCCATGGACCACTCCGGCGACAAGAGGAGCGTCGAGGGCGATCTTAATCCGGTGACTACACGCCACTTCAGGAGCCTTTCCATGGATAGTCTCTCAGGGAAGCTTCGCTTCGGGGACGAACCTCCCCAGCAGCTGCCTTCTTCGGCAAGTCAAACGGCGCAACATTCGCGCAGTGATTCTTTGGACGGCATTCCAAATGTGCTGAACCCGGAGTTTCTCAATGCCAAATTCAACAGCATGGAGATCAAGAAGATAATGGCGAATGAGAAGCTTGCAGAAATGGCATTAGCAGATCCAAGAAGAGTCAAGAGGTGCTTAGCTTCCCCCAAAATTCAACTTCTGATTCTTCTTCTACTCTTCAAAAAGCTCATTAGCTGCTAAATTTTCTATTCTGTCAGGATTTTAGCCAATAGACAATCCGCTGCGCGATCGAAGGAGAGGAAGATGAGGTATATATCGGAATTGGAGCACAAGGTGCAAACTTTACAGACAGAAGCAACTACATTATCTGCACGATTGACCTTGCTGCAAGTCTGTCATCTGTGTTATCCTATATGTTCATTTGAATTGCCTGTTTTTTCTCCACCATTAGTCCTCTTCAGTTCATCCTTGTTTTGATTCTTCGTATGTTTATTGTATCATTTTCGCAGAGGGATTCGACAGGGTTGTCACGCCAGAACAATGAGCTTAGGATTCGTCTTCAAGCCATGGAGCAACAGGCACAACTGAGAGATGGTAATTTCACAGCATTGTCATTTTTCTTCTTTGTCACATGATATTCCTATAGTTTACATTAAGGGTTTCCTGTGAGTCTTTGTCTTTTAAATTTGTTTCATTAGATGAATCATCTAATCATTTTCAAGATAAATCTTCTTTTTCAATGTTATTTGCCAAAAGCCTTTTGCTGATTGATGAGTGTAATTAGGTTATAATTCAAATAGTTAAGATGGATGGGCATAGATTCCTTTAAATAACAAATAGTTTCATATATCTTAAATCTATTATCTTATAAGATTCAAATATTATGATATGTAGAGGATTTTCTTAAATCTTCTGCCTTTGGCATGTTCCCTTCAAAGATGAAAGGAAAATGAGTCCCATTTTGTATTTGGCTCTTGAGATTTAACTCATACTGCATGTGGTTAATGTAGCATAAATTTTAAAAGATATCATTGGTTTGTTCTTGATTACAAAACTCTTTCTTGTCTCTAAATCAAACCTTGATAGAAAATTATGTTATTTGTTGGATATTTAATTCTTTCGCTTGAGTTTATTGTATCAAGGCTATGAAAGGTTTAAATAAAATTGTGTGCTACATTGTTTTTGCCTTTTATATGTTGGAAAGAAGGTTGCTCTATCGAAGTTTAACTATCGAATGGCACGAAAGATTCTGCATTCTTTGTTGAAACCTTTTGTTATTATCCTTTTTACGAGTCTTGATGCAATGGAAATTTAGTCTGTCTTGGTGCTTCGAAGTTTATATCGAAACCTAGATCTCACTCTACTTCGTCTAAATCTAAGTTTGTTTGTTCTCAGTGTGTCAAAATTTTCTCATTGTTGTTCTAGTAAGACTACTTTTAAGTTGCTCTTTTTGATTCTCAACCGCGAAGCCATCAATGAGACGCTGACCGCGGAGGTTCGGCGACTGAAGCCTGCAACCAGTGAAATCACCGAGAGCGACCTATCGAAGAATGTAGATCGACAAGCGATGAATGCTCAGATCTTTCCCCCACATCAGTTGCAACTGCAGCGGCAAAATCAGGTATCAGCTCATATTCCTCTCTATCAATTTCAGTCGCCACAGCAACAACAGCAAAAGCAAAGCAGCGCTGGGTTGGATTTGGAATCAAAGAAATGATGGAAGAAACTGAGAATGACTTGGAGACTCTTTTAAGAAAATTTTATCCTTGCATTTGGACATCTACTGTTAATTTATGGAGATTATCATTGTATTTTATCGATCGAATCGACCATGTCAGCTTATTGCATTAGGTAGAAATTTTTTTTTGAGTTAATTTATTTTTTTGAAATAATAATAATAATCTTTCCTCCATTTTCTTATATTCAAAGGTTATTATTTACTTTGCTCAGATCTTTCTTTGCCCGACAAGCGTAACTTACGCTTGCATGTCTATCTAACTCCTAGTGACGTGGACCACCATCCGCACATGGACCCCGGGCTTAAGCGGCACACGTGAAGGCACATGTGATGGTCCACCCGCATGGCCAACGGTGCAAGTTTGACCGCACTTGCGATGACAAAAAATAAAACGCTGTCTCCGTCAGAATACGAAGAAAGTAAATCAGGTAGACTAGTTTAGTTATTTCGTGAGAACAGTTTAACCTATTAGCACATCATTTTTTGTGATAAAAAATGAAACGCTCGTCTCAGTACCCCTGTCAATCCGTCCCAGGACTAACAGGGAGAAAGTAAATCACGAGGACTAGTCTAACTAACCCGAACAGTGACTAGTGTATAAGAGAAGGCATAAACTTAACTACTAGCCAGAATTTAACTCCCAGATTTCATTGTGACAACATTTCATGCACTAGCCGCTCATCCCGTGGGACCCACTAGCGCATCACAAACAGTGGGGGCGAGGGGACCGTGAAGTTAATCATGCGGAAAAATATTTCAATGAATTGAAAATTACATTCCGCTCCCTCACGCGTTCACGTGCGCACGTGCCCAAGCGGGAAAAAAAATAGGCGGATTTTTGCATCCGAGTTTAATTAGGGACGAAATTAAAAGGGGGGACAACGATGAAAACCTAGACCTCGTCCTCCTCCGACTCCGACGGCGCCTCCTCCTCGTCTTCCTCCGCCTCCGGCGGGGTCCCTCCCATCAGATGCAGCTCTTGCTTCCTCCCTTCTGTGTTGCTGCAGGCGACCATGCCGCCTGGATACGTCGCGGCAACGGGAGGCGTTCCGGCGAGGTTGATGAACTGCGAGGCGGGAGGGAACGCCCATATCTGCGCCTGTCCGGACGCCTCCCCAGTCGCCTGCGGCATCATCCACAGCGCTCCCGGTGGTAGTAACCTCACTCCGCTGGACGCGGCGGCCGTGCCGCCGACCGCCCACATCGGCACCATCCCTGTCGGAGAGATCGGCGCCAACCCCGTCGATATGGAGACGGGGCCTCCGCCTTGTAGCAGAGGGTCTTGGACCGGATAAAACGCGGCCACCGGGGCGAGCGCGGATGCGGTGGCCCCGACCGACGCTCGCGTCGGCTGGAGCTTCTTACGCCGCTTCGCGGCGGATTCCTCCTCCCCGGAGGTAGACGCCAGGCCCGCCGATGAGGACGAGGAAGGCGCCTCTGTGGGGATTTTGATCGCGCCGTCGACCACAGTGGCAATGGCCGGGACGGTGCCGGTCCCCGTCGCCGCTATGATGGCCGTCTCCGCGTGCTGGAGTAACCACCGGATGGTCTCGCCGTCCGACTTGTGCCCTAGCTCTCGGGTTAGCTGGAAGATCCGGGCAGCGCAGGCGGCTGGCATCCGGATCCGCCGCCCCCTCCCCTCCACCTTGGTGTGCCGGTCCTTAGTCCTCGCCGCGGGCCGCCGAATGATAGGCAGCGCGCCGATCCCCAGGAACGCCATGGGCTCCCGTTTCGGCGCGATAAGACGGTGCACCTGTCCTCCTCCGCCTCTGCCTCCGCCGCCACAGCTGCTTCCCGCTGCGCCACTACTCGCGCCTGCGCCGCCCTCGTCTTCCCTCGCCGGAGAATCCATTGCTGCCTCCGCCGCCCGCCACCGATGCCTCGGTCGTTCCTTTCTCTCGAGTGGGGTTGCAGATAGGCAACTAAACCCTGGGAACCACCCCTCTTTATTCTTTGGGAGACCAAGTGGGCCCCCAGCAAAGATCGGACGGCTAGAAAAGAAGATTAACCGGCCCTCCCCAACTTCTCGCGCTGTGAGCCGTCCGATCTGATCGGTCCCCCGTCTTTCCGTTTCTCTCGATGACCTCGATCCGACGGTGCGGGGCACAACGCGTATAAGTTACCGAATCGGTGTTCTATCAACCCTTCCATCGCCTGATGTCGCGATCCGATGTCCTACCCGAGCCAGGAAACACAAAAACTCGAATCTCTCAACCGATCATCGTGACGTCATTGCCCTCGTGGCTCGCATGCGGGAACACGACCTTCCTGTTCCGACGGTACAGATGATTCGTACGTCCTGTATCTCACTGCTTAGGTTCGTTACTCCTTTTCAGCGAACGTGTCACGAAATTATTGGTGGGGTAAACGCATCCGTGATTAAACGGAAGGATCCTGAAAGGCACGCGTGGCAACCTGAAAAGATGACAGCTGGAGCCAACCGGCTCCAAAGTCTTGGGGACCACCCAATTACTAAATGGGGAGTAGGGACCCCACGCGGCATGCCAACGAGAATCTGTCCAATCATGTTACAAACACTAATTGATCAAATCATACTCTAATACACCTTTTTTTTTTACCTAAACCGCCCTAAATTTTCTAAACTACTATGGTGGCACCATATAATCATTATTCTTTTATTTCTGAAAAATATGAAGATGAACTGATAAACAAAAGCTCTAGAATCTTCGAGCACCGACAAATCGATACAAGTGAAAATTGCGACCTTCAGACAATCGATACCCCATGAGTATCTAACCCTAGAATTCATGTATTTTAAAGGTTCATGCCGAAACAAGGCCTGAAGAATCAAGGTTAACTATAGCGTAATCGGCATGGAGCAACGCCATTTGGATTCTCGACTCTCATCTTTGCACAACATTACAAGCTATACATTTTATGTGTCATCGATGGATCGAAGAGCAGAATTTAGCAACTTGTAGGCTAAAAGGGTTATTAGAACCAAAACAGATGGCCAGAGAAGGGAGCAAGGTAAGGTTTAGGAGCCTACTTATACCGAGATAGCCTGCGAGTGTAATTGTGCCGTCAGCTACCACTCGCGCTAGAGTTCCTGCTTCTGTCGAAAGCAGACAGCCGTTGTAGGTTCCGCGAGCAAGGTGGGACGCCATAACTTGAGAAAGAAGTGCTAAGTTAACACTTGCAAGATAGCATTGTTCGGTAATCAAGTGGTTAGTTTTCAGTTTTGGATACAAGTGAAAATTAATATTTGTTGATCAGAAACATCGACTAAGAATTTCTGTGAGGATAAATACTTTACCTTCAAGAACTTCAGCGGCGACGAATGTGATCAATGCAGAGCTCACATATTGCGGCATTGTATACGTCGATATAAAATCTAAGCTTAATAGTATGCCTAATAACACTAAAATTTCAGATCCTAACAAAATTTGCCTGCGAAATGAAATAAAGAACAAGAGAGAACCAAATAAGTTGACATTATCACAACGAGATCAACGACAATTACAAGATATTGATAAAGTTTGAATAATTTGAGGCAAGTGCGATATAAGATAGATTATACATACCTATCTTCGAACATGTTGCTAATGTAAGTACCAACAATGGCATTAACCGGAAGAACTGTAGTCCAAGAACTGCTAGAAATATCGCGACTGAACTCGTAGTCCATTCAAAGTAGAAACTGGTAATGACGCTCGATTCTGCCAGTAATATCTCCATCGCATACTTGAGCATAAAATATATCAACAGCTGAACCTATAACACAGTTAAAAGTCATTCGTAAATTGGACTTCTTCAATGATTTGCACACAACAATTGCAAGAAATCCTTTTGACATTGATAATAATGATGATATATTTTTACCTTTACTGATGAAGTAAGCAATCTATAGGCTGAAGCAATTGAAGTCGCCGGCTTGTGAGATTCCTCCTGCCCTTCGTCACTTCCATTGCATTCTTCATCCCCGTCATCATTTTGTATCTTCTCTGAACTTAATAACAAAGGTTGCACAAGGCCTTCATCGTCCACACGACCTAATTTCGCAAAAGAAAAAAAAGTGAAACATGCATGAAATTCCTTCCTAAACATATACTAGATTAAAGTTTAGTTAGTTAAATCATACATAGACTCGCCAAAGTTTCAATTTCAATGAAAATTATGACATTTTTTGTTGATGTGAACCTAAAATCAGTAAAGATGAGTAAGTGCAATTGATCTTGGACAAGTATAGACAAATCTTTCGAAGACAAATGGTATGTTATAAGGTTATGCGTATTGACCGTCCATGATCGTAGTATAAACATACGGGCATCATCAGGAAATAAATATTTCCCTTCGGAGACATGGACTGGCTCCTTGAATGAGATCCATAGCCAAATTAAGTATGCTAATCAGGCAAATGCCATAACCCAACTTGATTAATTGTCAGCACATATAACCTGAACTTAGTTTGAAGCAAGCCTGCGAGAGCAGGGACACATGCCATCCCGAGAGCACTAGCACTGACAAAACCTGCCGAAGCTTTCATGCGGATTTCATGGGGCACACAGTCACTGATGTATCGACGATTTACAGCCCTGGCAGACCCCATCCTGCATTTTCAGTATCAATTTGTTTCGTAAGTTGACTGAGCTTCTGCAAATGACTGTTAAATGATTGTAGAATGCATTGCGTACAAGGTTTAACAATCCACAATTGATCCTAACACATTTCAGAGTAAATTACAAGGAACTATGAAGTAGGAAATTACTGAACCACAGAATAACCATCCAAGAACTTAGAAGATTTTACTTACCCACACAGGAGAGGACCAATAAGAAGAATCGTTAAGGAGTTGAGATCGTAAGCCAATGCATATAGAGTATTGCCCAAGAAGAGTACAATGCTGCTAAACACCAGAGGTTTGAAGTATGATTTATTCGACCATGCACTAAAATAAACTGAAGAAAACACTTGTGCCACAGCCATAGATCCGATAATGATCCCACAAACCGTCGCAGCCGCTCCAAGGTTCATCGAGTAGTCATCAGCAGTTGGCACAACAATGTAAGTGTTGACCATATAAAGAAAAGTATTGGCCAAGTTCAGCATAAGAGACACAAAGTGATATCTTTCCTCATTGACTTGCTCTTCCTCTTCTTTGATTATGAGTGCATGTTGGCCCAAGAATTGCAGGGAATTTGTGGAGTGAGTTAATTTGTTGACTGATGCATGTATTAAGTAGATCACAGGATCTTGCACCTGATGCAAAAAGAAAGAGAGAGAGAAATGCCTAAAGAGTCACATATGGTTTATGCATTTGGTACAAGAGTAATAAGGACCAAATATCCTACCACCAGAGCTGTTGAGAGCTGATCATAAATCGATAGATAGCTCCTTGGCGTTCTTGAAGTTCAGAAAGATTGCGAGATAAAGCTCCAATAGCAGCTGCTATTCCCTATTAATTCAAAGCAAGCATGTCTTTTTTAGCAGTAACTACAACAACTGGAAAGAATTAAAAAAGTGATTATCATGAAAGCACGGTAGGGACGAAAGAGGGACACATTACCACATGCTTAAAAACTTGCTGTAGCTGAGAATAAGGATGATTTGATCTAGTACTTATATAGTAATCTGTGAACTTGTAGCCAAAACGTTTATCAAATTTCTTCAGTATTTTACGAATACCAGTAGCATTGATATCTACAAATTTGAGAAGGTTTAAAAGATCGTGGCCGACTGCTATATATGCTTCTCGCAATTCAGATATCTTAGATATATATCTGGTCGGTCAAGAAGCATTGTACGCTTCTCTCCTAACTCTTGGATCTTGTGAGCAATAATGCCTTGTTGCTCCAGAAAGAAGAGGACTGTCTTCTCAATCTAGAAACATCATGGAGAAGTCTTAAAACAAGCAAAAGAGTCTATGAAATGTTCTTATGGAGTGCAATATCAACAGGAAACAATTTTCTGAAAATAAATCTTGAAATATGGAAAACTCAGGAGGGAACAAGCTTCAATCACGATTATATTGTAAAGAAATATTTCCTCCAGTTCATGAAAAAAAAGGTCAAAGATTGTTGCATCATGTCGAGTGAAGCCAACACAGCAAAAACCAATTTCTTGGAAGATGCAATTGGTACATTATGAAATTCTAGTTGAGAACAAAAGATATAGAAAGGTGGCATGGTGTATGATAAAAGTCAATTTAAATAGATACAACCAAATTTGTTGATTACAGAATAAACCAAAATCAAGTCACTCGAAAGTTACACAAACTAGATAATATGTCCCTAAGCAAGGATAGAACTAAGTAATCTTATACAAGATAAGCTATAAAACGAAATGGAAACTTTTTTCATACTTGGTAATCGAGCATCCTTGCAAATTCTTTTAGTACACATCGACGCTCTTTTCCTCGTTTGATTTCTTGTACACATTGCTTAACTTTCTTCTTCATTAACTTGTAGTTGATATAATACCTGGAACAGAAGTAAATAACAAATAGCTCATTAAAGCATAACCAGAATTGGCTAAATTGAAACATCAAACGAGACATGAATACATTGGTATAATATAAAGTTAATATGACAAATTGGGTCTACAAATGATGGTGATATCATCAAATTGGTAATTATTAACTTGACAAAAAGGACCATAAACAAGTGAATCTAAAAGAACACGGGTAGTGTTTCCCAGCTAAGGAAATGTCACATGAAATTAAACTCCGCCAGCTATTAGGCGATGCACAAATGCAATGTTGCAGGCTCATTGCTACAAAAAAAGTTAGATGGCTCTCTCTTAGTTTCTAGACAATGAACAAGGCAGACAAAAGAATGGCCCATTAATTTCAAGATGATGCATTTATGCACGTAAGCATGTAAAGTATAATCCTCAAATGTGTACAAATGAACTATTACCCAAAATGTCTGTTGCAATTGAATGACCTCTTAACAGACACAAACCGTGCAGTCAAATAATCTAAGACAACAATGTCATGTTAGATTGTTAGCAACATTTAATAAGATCTTTTTATGTTATCCTGCAGGAATTCTAATTTTAACATATTTAAGCCTCTTACTCAACTACAAAATTGAAGGAAAAAAGTTTTCAGCATCTAGCTCCAGCAAAAAGAATGACAAATAGAGTGAAATTTAGCAAAGAATGTGTACTTCTCCCATTCCTGAACACGATTTGCCGTCAACTCCTTGCCAAAGTTGACCGTTCTGACAAATGGATTATGTTGAATAAGACAAAATAAGCATCAGGAAATGATAAAAACTTGCAAATTTTCAACTTCAATAACAATCAAACTATGGTTACAACAAAAAAAAAACTAACATTAAATAAGCACACAATTGCCTTTTGGTTTGCCAAACGATGCTAGTTCTTCAAAGTATCACAAGATTAAAGTGAAGAGTACTACAAATTTTATCAAACAAATTCGTAAAACACAGGTTTTCCTTCATGACTTGCAGATACTAAATATTCTGCTTCACTGTGATCCTGAAACTCTTCCAACAATTTTGAGACTAGAGTTTCATTAACCAAATAATTTCCGTTGACAAAGTTCACAATACTAGTTTTCATCAGACACAATCATTGAGAACCCACATTTGATATCTAAGTTCCCACGGAAAACCAGGAGGTGCTCTTACTCAGGCTTCAGTAGCTTGTTTCTTCGCCATTCCCCAAAAAAATTTGAAACCTTTTTTTTTTCCTTTCTGTGCTGAATCAAATTAAATGAGTACCACACTCAAGGCTTGAAAGGCTCCGATTCAACAATAAGAAAAAAAAAGACATTTTGAAAACTCCAGAAGAAAGAAAAACCAACAAGAGTGCAAACTCAAGGGCAATTCTTTGTGCAATCGAAGCGAGGTCGACGAAGGCAGTGGAGGAGATGTGGCATCTACATGAAAAATATATAGCAGTAGAAATTTCACCTGGCCAACTTCATTAATAAATTATTATTCAAACAACAACAAAATAAATATAAAGCAATATATTTTAAATTTGCAACATGTGAAAAAAATACTTTCCATTAATTTCTCAATCACTAATTATAATTTATTATTAATCATGAGCACTGCACTAATTATATAAGTAAATTTATGATACATGCCATAAATAAATGTTGAATTTGATGTATACTTAATGTTGAAATCATTAATATAAATGACTCTATCTTTTTTCTCTTTTTTTGAATCTTCTTGGATATGAAAAACTCATTATTTTAAAAATTATTGAATAATGCATAACCTTAACATGAGTAACTAAATTTCATAAGAGAATCAAGTCGACCCCAAAACAAAATTATTGAGAAATGGAAATATGGACATGATAAACTTATTAAAAATAAAAGGTTGACTTACTGAAATTCAATCAGTATTTCACATTTCTGCTTATTCCTAAATAGTAGCTTTGAATCATTGGATTCTTTAATAAATGGAAATAATGTTGCAAATATATCTTCCAATGTACTACAACTCATCAATCTAATTCTACAGCTTCATTGTTTTTAAGTCACTATGCTTTCGTGTTTATCGATCTCGTATGAACAAGTACGATAAGCAACCAAGTAAACAACAGATAGATAAATCAGTTGACCAGACAATAAAATGATAATCAAACAAAAGTAAGTGTTATCAAAAGAATAAATAACAAAGCCAAATCATGAATCATGATCTCCACAACTAAGAACTACACATGGTTGTTCAAATGCACAACTAAATGTTCAAAGTTTTGTGTGTCACATGAAGGTGAAGCATATCACAAGATGTTTGTCATTGAATATGCAATCTCCTAGATTGGCATGAGCTGATGGTTGTTAGCTGAATGCAAGCTCCAGCAGTTTTGTTCTTAAGATAATGGAAATGATTGCTAACACTGATGGCTTCCACGGAGTTATGGTAAGTTTCCAAAATGATTGAATGTAAATAAAAGAAAGAAATGAGATTAAGAGGAAGGATTGTGCTTTTTCCAATAAAGATCTCCCGTGTTTGGTATTGCATCTTGGAATGTTTTTAATGGCTTCAGCTTGATCTCGCATTCCTCCATTGATATAAGCTCTTATCAATGCGTTAGATCCATTGAGATGTCTGGATTCCGCTCATTTTTTGAAGCATGCTTCGGCACGAGGTAGATGCTTCAAGTTTGCAAGCGCCTGCATCAGATTCAGATCGCTCATGTTTGCCATCTTGCTCGCGCACGCTCGATAGCCCACCGTACTCAATATTCTCCGATCGACCACCAAGGAATCGATAGGATACAGCATCGACATCAATGTGCAAAACGTCTCCATTTTCTATGCAACCCATAAAATTTCATCCATCGAGCACCAAATCATCATTCGGACACGACTAACGACCGAAACGAGAGAGAGAGAGAGAGATGAAGATAAAGAGAGTAGGGTAGAGTGAAACCTTGAAGCTCTGGGCGGGGCGGGACCTCCTCGATCGCTCCGCCGCCACCTTCGTCCTCGTCGCCGTCGCCGTCGCCGTCGTCATCGCAAATGCACCGCCAGGGCTTTTGTCTCTACGGTGGATTGGGTTTTTTTTGGTGAACTATTGGGCCGATCCAAATTAAGACCAATTCGGCCCATAACAAATTCACTATATTTAAATAATTCCCTAACACCCCTGTCAGTCAATCCCAAAATTAATCTAGTTAGCCTAAACAATAATCAGTATATGAAGGAAAATAAGAACCTGACTATTAACCAAAATTTGACCTTTATATTTTATGATGATAATATTCCACGTATTAGCTATTAGTCCATCATGTGGAAATGAATTATTTAACGTAACACGTAGATATGATAGATTTGTCAACATACTTGTCTCATTTAACTTCTATATTTTTTTAATTGGTATATAATTCAACTTGTTTATTTAATCTAATTATATAATTCTTCGAATCATTAATTTTTTATTTTATAAATTTTTTACATTAATTATCAAAATAAATTCAAAACACATGTATAAATAATGACGAACGATCCAATATTACGAGTGATATGAACACCACAGACATATAATATATCCCATAAAAAATTCAAACTCTCATTATATTATATGTCTTATCTCTTATCACTTCACGTATAATTTATTTAATTTAGATGAATTGATAGCTAGTACATGAAATGTTGTTACAGTAAAATTTGAGAGTCAAATCCTAATTCGTAGTCATGTTTTTATCCTCCCTCATGTATTGATTATTGTTCGGGCTAGTTAGAGTAATCCCGTAATTTATTTTCTCTGTGTTGATCCTGAAACGAATTGACGAAGACGCTAGGGCGAATCTTTCACCTTTTGTCACAATAGTTTATTTAATTCATTATTTTCATTAATTTAAAATTGAATTGGAAAAAAGAAAAACTTGAAATTTAACCTAAGTAAAAAATAATAATAATTTTAGATTAACTACTTGTACACAATAATTATGAAAATAACATCACCCTGCTGGAATCCAGCTTGTAATTTATTGGCTGAAAGTTATGAAACAATACCTTGAAATATTATTTCCAACAACTCCACTTGGTTGGAAGACAAAGCTAAATGGGCTCATCACATACATCCAACAAAACGACAATAATAATAATGATAATAGTAATAATAATCAAAAAACGACAAGAAAAATAATAAATAAATAGTCTACGATAATAACCAAAGAAAAAGGAAGTAATTATACAGTCCACTAAGATCCACTAACCTGATCATGACCCTGAAGCTTCTAAAGTACACGCCTCTTTATGGGTCTTCATTGCTAAGGCATCTCCCTAAAGATGACATGAGGAAAAGCAATCATATCAGCACAAACTAATATTAGTTTAAGATCACAAACTAATCATGATAAGCTATATGATGATCTTGTCTTTGAAGAAAGAGGCATTCATATTAGCACGAACAAATACTAGTTTAAGAACACAAAATACTAATTATGATTAGCTATATGATGAGCTTGAATCGAACACCATCAATTTGACCTTTTTCGCAACACTATCTTTGTTTCTTTCCATTGCAATGATTAATGAATTCATTCCCGCTTGTCTGAAAACAAACAAGATGAGACATTCTACAAGGTAAAATGAAACATGGAGTCTCAATTATCTCTATTCAATCCGAATGAACCCTACAAGGAGTAGATGGAGACACACAAGAATTTCGATCCAGAAGTAAAATATAACCAAACTGCAAATTCTGAAAGTGGTATTTCTTTCTTCAATTCGAGCTCAAAACTGCTCCCAGTCGAAGCTCGCATCAGGTGTGGAGGAGGCAGTGGTGGTGGTGGAGGAGGTTGACGGCGTGAAGAGGGAATCGAATGTTTCCCAGTTCATTGTCATCACCACCGGCTGCTGAGTTTGCTGTTGGAATTCTACAATCTCTTGCTTCTGCTGCTGCTGGTTTTGTTGTTGAAATGGGTTGTGTGGTTGCTGTAAATCTTTCTTTTGCAGCATTTGATTACTTTGGGGATGGTGTTTGCTTAGTTGAGTGTTCTTCAACTTGATGAAATCTAACGTTTCTACATATTTCTGAGTCATTTTGATCTGCTTTAAGCATGTTAGAATGATCGGAGATTATGCCATGGAAGAACGGTTCAAAATGAGCTAAAGATGCAATTTTTATTTTATTTTTTACCTGCAACCTCTTCTGCACATTTACATCTCCATCAGCAACAATGGCGTCCAGCTTGACCAGTTCATTCATTAGAGATGCAATGAGGTCGGTCACATCGTTATCCACCACCTTGCGGTTTTGGTTCACCATCGCCTCCATCTCGGAGACCTATTCGATGAATTGCATCTGTGAAGAATAGATCTTGAGATTGGGGATGGAACGGGGGAAATTGAATTTACCTTGGAACCAAGGCGGTCCACTTCAAGGCTAATTGCGGAGATCGACTTGGCGGTTTTCTCTGCCTTGTCGGCCTTGCGCATATCGAGCAGGCGCTTGGCACGCGCGGCAGGGTCTTCCTCCAGCAGCAACTTCGACTTGTCCTTGACGCCGGCGGAGTCGAGGAACGCCGTCGACGGCCTCTCTCTGTTCTTGTATGACAGCTTCATGTCGAGCGGGTGGAGTTCCGTCTTCGCCGACAGTTCCTTCTTCAGCTCCCCTGTCCAAACATTCACATCGTCGAACACTTGGCGAGCCTGCATCGACCAAAAAGAGAAGGGAAGAGAAGTGGCGAATGTCACCGAAGGAGGCCTGGGCGCCGATGTAGATCTCGTGCCAGGCGGCGCCGTGCTTGACCTTGACGCGGATGGTGGGGGCGGGAGGACAGGCGTCGGCTCCGCGCGTCTGGACGAGCATTCCGCCCGGCCGTACCTCCCAATCCGCCGCCGGCGCCGACTCCTTAATCGGACTGAACGCCGTCACCGTTCTCGACCGCATCCTTTCTGCTCAAAACTCAAAAGGCTTCTCTTCGATCGACCCCCAATCTATCTTCCAAATTCCTCCATTAGAGCCAAGTCAACTCTTTTTCGATCAAATCGACAGCAAGATGAAATCTTTAAACCAATAGCGGCTCAAAGATTCGGTCCACGCTCCGGTTGCTTCCTTGCCTTGTCAATGGAGGTACAAGAGAACAAAGGAATGAACGGATCTAATTATTTATACAAGAACCACAAGAAACAAACAGTAAAAAGTCAAAAAGAACACAATATTAGAAAAGAAGTTAGTAGAAAGTGGCAGATGATGATCTGTCCTGCTCTGCTGCTGTTACCGTGGCAGAGCCAGCGGCCGAGGCTTGCAACAAACGAAAAGCCACTGCGGCCGCGCTTAACCGCTACGTAACTACTGTTGTGTGGTCACCCCGAAGCCAAAATCCAATTTTTAATCCAAAAAACAGAAAATAATCAATTGGAAACACATAAATCTAAAGCTGCAATTACTGAAGCTGGAAACAGCACTCCCAAGAAAGTGATGAGACATGATCCACATCAGAGTTCCATGATTCATTTCAGACTCCAGAAAGACATGAGTGGTTGAAATATCTATAATTGAATACCCTGATATCATCAGCTAATTGAGAAACAGTATAATCCTATAATGACTTTGATTAAGAGCTATGATTTGTAAAAAGTTAACTAGATAAAGAAGATTTGTCTACCAATAAATAAAGTGTTAACTAAAGGAATGTAAAGTGGTTCACCATACACAAATAACCAAGCATGGTTTGTCTATGAACCAAGAAACATGAAGCACTGTGTCCACATGTGCTGCAACTTTATTAGGCTCAAGTAAACTAAGCTAATAAGAGCAAAATACGGCAAAGTTGTGAGAAATCTTGCACAAATGGTAGGATGCACATGCCTTAATTCTCTAGTTGGCAATTTGCTTTTAGATCTCAACTGAAAGATAAGACTAAAGTATTGTTGTTAGTGAAAATTTAACAGAACAGCATCCACTGGTCGCGGAGTAAACATTCATAAGAATGAACATTTTCCCAAAACGTGGCCTTCACATTTAGTATTTCTTTAAAAAAAAAACACCTCTATGATTGTTTTTTCCCCCTTAAATGTGCTCCAGACCTATTTTTTTTCTCCATGATACTTAAAGAGCAAGTGGATGAGGTCATTCACTGTGAACCCTTACCAAAGATTCCACTATTGAAGTCTACCAAATGACATAGTAATATTGGCTGAGCCCATTCGCATCCTCATGTTGAAAGTAAGAAAGCTTCTGTCACTGTTAACTTCATGATCCTTATTTCAATATGCTGTCGCTCTGACAACCATTGACAGCCTGTGAAGTAATTGATAAATTGGACAACTATATGAACATGTAGTAGCAGTGGTAGGTCAACTTATCTGTGGGGGACACTCTTTGAGATGGAGTAGCCCACCAACTGGCCAGCTGCGTATTTATGAACCCAAGTAATAGGTGAAAAATGTTGTGTAATTGGAATGAGAATATTAAAATTAGTTTTTGGTAACAATTAACAAATTGCATAAAAACAAATAGCAGAGATCAGTTGATTAATGCCTCAAGTCAACAGTTCGTTGCAGAAGAGAACATGAAGACAGGAGGGATATTGGCAAAGACATTGCTTATGCCAGTTATGGAGATAGGACCAATCAGGTAAAACTCTCAGAGACCGAAGCTTGCTATATTCTTTCTCATGTTACCTAGTGCAATTTAAACTTAATGTTCTAATGTAGCGTTCATGTTTGTGGTTCTAAATATAAAGAAAGTCAGTTTGTTGTAAAGTTGAGAAATAATTTTTTGTGTGTAAAATCCTGAACAAAATTGTAAAAGCAATCACATTCATTGTGCAAAGAACTCTAATGGCCAAGCACATTAACACCAAAAGGAGGGTGAGGTTCAAAGAGTATATATACTATCATGATTGTTCACCTAGAAATATACATTAAAAAAAAGTGAATCTGCTTACCTTACTATGAATCCATTGCAGGATTAGTTGATCGACAAGTAGTGTATGCAAAGTTTGCGAGTGTGATCATATCTCTCAGCAAAAGGTTATTTGTGTTAAAGAGCTTGCTGCTATCTGTAGATGACTGGTTCATGGAAAGAAAAGGCACCGTTAAAACAGGAAAACAAGCTCAAGCATTTTAGTGAAGTTATGAATACAAGTACAACAGATGAGAAAGTTGAGATCATTAGTGCCGATTGGACCAAAAATATAAAACAGCTAGGAAAAAATCCCTGCACAGAGAATGGAGGGGAATCATTAGTTCTGAGAAAGGGTTCCAAAGAGTCAAGATCAATGCAAGGAGAAGTATCATGGCACATCACAGAGTTGCACAAAATGGGATCTTACATGATTAATCTTGGCTACGACTAATGTTATTGTAGAGGCATCTGGGTTAGCTAGCACAACATCCTTTTGAAGACATCACCATTATTAGAATAAAAAATTTGGGTGGATTATCCAAAATCACAAATTACACACCAAGGACCATCTCAAATCATGGAACATTTTTTACCAACAATTGCTTAGTCTAGTGGTAAGTGAGCCAGATCCAAAGGCTTCTCTTCCCAAGGTGAGGGTTCAAATCCATATAATGGCAATATTGGGATAGCTTTAACCTTGTGGGTTTCATCCTTAACAGAAAATTGTCTAACATCCAACGTGGTGGGAACACTCAGAGGGAAAAGAAATCATGAAACGTTCTCTATAATGACACCTGCAATTTTGGTTCATCCTCTACTGAAAACACTAACCATTTGCTTGTAATTTATGAATTTAATATTTATGAATGGAAGAAACTCCTTTAAGCACACTACATACCCTTTTCGACATTAATAAACTAAATGATTAGGATATATGTAACATAGTTCAAATCCTACTTCCTCCTCGTGTGTTCTAACATAGGTTTCAAATGGAATGGCCTAACAACTACCAACACTTACTGGTCTGCATTATTCCAATCTTAAAGCTTCTCTATCTCAATGAAGCAAAATCACGATATGTGGATTAGATATATTATATAAGAGAAGGGAACAAACAAAAATAGTACTGGATGTTTTCATGTAATAGATAGAAATACTGATTAGATAAACACAAACTGTTTATATATATATCAAAGTGAATGCCAACTCATGGGGTTTGAATCTTCTCAATAAATACATGACAAGTGTCAAATCCATCAGAAACCAAAGCCTATGAACTTACAGTCTTACAGTGACAATCAAATGCTAACTTGAATGAAGTCCACACCAAGAACGTCAACAATTTTAGCACGGTCCCGTAGTGGTCTAGGTGGAGAGGAATTTGGCCATCCAGTGAAGCCCAGGCCAGAAATGATAAATGCAGCCTCTGAAATTGACTCGATGAAGTAGTGCTTCTTTCAGGCTGTAAATCCAGATATATTCTGGTAGAACAGCCATGTCACAACCTCCACTCCTTGAATATGGGTTCATTGAACCAAGCAATCGGCAATTGCAGTACCAATTGCAAATATAAGCCCACGCATATTGTTACTTGAAATATGTCATACAACATTGCACCAAGAAGTCATGGCAATGGATTGTTATGGGAAGGAGCCCAAATATTGGCAAAGTTCAAATATCATCAACTAGAATAAGATAATCCATGAAAAACGTTTAAAATAACTATAGCATATATACGGAAGAAGAAAAATGCTGTCCTTACCCCTTTGTGTACTGTATATTCAATATAAACCATCACTGGAGAAACAGACCATGCAAAGGGGCTTCAACAGAACAGAGACAGTAACAATTTATTCAACAAGCAACAGGGTAACCAATACTTCTCTGAGCTTCAGTCATGCCAACTTCCATAAGTAACCAATAAATATAATTTATCAGAGGAACAACATGTGTTAACCTGATTTCCTACTACAGCATGAAATGTTAAATTAGCAGAAACGTTTCAAGTAGATTGATCTTGAAGGAATTAGCATGTATAACTACAAATTGTGATCACACAATGCATAACTTCAATCCAATAGGAAAGTGGATGTTTGTCAGTTCCTTATGGTTGATTGTTATGCGTATAACTTGAATTTGGCATAAACCACAAAAAAATATAATGTGAGAAAGATGATTATTCTTACTTCCTATCACCTAAGTTTGTATTAATATCGCAGAAGAATTTTTTATTTTGAAGAGCCAAACAATTCTCACCTGGAAACATTTCCGCTTGTGAGCAAGGATGAAATGGCGTTTTCAGCTCGCAACAGAGTTTTCTAAAACATAATAAGGTACATCAAATGAAAATCTGAAACACACAAGGTAAAATTAATAATAAAGGACAAAATGGCATATTCAATTAGAATTCTCGATGGCAATTCTGCAAAGCAAAAATAAACTGTAACTAACCATTGATAACTGAAATGTCCAATACAATCAAGCAACAAGTCATTACCAGTTTCATCAATCCCTCCTTCCACGCATGGCCTTCATATAATATAACATGGTTGCACAGAAATCCAGGAGGTTGTTAGCAACTTCAGAAACGAAACACAAAACAACTGGAATTGTCATTTTCAATCTGATATCAATAGCAATGGACCAAATAGTTTTTCTTTTTTTTCCTTTTTCCTTTGGCAGATTTGTTAGGTTGCAAGTTAGGGATCATCCGCATGCAATACTAGATTTCTTAGAACAAGCCTTTCCAGGATCAAATCACCTCAAACACCACTAATACTCGAATTTCTATCAGAACGAATAAAAAATAACAAATCTACCATCGGACGAGTAAGCATTAAGCAAATCCTGCTAGGAGATAACGCACAGGTTGAGTTCCAAAATACAATCAATGCAGGAGTACCCGATGCCCATGAGGATGCGAAAGTGGAGATTGAATGAGACCCGGACAAAAAGTACGAGAGGAACGCTGGCAAGCCACCTCGGAAAGACGCCAGAAGGGGTTCACTGGAATCCTCGCCACTTTCTCGCTGGAATCGCATCCATCGACACCACCATCTCCGCCGCCATGGTCGCCGGCGCCGGCGGTAGAGCGGGGAAGATAGAGAGGAGAGGGATAAAAAAAGGTCTAGAAGGTACTAGAAGTTTGTTATCCATTTTCCCCCGTATATTATGAAAAATCTCATACTTACGCCCCTGTGGGGAGAGGCCATCCATTGGTCACTGCCAAACCCGTTTTAACTTTATTTTGTTAACGGGTAGGGTATACAACCCGTTTTAAGATTTTGAGTTAGAATTTAGAAAGAAGAAAGTGTTGTTTCATGATCAAAAATAAATATTTATTCACATTTTCCTTTTTAATTTGATGTTAATTCCAATTATGTTAAGCTAATTAAGTTATTATGAAATCTAAAATACATATTTATCCTAAATGAAGTAGGAAAGATAATTATATTTATCCATATAATTAAATTATTCTCAATTAATGTCTCATTGAGCATTAGAAGTAATTCATGATAATCTCTAATAGTTAGTGATTAACACAATCTACTCCAACAACAAATTGATTAACAAGTATATGGTCACTAGCTTATCGAACAATCATCGACTAAGATTTGACTTATACATTGTATTGCTAGATATTTGACGATCATATGGCTTTTATACTTGCTCACATTTGAATCATATAATGATGGAGGTTAAAATGGTTCGTGTGAGTTTTAATTAAATGGATCCTTTAATTTAAATTGCATAATTATATTTTTAAATGATTAAATATTTTTGGTAAATAATGAAAAATAGGTAAGTGGTGATGTGAAAACACTCCTCACTTCTTATTTTCACATTTTATTTATTTATGTTTTCCATATTTATCATATTTAAATAATAATTGGTGTTGCATTAATTAAATAACTAAAATAATAATTAAAGGGCAGGTTTAGTAACATGTCAAGACTCAAAATGGATTAGTTTAATTTCTTTGTGTTTGTGATTAAACTCCACGTATAGAAGTTTGAATTAATTTAACTATTTGTAGTTAAAAATAATTAATTATTTTTAGTGATGTAAAAATTATTTTTCAAAATTAAAGAAGCGGGAGATCATTAAACAAGACACAAGAAGACACTCACTTTGAATAGTAAATATTTATATTCTCAATTTTAAGTTTATTTTTAAAATTGTCGGTTCGCGTTAACTATCGCGGGATCATCCCTTTTTGTCAATTCGAAGTACATTATAATCTTAACGACCCGAAAAGTCGAACTTAAATTGTATTTATAATTAACGTATCATATTATTTATTATATATATAATTTGTTATATTTAAATATTAGGATCATATTTTTACTAAAAAAATTATATATATTTAATTTCAACAAGATAAATTAATCTATTTTCACCATTATAATAATCACTATATGTACAATTATAAAACCCTAACAAAAACATCAAGTTGGAAAAATATTATTTAAATTCAGTTATTTTCAGGTGTATTTTAATTTCCTTAATTATTAAATAAGTAATGTTATTCGAATTAATAATTCCCTATTATTGTCACCACTTTGCTTTAAAAATAGTAGTCAAATTGACAACCTACCAAAGTCAATCCACTGCCATTTTTGGCAACTCCTCAAATCTTAGAAGGCGATGAGCTTGCAGAGTTGTCCCGGATCCTGTCCAACCTCGACTCGAGTTTTCCTTCCCCATCAACATATCTGACGGATGGATTTCGCAATCTGAACCCAAATCATAAAATGCGCGCTGCAGCGTATCCCGAGGAACGCGTCATGCTCGTTTTGTTTAAATTAATCCTCCCTTTCCGATTCGACCGAGCCGGACGATCAAGTCCGTTGAATTCCGAATCCGACAGCTGAAATTGTCCGGGTCGATTCGGGTTGATTGAGCCGGCTTGAGGCAGTCAAACCGCCATTTCGAGTTCCCGTGTTCGCTCGCTTATAGTGACTGTGTCTCGCCTCCATCCTGCTTCATTCCTTCTTCTTCAATCTCCGGCACAGTCTCGCTTCAATCGCCGTCTTCTCGCATGTAAGTGAATGATCACAAATTCCTAAATTTTATTCTTTTTTCGTGCTTTGTTATTCTGTTTGACCGGGTGGCGAGAAAGTCAAACTGACAGCAGCAGGAAGAGAAGTCAGCGCTAGGACTTTTTACTCTGTTTTTAGTCCATCGACGACGATGAGCAGTGGAAGCAAGCGATTGTTCGATTATTTACCGATTCGATGTTGCTGCTGTCGTTATTCTTGGTGTTGTTTGATTTGATTAATTGCTTACTATTCGTTCATTCCTCTGCTGCCATTTCTGCATTCAGAGATGGAAGGAATATATGATATCTGTGAGTTTTTGTCAATTTTTTGTTGTTTTTCTCTGATGAAAGAGGATGATCGGAGGAGGAGGAATCGTACTGAGTTTTCTCTGCTTAATTCCTGCGTTTTTGCTGCTTTGGTGGCTGTTGGAAATTTTGATTCATGATTGCATTGTGATCGAATCATTATTTGATCAGAGAAAAGTTTGATCTTTGGAAAAAGAACGAAAGATTCGATCTTACAGCGAGATCGTCATGAGTGGGGAAGAGGAAGCGGCAATGATGAACTTTGGAGGCACATCCGACACCGGAAGACCGAGCGGCTCTGCATACTACGGCCAAGCGGCGGCGGGACCGGCGACTGCAGCAGAGTTGACTCCGCCGACGCAGCTCAATTTCGCGAACCCTGGATTCGTTACTACTGGCGGCCTCGCTCTCGGACAGGTAATAAATTGATTATATATCTTGATCGATTTGAGCAACCCGAGTTTTATTTAATTTGGAATTAATCCACGGCGACGATTTTTGTTGGGTAGCAACCGAACGTGGACGTCCAGAATAATGAAATGATGGCCGGCGCCGCAGGAGGCGGCAGCGGCAGCGGCGGAAGGGGACGCGGGGAATATTCCGGTAGCCGGAACAGGGAGGACGAGGGCGATAGCAGATCGTTCAACGAGAACTTGGATATCTCCGGCGATGATGCTGATCAGGCGAGTAACAGTAGCAATCGTCGACGCCAGAGAAAGCGATACCATCGGCACACCTCGCGACAGATACAAGAACTCGAAGCGTAAGCTGATCAATCGATGTTTTAGTTGACTTTACGATCGATACTTCATGATTAGACTTTCTTATTGTAGTATGTTTAAGGAATGTCCTCACCCGGAGGAGAAGCAACGGGAGGAGCTCAGCCGGCGGCTCCGCCTCGAACCCCGGCAAGTCAAGTTCTGGTTCCAGAACAGGAGAACCCAAATGAAGGTATGTAGGATTAAATTACACCTCGATTTCGGGTTAAAATTGCATTTTTATGTGATATATTTCGGATAAAAATTTGATTTTGATGTGGTAATTTTGCAGACGCAAATCGAGAGGTACGAGAACATGATGCTGCGGCAGGAGAACGAGAAGCTGAGGAGCGAGAACATTCATTACCGGGAAGCGACGATGGTCCCTCGGTGCTTCAACTGCGGCTCGTCGGCGACGCTCGCCGAGATCTCGCCGGTGGAGGAGCAACTCTGGGTCGAGAACGCCAGCCTCAAGGAGGAGCACGATCGCCTGTGCACCCTTACCGTAAGGTTCCTCGGCAAGTCCTTCTCTTCCCTGTCGATCCCTGCAACGTCGCCCATGCCGAGCAACGTCTTTGAGTTCGGGGCCTCCGTCCCGGCCGCCAACACCACCGGTCCCTCGATGCCACTTTCCACCGCTGTTGGTCAGCCGGTCTACGGCACTATAGTGAACCCGGTAATCTCTCCTCCGACGGCGATGCAGGGGGGCGAGCAGAGCTTTCTCGTAGAGCTGGCGCTGGCGGCGATGGAGGAGCTGGTGACCATCGCGCAGATGGAGGAGCCTCTCTGGCTTCGAGGCTTCGACGGTGTGGTGCAGACGCTCAACTACGACCAGTATAACAAGTACCGCCGCATCACCGGGCTGTCTTCGGTGGGGTACACGCCGGAGGCGACGAGGGAGACCGGAATGGCGCTCATAAGCGCCGTCGCTCTCGCCGACACTTTGATGGATGCTGTAATTATCCATCTTTTTCGCATATAAATCAAAAATTTACTTGCGATTAATAATATTTAATCACCAGTTCTTCAACTCAATGCAGAATAAATGGGTCGAAATGTTCCCCTGCATCGTCGCCAAGGCCACCGTCGACGAAGTAGTAATCCATGGCGTCGGTGGAACAAGAGAAGGCGCGCTGCAAATCGTGAGCAAATGATTAACCCATAAATCGCATGAAATATTATTAAATTAATCAACTACCGAATCTAATTTGATGGTTTGATTGGTTAAAGATGCAAGCAGAGCTGCAAGCGCTGTCGCCGTTGGTGGCCGTCCGCGAGCTCCGCTTTCTCCGCTTCTGCAAGCAGCAAGGGGAGGGCACTTGGGCCGTCGTCGACGTCTCCGTCGACATCATCATGAACCCCGGTGGTCAAGTCCCGGCCAGCTTCCGACGTCTGCCTTCCGGTTGCCTGGTGCAAGATATGGCGAATGGCTACTCCAAGGTTCGATCTTTGACCCCATTGACAATTAATCAATCTCCGGCGATCTATCCATTAATATATGGATAACGCAGGTGACGTGGGTGGAGCATAACGAGTATGTTGAAGAGCAAGTGACCCCAATGTACCAGCATCATCTCCGATCTGGCATGGCGTTCGGTGCCGGTCGGTGGGTCGCCTCTCTGCAGCGCCGCTGCGAGGTGGTCAGCCTTCTCATGTCCTCCTCCCTCCGCGAACTCGACTCCGGCATAGTGTTCGCGCAACTGAGCATGCTGAAGCTAGCGCAGAAGATGACGCGGGCGTTCGCCGCCGGAGTGTGCGCGTCGGCTGTCGGTGAGTGGCGCAAGGTGGAGCAAGATAATCGCATCGGCGGAGGTGAGTTGTCGCCGGCGAACTTGATGACAAGGAAGAGCTTGACGGAGGAAGGGGAGCTGCCGGGGATCGTGCTCTGCGCGTCGACAGCGGCTTGGATGCCGGTGGCGCCCAGGCGGCTCTTCGACTTCCTCCGCGACGGGAGCTGCCGAAGACAATGGGACGTTCTTGGAGACGGTGGGCAGATCTACAACATGGCTCATGTCGCCATAGGAAACGACGACGCCAACGCCGTCGTCCTCCTGCGCACCGGCGTACGCAATCGATTCTAATTGTCCATTCCTCTATTTTTTTTTTCCCTCCATCCTAATCTAATTATTCCTCAGATGGCCCAGCAACTGATAATTCAAGAGACGACCATGGACGCATCCGGCGAGGCGACGGTGATCTACGCGCTGGTGGACGTGACGGCGATGCACCATGTCATGAACAACGGCGGCGACACGGCCAACGTGGGGCTCCTCCCATGTGGCTTCGCCATCCTGCCGGGCGCGAACTCCAGCTCGCTTCTCACTATGGAATTCCAGCTCAGCCTGAGGACGGCGAGCGTGACGCCGGAGGCGGTGGAGAAGGTCACCGGCCTCCTGTCTCGCACCCTGCAAAAGATCCAAACCGCCCTCAATTTAAATACCAATTGATTTTTAATTTAAAAATAGAAATTAATAATTAATTGGCTCGAGTCCTCGAAGTCAAACTCAAAGTCTAATTGGTTGTGTTGTTGTTTTAATTTATTTATCTCATGCTGAATAAATTTGTTTCTTGCAATGTTTATTTCATGGCATTTATTGAATAATTTTTTAAAATCTATTTTAGAAATTCCTATTTGGATCTTAAAATTCTTTTTTAATTTTTAATCCGAGTTAGGGCCGTAACAAGTTAAGTCGAGTCAAATTTTGAGATGTTTAAGCTTGTTTGATAAAGTAACCAAGTCAAGCCGAGCCGACCTAAAATGAATCAAGCTTTTGAAATGATTGTTCAAGTTTGACTTGGTTTATTTTTTATGAGCTTGAGCTTGTTTGAAGCTGGGCTTGAGCTTGGTTCATTTATATGTTATCGAACTCTCACTTCAAACTTAACTTAGCTTGAGTTTGATTCGTTTAGATGTTATCGAGTTCTCAATTCAAGTTTATTTGATTATTTGAAAATTTTACTTGTTAGATTAGTTATTGAGCTTGATAATTCAAACTTATTTATTTATTTTATTTTATTTATTTAGCATGTTAATAAGAGTTTT
>JBBUKS010000035.1:6909486-6959304 GCA_038050645.1 Hedychium gardnerianum
GGGGCAGCGGCGTGGTCTGCCCGGGGAGGCGTCGTCGGGCGGGGGCGGCGGAAGGGCGGCAGGGCGGGTGGTGTAGGCTGCCGCCGGCGTTGTCTTGGCCTGCCGCCTGCATCTGGATGGCGGCGGCCTGCCGACAGGTGGCCTAGGTCGGTCGTATGCCGGGCGACGTCTGGCTCAGTAGGTGGCCTAGCCCGGCCGTATGCTGCCGGCGCCTTGTCGCCGACATAAATTTATCTCTTACGAGTTATTTGTCAAAATAATACGTTTACTTATGTTTTATTTGTATTTTGTAGTAGGGAGCATTGTGTGTGTTCTACGACCGTCTGCTCATCACCGTTTGCTCATCTCCGTCATTTGACCTCTCGTTGATTATCTTCAGGTATAATTTCAATTATAGTATAACTTTAATGCAAATATATGTGATTAAATGTATACGTAGTTTTCCCTACGTATTTGAATTTATAATATGATTTAGGTTATTTGGTTATTTTAATGTTCATACAATTATAGGATATTGTTAATTTTAGAGTTATCGTAATTAAATAGGTCATCAATATTATGCGAGCAATATACTTAACTTGATTACAAATATAAATAAATCTAAAATCAAATTAAAATTAGAATGTGAGCAATATACTTTAAATGCGAGCAATATTATGCGAGCAATAAAATAAAAATGTTTGTGTATGTAGCATTATTATGCGAGCAATATGCTTTATAAGTATACTTCATTAAATTAAAATTTTTAATTAAATAAGTCTAAGATCAAATACCCCACGAAAATAAATATAATAGAGATAAAGTAACAAGAAGGCAACCCAACTGATGTACGGTATTTTATTGTGGTTCATTCATTTTCCCTTGGCTCCTGCTTCACAACTATGATTTTTAAGATGGATCATTCCTTGAAATCATATATCTTTACAAATATGAAAATAAAGTATAAGAGATCTTTACAAAGATACTCCAAGAAGAAAAATGATATAGAATATTATTATTAATAGACCTGAGATTGATTTTCAATAGATACATGTAAAATGCTCGACTGATTGTCTTAACCTCTCTTTACATATATTATTATTGTTGGACGAAGTCTCCATGATTTATCTCTCTTCCAATAGTGGAAAAGACGGTTGAAATGATGATTTTATCTTTTGCTATCAATAATAAATTTTGTATGTTATTGTTAAACCATCAACCAACTAATACTGTGAATTAGTCAATTAATCAACCCATCAATTGACAAGTTGGCCGAGAGCTAACTTTCAGCCTTTGATTTGAGTCAACTTATCAGTCGATTAACCTATTAGTGGACTAGAGTATTAATTTAAGGCACTTTTATGGCTGAGTTTACATCTAATTCTAATCATTTTTGTTCTCTAAGGTACATGCTCACTCAAACTCTCCTCATAGAGTTTTAAATTGGTGCCAAGAGACTCTCTAAGCCTTTAGGACTTCTTCTTGCCAAGAGGCTCTCTAAGTTTTTTTTTTTGCATAGTATCAAATTGGTGTCAAGAGGCTCTCTAATTATCTAACTATACTTCGGGATATATTATTTTTATTATTATCTTTTACTCATATTTTTTATAACAGATATAATTTCTTAATTATTATATAATTATAATAACTATAATTTCATAACTATTACAACTAAGCTGCCATACAATTATAACAGCTTAATTTCATAATTGTTATATTGTTACAATATGAATGTTAGATAAATTTTAAAAAATTATAATTTTTAACTTAGATTGAATAACAGAACACATAATATATTAAATTGAAACTTGTTCATCTACATTTGTTATTGGATGTATCTGTAACGATCCAGTCTTATGTCAAAAAAATATTGTTTAAAGTATTTTTAAAGACTTAAAAGAATTTTAATTTTCTTTATTAAAATTATTTTTCATATTATAATAATTATGAAATCGTAGTCGCTAGAACTACTGTAATAACTATAAGTTATAAAATCGTAACTATTACAACTATAAGCTCCAATTATTATAATTGTAATAGTTATAATTTAGTAATTGTTATAATGTATTCAATCAATGTAAGATTTAAATGGGAGATATACTATATCAAAATGTGACATTCATTTGACGATTTGGCAAAAAAAAAAAAAAAAACAGAGCCTTGTTGATTTTTGTCCAAGTTTATAATCTTCTCGCTATAAACGAATTATGAACAAACTTAAGTCAGTTACCTTCTGAGAAACCTTTAGCTTGTTCTCATACTCAATCTGAAACTGAGTGAAATCGTCCACGGCTTCGGTTGCAGAATCTGAACTTTCAGGGTTCTTGATTGGCAGCTTCTTAGTTCCTTCGATCGCCGGAATCCCTTCCTGCAAAAGAATCGAGATAAATTTGAAGTTGTCTTCTTTCTTTTTTTATAGTTTGAAGTGTCGAAAGATCTGCAAGAACATTACTTTCGATGCATGTCTGAGGGTGCCACTGGATTCCTTCGTCAGAGAAGAAACAATTGCATCCTTCTGAATTGCAGGACTTTGATCAGTCTTCCAGTTTCTCTCATTAGAACACTTTGTTTGAATCTAAAACACCCAAAAAAATCATGAACTTATACGAAAAGACAAGAATATGTTTCATTCTGAAACAAATCTCAAAACCTGTTCATCTTTTGAATCGAGCTTCTGGGAATGATGGTCTTCAGGCTGCTCATCATCTTCAAGAATAGCTTTAGCTTTCTTAGCCAAAACCTCCCAAAATCTCTGCCGGCCGGTTATGTTCTTCCTCGTCGTTGAGTACTCGTAGACATTCGAGCCCTACATCGATCGAGTCTCAATGCAATGTCCATGAATGAACAGATAAGGAAGCTATCAAATTCAACTCAAATGCAATGTCCATAAACAGATCAATGAGTTTTTTTTAGGGATCCTTCAAAAAGTTACCACTTTTTCTTAATTATGCAATTGACAAGGAGATTATCAAATGATGATGCAAATCAGGCTTCCAATCGAAGAACATCTCAAATTAAGATCTAAAGCGTAAATTGAAATGATGTTTTTCCTCTGTTCTAGCATTTGCCGATCAATTCGTGATTATCGATGAAAAGAAGGAAATTAACTCGACCTGTTTATGGAAGCTCCGGCGATCGGCGGTGGCAGAGGGGACGTCAGCACCGTCGTAAGCGGAGGAGAGGGAGGAGTCCCGGTGGGCGGCGGAGGCACGGATGGCCTTGGCGGCGAGGGAGTGGGAGGAGTCACGTTCGTCGTCGGCGCAGGAAAAGGAGCGGTAGTCCTCGAAGGTGGCGGAGCGCGCCGTGCTGTGTCTCCTTCGGTAGGCCATCTTTCCCGGCGATCTCTGCCTCCGGTCAACAGTACAATAATTGAATTTACAAATAAATAATTATAAGAGAAATAAATAAATAAATAAATAAATAAAAGAAAAAGGAAATCTAAAAATGCGACTTCATAGCAAACCGTAACTGTCCCACCACCAATAACTAACCTTAAGGATAAAAATGGACACCATCCAACTAGCTATTTATGTGGATCTTTAATTATTATTATTATTATATATATAAATTAAATGGGTAAAAAGATTTAAAATAAAATACCTGATTAAATAAAATAGTGACGTGATTTGTAACTAATTGAGCACGAATCTCGAAGCTTTCCAGGAACACGAATCTTGCAGTGTACCTTGAACACTATTTCTAAGCATTATTTCTAAGCAGACGCTGCTCAAATCCATGGGAACCGCTAACCTTCCCGCGGCCACGAATTCTTCCTCTTCGCTCGCCCCTTTTTGTTCGACGGGTTCATCGCCTTCTTGTTCGATCGCCTTCCGTTCGTTCAGGATTCCTCGTAATGTCGGTGAGTGATCGAACCTCTCATTCCACTTTATGTTCGTTTCGATTTGATGGTGAGTTCTCAACCATTTCTTACATAGTTTTAATCAAATTGACGGATTCCGGTTCTGAGTTTGTGGATCGCCTTTTGCCCTAATAAAATTTGATGGGGGATTAAACTGATTTCTGATTCTCCATTACTTAAAGCACGAGATTTGTTGTGTGTTGTTTATATGATGAATTCAGCTTTTGTTTCCGAGACCGATTCATGCCATAAATTCCGAAGACAAGGATATGAACATAAAAAGGTCGTATTTTAGACTTTTGGTGCGCAAGTATCACATATTCTGTGCTTTCGGATGTATTGCGAAATTGGGGAATCGAGATCTGAATATGGTATGCTTGTTTTGAAAGTTTTAAGATGGCGTTTGTTGCTTTCAAATGTTTTTTAGTGAATCCTTCATGGTGTGCTTTGGAGATTCTACTACCCATATGATTACCATGGCACTTTTTTTTTTGCCTCGATAAGTCCTTTATTGGTTGTATAAATTAAGATTACTTTTCTATTTTGGTGAAAAATGATATTACTATGATTCTAGTACTCCCTATGTGATTACATCTCTATGTTTTGAGCAGCATTGAGCTTTCTTTTAAAGTGGAACTTTTACCTCTGCATTAAACAAACTTTTAATTTGTTGGGTAATTAATTGTTGTCACAACTCTGAAATTTGCTGCATTCCCTTCACGCTATACTGTAGCTTGCAAGGATAATGACAGCTTCATCTAGCATTAGGTCCATTCTTTGTGAGTTCTACGTACAATAGATGGTAGTCGTTGTTAAGATTTGTCTCAATACCCCTATTTCAGTATTAACTTAAGTTTCACGTTCTCTTCTCCATTGTTTTTTTTGCCTCATGATAATTCAATTGAGCTTGCAGATTCCAGTGAAGCAGGATAACTTGACGATGGGAGTGGATCAACAATCAAGGACCACACCAAGTTGGACAATTGATGTTCCAGATGTACGGTCTAGAATGTTTGTTTTATTTATTATAGCACACAAACATTTTGTCCATGTGATACACCCGTAGATGATCTTTTTCTGAAACGTTAGTTTGAAAGAGAATGATTTGGACAATCAGAAACAGCATAAATTAACCCTTTTTATGGACATTATACCCCAACTAAGAAAGAAATCTTAACAAATCAGCATAGACAGTAAACAATACTATTAGACCTGTTCTTGACATATTGGAGTTCAATTTGATTATGTTTTGATTCTTCCCCTCTGGTGGATCTTCTAGTGGCAATACCTGGAAATCAAGAATCTCACACAGCTTCCAAATTCTCAAAGTACTCACGTGAAAAAGAGAAACTACTGGAATGTATGAATTGACCAACATAGAGTTTGTCATGGCTTTATGAATAAATATCAATGGTGGAAAGTCTAGAGATGACTTTTATATGAAGGTGGCCCCTATTTTTCCATTGCTTATGTAAACTAGCTTGTATTTGATTTACCTTAAAGATCTTGCATTCCATATTGCTAATCGTGCATGTCTCAATTTCCTATAAAGATCTTGCATTCCATATTGCTAATCGTGCATGTCTCAATTTCCTATAAATTGACTTTGGATCGGTGCAATGCGAAATGTGTAAATTGAGACATCCACTTAGATCCCAATAACCACTGATAATTACCAGTGGATTTTCTACTACTAACCCATGGCTTTACTCATGTGTTGCATTCTCTTGTTTGATCTTAGATTTTTATTTATCGCCTCCATGGGTAGATGCAGTTGGTGTTTGCATGGATTGTTGTTTTAATAAATTTTGGGATCAATTTCCAGTGATGCAAAATGTCTATTTGGGTGCCTGATCTTCTTCATGCAAAGGATCGCTGTGCTAGGATAAATGCATTCATGATTTATCCCCTTTCAAAAAATATGAGTCTGTTTTGGAGGGACGGCTAAGATGACGACTTCACCTTTTACTCCAATTAGATATTTATTTATCTGATTTGTGTACGCCTTCTCATTTCTGTCATTTGCTTCCTCTCTTTTCTACCGTAAGAAGGCTTGTTGTGTTATCTCTACCTTATTACCATTCAATAATTTTGACTGTAGAATTTGGTTAGTATGATTGACAGATTTTCTAAATGTTAAATGCCTGACTGAATCATTTCTCGTAAGCAGTTTGTTCTCTCTCCTTGCACAGGTAAGAACAGTGAAAGTTAGCAACCTTCCCTTGGCTGCGTCTGTGAGCGATATTGAAAAATTCTTTTCCTTCTCGGGGCATATTGTATATGTTGAAATGCGAAGGTAACTTTTAGTCTCTTGTGTACTAAGTACCTGTAGCAGTAGATGGATTCCCACAAGGTTTTTCTGTTGGCAGTGAATCAGAAATGACTCAGGTTGCTTATGTCACTTTCAACGACGCTCAGGCAGTGGATACGGCATTGCTTCTTTCCGTAAGTTAAAAATTAGAAAAATTTAAAGGTGACTTGTTTGTGTGGCAAATGGGTGACATATAAAATGAGTTGCAATCTTATTAATTAAAAAGTATTGTGTTTTAAAATGATTGCAGGGATCGATGATCATCGTCAATCACGTTGTCACTGTTACTCCAGTTGAGAATTACCAGTTGCCTCCTGAAGCTACAAACTTTGTGAGTATCTTTGTTAACAATGGTGTTTTTGATTTGATACTTCAATTTTCAGAAGAACAGATCTATTTATGTCATTGAAAGGTTCCCCCAAGCTTTCTAATAAACATGCATAAGCATGTAAAGTAGGTGCAATAGATAGAGAGATTATAGTCTAAGGATAATAATATAACGATTAGATTCTTAAATAAATAATCAAGAGATTTAAAATTTAAATTTAAGATATAATATATTATAAGAGATTTGTTTTTCAGTAAAAAATGAACTTAAGAATATTTGTCATCTGAATAAGTCTTAATTAGTACTTTCTGATTTACCCTAATGGCTAGTGAAAAATTTTATGAGACTGAGCCGGATCACCTCTAAAAATTCTAGATTATATATATAAAAAAAATAGATAGAGAAATTATATATATATATTTATGAAATCGTCACTTCGACGGTTACTTCGGGATGATCTCTATTGTTTGGAAGGGAGATAAATCACAGAAACTTTACCTAGCAACAATAACACATGCAAAAAGAGATTGAGACAACCAACGAAATATTTTACACCCGCTAAAAATTAATCTCAAACCTATTAATAATAATATTCTTATATAAATCAACTATACCATTCCATGAGATAGAGAGAATTTTAATACGACGTTCATCCTCTCTCTCTATATATTAATTCTAACACTCTCTATATATATTAATTGTTAGAATAAAAAATGATCTGCTTAATTTGAGTACTTCTACTACTGACATAGCCTTAGAGCTTAATGAAGGCATAAAGTTCATGCAATCAATCAATCTGAAATAGTAGTCGAGACAAGCATCATTTAATGATGATGATGCATGACATTTAGGTAAATATAGTTAAATTTTAGATGGTAGTCATATTTAGAAGGGAGATCAATTTGTTTGAGTATTGCTAGTTTGTTGGTTCACTATTTTGGTATATAATTTTGAGTCGATATATGTCTCAAAGCCTAATATTCCATCTTTGTTCATTTGCTACGCGCCATTGCAATTTTAAAAAGAAAGAGAAGTCATTGCCAGTTGATGGATCCATTAGGAGGACAGAGGAAGTGGTGAGCACCATGCTAGCCAAGGGCTATGTTCTTGGCAAGGATGCACTGAAAAGAGCTAGATCGTTCGACGAACGACACCAATTACTCTCGTCCACCATTGCCTCACTCGACCAAAGGATTGGACTGAGCGAGAAGATCAGCAGCAGCACAGCTGCAGTCAGTGGGAAGTTGAGGGAGGTGGATGAACAATTGCAAGTATCCGAGATCGCGAGGTCCGCCCTTACGGCGACCGAGCAAACCATCATGAGCATCCCCTACGTGTCGACCGGCGCATCATGGGTCACAAGTGCATTCGGCAGAGTGGTGAAGGCGGCTGAGGATGTTAGTGTGATGACAAAGGAGAAGGTAGTGATGGCAGAATTCATGCATAGGCAAGAGATGGTGGATGAGTTTGCTAAGCTCTATCTGGATGACTCCTCACCGAGAGTAATTGTGGGGGCTGTTCCTGGTTCTTCAATGAATGATAGGAAACTATGAATCACATGACATTTTTGAATGGATCACGTTGCTGTGAATTGAGTTCAGGCTGATCTATGCAACAGTGATAATTACCACCCAGACCCAGGTTTATTTTTTACTTTTTGAGGACGAAGGCATGTTGGCATATATGGATTATTTTGATTCACTCACAGAGTTTATATATTTGTTTGTTTATTTTATTTTATTTTTAAACATACTGTAAATGTCAATTATCGGTGGGAACTTCTTATGATCATAGCTGATGTAAAATCTTATACTAAGATAAGCGGTGCCAGTGGAGCTAATTTAATTGTTATCATAGACCTATGTGATGACCATGTAAATGATGTAAAATCTCAAATTATGATTGTTCAGTGTTAATCAACTTGAGCTATATAATTCTTTAGGGAATGCTTAATAATTTTTAATTTTAAAACTTCATATTCTTTATTATAACATTTAACTTTATCCTAATCTTGAGTTGGGCTAAGCACAAAACTCTGAGTCTGTTGTGTCAGCTCTACATAGCTCTCCACCGGCCAAGCCCGACACATCTTAAATAACTTGTTAAATAAGTGAAGAGTATAAATAGATAGTCTTCTGCTAAGAATTCCGAAAGAGTAAAATCCATCCTCTCATAACTATTCCACATCATTAAAAAAAAATTAAATATTAAACATGATGATAAAAAAGCAAAACGCTCGCCCCAGCTCTTCCGCCAGTCCATCCCAGGACCAACACGAAAGAGATAAATCACGAGGACTAATCTAGCTATCCCGAACAATGACTAGTGCACAAGGGAGGACAAGAACCCAGCTACTAGTCAGAATTTGACCCCCAGACCTCATGATGACAACACTCATGCACTAATCATCAGTTCATCCCGTGGGGACAGATATTAAACATGCCCCTATGTGAAAGGATATTTTCACGGCTTGGAATTCAATCCTGCTCAATTTTGTAAATCTACCCTAAACCCTTGCTCAAGAAATTGCTAAGAAGAATAATAAGGGATAGAAATTAATATTTCAGTTCATAGAAAACAAATTAAATATTCATAGGAAATAAAATAATTATTCTTACAAACCTATAAACCATTATTTCAATCTTCTTATGAATATCATACGCATGTTTAATATTCTGTAACATCCAATTATAACCTCTTTTTTTTTCAATTGTATAGATAAGAGATACGAAATCACAAAATGTTTGGCCATATAGATTGTTTGCACACTAAACAACATCATCAAATTTCACAATTAACTTCAGAAACTCATGTTCTTGGTTGCAAGAGCTCATTCAAACAACATGCAAAATCTACTCCAGAAGAGAAAAAAAAAACTGATTAGTAATACATTAAGAGATTGAATGCATTAAGACTGAATATCCATGTACAAGGAAAGGAAACAAAGCCATATAGTAAGAATCCCTATTCAGTCTAGAACAATACTAGAGCAAACCGCCTTGAATCCCTAAAATTACCTAGTGGAATAGATTTTTGCAGTTTTAGTACTGCAATGATGCAGACCAGTACATCACTCGAAAACCAAATGTCAAGAACACATCTTTGATGTATATTTCATGCAAGAATTTCTCTGACGAGCCAGTCTAAGACAGGATAGGCAAAGTATATCATTAGAAAGGATGGCAATGCGAACAGGATAGTGATTATGATAAAAACCACTAGAATGGCAGCACTTGCAGGGATAACATACACTACAATGAGAAGGAAGACAATCACCAGCGGGAACTTGGCGGTTACTCGTATGAAGAGATCCAGAGCCTTGCGTAGCGCAGCATGTATTGTCTGTATGTTGAAGAAGTTACCCAGGGAAGGTCCCAAAGAAGTTTGCCTGTTGGGTGTGTTTTCTCCAATGGGTGTTTGTGTTCGTTGGATGCTCTGGTGGTAGGAACCATGACTAGATCTTGCAAGGTTGCCAGCTGACTGCAAGAGAGAATCGTGTTCTGTGTGATTGATGATGGTAGATGTTCGCCTGTCACCATTCATTCTCTCAACCATCCAAAGGAGGAAGTAGTTTTTGCGGGGAAATGCAAGGTTGCCCTTGTACGTAAACCGTAAGGACAAGAAGTTGCACCATGGGCAGGAGATCATGAAAGGTAGCTGGATTGGTGTGTTGGGGAACTTGACAATTGCCCATTTAAGACCCAGGATGCAAGTTTTGCAGAGAGTGTGCCCACACCACAGGACATAAGGCACATTCTCAACAATATTAAATGATTCCCAGCAAATTGGACACTCAAAACCTTCTTCTTTGCTGGAGCAGGAAGAAACCTCATCATCGGAACAATCAAGACTAGCCATGGTTGATTTCGTAGAATTGGTATTGGGCACAAAACTCCACATTTCAGTTCTGAAACTGTTTATGAAGAACTGAAATTGGACAATTGATCACAAATACCCACTCCTCTTGTCAGACATACCTGAAAACCTCTAAATTGATCCTGGAAAACATAGTGCCACTCTCATTCAATATCAAACAAGCTGGTCTTATTAACATGAACATACATTCAATGTATTGATCGTTTAGATGAAACAAAAGCTCTTTCACATAGGCAATTGCTAGAATTAATATAAAAATTCTTTGACTTAATTCTAATTTTTTGTTTACCAGAATAATACTTATGTATCCTGAAGCTAACAATTATGAAGAAGATCTACACAAAACAAACTTTCAACAATATTGCGATGATTAAATATGTTTTGAAAGAAAAAAAAAATGGAACTTAAATAAACCAGTTTCAAATCAATGGTTCTCTCTTTCGAAGACGAGGGATTCTTTTTCTGTAGTAGGAAAAGTGAAATTAAATTACCAGAACAACACTCATATATCCTGAAAAATTTGTAGAAAATCTGCACAAACATGAAGTTTTAAAAATCCTATAAAGCTCGAAGATGTCTTTGGAAGAAGAAAAAATAAACTTCAATGGGTTTTATCTCTCAAAGAAAACAGACATGTATTTTTTTCCCTTTTTCTTTTTTGAGGAAAGAGGAATTGATCTCCAGTTTATAAGCTCAAAGAATAACAAAATCATAATTCAAGGCACAAATAATTTGTCAATGGAATACAAAGATGAAAGATAAGTACATAAAACACAGTCGGTCACAAGAAAAAAATTAAACCAAATCTAGTTAGAACTGCCATCAAACTGCGTTTGGTCGAAATTTAAAAACCCTAGAATCCCGAAACGGCAGATCGCGTGATTGTGAAACATAAAACTCGATTAAGGAACTACGAATTTCTTCTTTATATACTCAAATCAACAAAAATATAAGCGGCGACGAGGAAAAATAATACCCACCATCACTTAAAATCCAACCCTTTTCCGCAAAAAAAAAGAAAAAAAAATCAACTTTTTCCTAGATCAGCAGTAGAAATGCCAAAGAAATCGAGCTTACCCGGAAAGGCTAGGGATGGAAACGGATCGGAGAAAGGCAAATGAAAAGAAGAATTTCATGGAAGCGGAGAGTTCATGGCGAGATCTACAGACGTTGAGGAGGAAAACAAGCTGTTCGCCAAATTTCGTCGATCGTTTTGGACGACGTCGAATGGGGGTACTTATTGTCGTCTTCTTGTGGCTTTCGATCTCATCTTTGCCGTTCATAACACATCGGACGGTTGAAAAAATTCACTGAAGTTTAGCTAATTTGGTTGGCTTCTTGACCACATTTAATGATCGTTTTATATAATTCTCAATATATATTTTTAAATAAATCAATTTCTCAATTAATTCTCTTGTGTTATCATATTAAATGTATCATAAATATAAATAAATTCTATAAGATAATATAAAAATAACAATACTTTTTAAAAATTTAATGTGACCTAAGTATATACTATAAAATTTAATAATTTTATAAAAATATATTATTTTTATAAATGGTTAATTTGTGTGAATTTATATATACATAGTGAATTCCTAATGTGTTACTTTCAAACTTGTTTGGACCTTTAGCAAGGCTAATTTCAAGCTTATTACTTGTTCATTCTCTTTGGAAGCATAATATCAAGAGCGCTTAATATCAAACTTGTTCATGAATGATAATATCAAATTTATGTACCGGGTAATAATGTAATGATTAAATTCTTCAATAAATAATCAAAAAATTTAAGATTTAAATCTTAACTATGGTACATTACAGAATTTTTTTTCTCTAATAAAAAATGAACCTAAAAATACTGACCATTTGAATGAATTTCCATTAACACTTTCCAATTTACTCTGATGATCGATAATAAATTTCTATAAAATCAAATCGATCACTCCAAATCCAACGTTATCCGATTTAATTATTATTATTATTTTTTGATAATATCAAACTTATTCATGAACTTCAAGCTTATTACTTGTTCATTCTCTTTGGAAGCATAATATCAAGAGCTCTTAATATCAAACTTGTTCATGAATGATAAAATCAAATTTGTTCATGAACGATCGATCGATCTGTTTATCATTGCTGGACTGTTTCCTCAACTACATTATAATCAAGGAATTTAATTTAATTTATAGTGGTTTAAAGCCTTAAACCATGAGAAACAGGTTTTAGTTTTCATTTCTCACACTCGTCTTTCCCAAATACCTCCTCTATCACATTGACTGTGGACAAGAACTCATCTTTCTCTGATCCACCACTGCTATAGCTCATATCCCAAGCTTGAAGGTCGCAATGCTCATCCAAGAACCCATCGTTCTCGTCATTTTTGTAGATCAAGTTCATATCGTCGTCTTTGATCCTGCCTCGCGGAAATGGATCGATACCGGGAAGGTCCATGAAACTGGTCCCGTTGTGCTGACCTTCAAACGATGTGCATGACTCGTCCTGAATATCATAATCCCCAGATTTCTCGTTGTCATATAGAGCAAGCTCGAAATTGTGGCAATTCTCTGCACCATCAATTTCCTCGACTGTTTCCATTTCATCAAGATCTTCATCTTCTTCGTCAACAACACCTTCATCTGCAACAGGCGACTCCATGGCAGAATCTTCTTCTTCTGATACAAATTCACCATCTTGCAATTCCTCATTATCGCTGTCAATGTGCAGCGGGTCCAACCTGTTCTGGACTGCTCGCCTTCTGAGCATGAATACATTGAAGTAGTAGCTCACTAGCTCTTTGCTACTTTTGTCAGGGAAAAACACAGGCATTTTATTCCAGAAGTTCTTGCCCAGTGAGACAGGATTCGAAGACGCAATTTCTTCGAAAAGTTGTTCCTCCCCTTCAGTCCATCTTCGAGCCACGATCTCGCCCATATTGCCAAAACCCAATTCTCCAAATCTTTCAGGGCCAACATCTTGTTTGATCATTTCTCTTGCTCTTGAAACATGCTGCCTCACGCATCTGATCGAACCATCATCTATACAACTACAATCCATCTTGTGATGCAAGGTTACATCGTCTGGGGCGAGCAAAGAAGATTCAGGCATAGGTGTTACCCGTGTCCCAAGCCATTTGTTGCTGCGAATTTCAAGATTATCACATGAAGAAATTGTGATTGAGGTCCACTGAGAAGCACAGTTTTCAGAATCCCTTGATTGATTCTTAAAGTCATAAGGCCTCCACACAGGAATATCAGCTTGATGATTGCCGCCAATAGCAACATGCTTCCGGATGAATCCATAATGAACAGGCGAAAATATCTCTTCGCAGTGATCAAACTCAGATGCTCGAGAGCCATATCCAGAAGAACCCGGACAGAAAGGTAGCCTGATGGGTGAATCTTGAGCAAACCAATGGCTGCTCTTTGCTTCCGTAGCAAATTCCTCGGCACCAACAACCACCTGATGATCCTTCTTGTCCTCAAGAACACCTAAAAAGATATGTTTTATAATCACACATCCTCTTTCAATCATGTTTTGCATGAAAACAACCAAGTATTCAAACTACCTGGGGATGGCCGCTGAGCAGTACTGGGGCAAATTTCTTCAAAAGAACTTGACTGCAAATCTTGATCAGCCTGTTTTGAACGCTTGTTTGCTTGTAGACAAGACTCATCATCCGAAAGACGCCTTTTGTCCTTATCAGACAAAATAACTTCTCCGGTATTATTGCCTGTCATCCATAACAAGTAAGGACTGCCATTGAGTCCACTTTGATGATTGTCACATAGATCATCAGCGGTCATATTCTTAAAATATTTGTAATAAATACGGAAATCGTTCTCATCATCTACAGAGATTTAAGCAAAAGTTTTAAAGCTATCTTTGCCAATAAGTCCCATAAATTTTCAGATTAAATACCAGCTACAACTACCTGAAGCAAGTTCCTCAGTAGCCGCGACCCCATACAGAGAACGCTCAGCAGGTGGAGTGATTTGATTATCACAAGAAAGATGTCTTTCATCTACATGAGCAAATTGGTTGAGAAAACATGCATCAACATGGTTGAACACCATCTTTATCCTGTATAACAAATAAAACAAGTATAGATAGATTCAGCAAAATAAACCACAGGTTTGTAAAACAAAGAAAAAAAGCATCCAGTTTGTTGATGTTCAGGCCCAGAGTTTTTAAAAAACATGAGAATATTTGTTTTTTTTTGTTAGGGATAAGAAGTCAGAAGAATCACATACATAAGTGGTAGTTTAAATACCTATTAACATCTAAAACTGTTTGTCAGAAAAGGAGTTTCAGTATCATCCCAAATCAACTAGGACAGAAACCTTCAACTCTAGCACATTTATCATTAAACACAGTGTGCTCCCAAACTCAAAAGAGCATACAAGATCTCGTACAAACAATAGATTCCTTGAAGCAACAATATTATTAGGAACTTTTATATTTTTCATGAAGTTACTGTCCCAAAAGTATAAAAATAACAAACCACCATAGCCTATTGTAATGTTGAATCCTCCATTTCCTTCGAAAGTCTTCCCCAAATGCTATTTTTAGTTTCGAATCTGAATCAAACAACTAGTAATGATCTTGCTTTTACTGATGCAAACTGGTCACAAGAATGTAAACAGTTAAGGACAATCACAAGACACATCATGTCTTCGGTTTAACTAACGCAATGCCATGGACATAAGTGTAGAACTAAACATCAAATAGTGCAATCTGTAATCTTACATTTTCCAAGAAAACAATTGAAAACATAGATGAAGACAGGCACACTTGCTTCTTTACATACCTTTAATGAGAAATCCAGCAAAAGAGCTCGCGTGCTTGAAGTGGAATATACAAATGCAATTAGACTGATAGAAGAATTATGATAAAAATGAGGAAATGTTTCAACAGCCAAACGAGCTGAGAAGAATGGGATTTGACCAAAGAAAAGAGTCAAATGAGGAAATTTCCCGAGAAGAAGAGACCTCGCCGAGATCCTGAGCCGTGAGGATAAGATTGAGACACGAGAGGGAAACGTTCAAATTCAAAAAAAAAGATTAATTTATATAAAAATCAAGGGAAAATAGTAAAAATTATAAGAACTTCGCCTGAAACAACTCTAACCCTAGATTTAGATCTTACCGTCCAACAATTCTTCAGGAAGAATCAATTTGGGGCAATGATAGAGACCTATTCAAGAAACCTATTGACGAAACCGATTCGAGATCGAGAAGGATAGGAGACCTGATTAACGAATGGAAACCCAAACCCTAGAAATGACAACCCAAGATAAGATCTTACCGACCAAAGAACCTATCGTGAAAAATCAATATGGGGCAAACATAGAAACCAACTCAAACAGCCTAATTAACGAAACCGACTCAAAGATCGAGGAAAAATCGAGACCCTTCAAGCGGAAGGAGACGCAAACCCTAGAAATGATCGTTAGTTTCGAAAGAGGACGAAATCGGTACCAATCGAGAGAGAGAGAAACAAGGGAAGACCGAATTGGGCGACAATTACGGGATTTGAGGGAAGATTGAAGGCCGATCGTGAACAAGATCTGTGAAATTTGGAAGGTAAAAAAGAACGAAAGAGAGCAAAAGTCCGCGTTCGCCTTTTTCTTAATTCGATAATTAGATAAATAATAACATTTTTCGGGTCGGGTGATGTGGACGGTACTCACTTAAGCCATTTGAATTTACCAAAAGACCCTTACAATCTATAAATGACAGGGGTAAATAGCTAAACTGGATCCGTAAATTTACCAAACGAAGCGTAGCTTAAATAATTATAAAATGAAATTTATCAAATAATTTTTCAAGAAAATAATTGCGAGGGTTATTTTCTTATTCAATAATATTTCTAAACACAATGCTTAGAAAAAAATAGAATCACATTCCAAATCTAAACGAATCCGTGTCGACGTTCGAATCCGCCACGTTTCGTCCATGGCGGATGGTTGATTTAGTCACGTGCGAGTTGACCGCAGCTATTTATCCGCCACCAAATTTTCCCGCACAGTAAACGTTACCCGAACTCGCACCCGGCCGAAAAATGTCGGGTCTTGTGGGGTCCACTCGTTGATCGAGAGCCGGAGCCAGAATGTAAAGGGCCTCCGCTTCCCCAGATCGGGAGACACCGTCCTTGAGAACGGGCCCCATATAATTCTCTCGTCTATTGGCGGTAAATGGATGAGTATATTAAAATGAGGATTCTTAGAAAATATGAAAAAAAGGATAAAAAAAAAGGTTGGCAGTGGCGGCGAGGAAAGATTCTTCGACTGATTTCCTCCTAATTTATCCAAATTACAATTTGGTCCTCGTCCTGGGAGACTCGTTGTAACAAATCACCTCGTTATAACAAATGGGGATTGCGCTAAATTAATTTATAATCAACTCGTTAAATGATTAAGGATGAAAAAAAAATTCCGAAGAAACATGCTGATAAAAAATTAACCCTTATCCTATTAATTTGGATGCATCCCTGAGAACTTGAGATAATGATTAAATTATTTAATGAATAATTAAAATATTTAAAATTCATATTTTAATATATTATATATAAAAAAATTCTTCAATAATAAAACAGATCTAAGAATCATTGAATTAAAATATTTAAAATTCATATTCTAACGCATTATAAAAAAAAAATCTTCAATAAAACATTATTTGACCTGATTTATTATTTTTTATTGGATGCACCCCGTGAGCACGGAAACTCCGAGATTTTTGCAACTACATTTTAGTGCAAATATACCTGTATAATTAACGCCTTCATAGTAGTCACATTTCAATGTTCATTTTTCTAATCACCAATATTATTATAACAAAAAATATAATTAACTACCAAATGATTAAAAAAAAAATTCTTAAAAATATACCTCTTTTAAAAATTAATCTCTATTCCATTATAATAAATTTATCAGTAATTAATTAAACATCCCATGTCACCAATATAAAATGAATATTAAAGATCATGTCGGTGATTGACAGGTGATAAAGATCATGTCGGTGTTCTAACAAAGATATTTATGACCTCATTGGCCGAACAAAGGTGCATTAGAACAATGCATAAAGCCATTATATCCAACATTATATCCGAGTATCAGACTCTAAAGCAGTCTCCACATGCATCGAAAACTTATCTGGAAACACATTTTATTTATTGCTACCATAAATTTGACGGGCTACGCAGGAGCAGAAACTACACCCGCTTCAACCAGCAACGGAACCAGTTTGCCTTCCTTGTGCTTCGCTACGCAACCTGTAGATATCACACCAAATACAGGTCAAAAAATTTCCCTATGGCTAACATTCCAAAATTTTTAACTTATTTAAGTGTGATTAGATCGGGATAAATCAAACATTAAACTAAGAGCAAATACTTATCATTATCCTAAACTTTTTTATTCCATAAGACAATAAAACCGAATTTTAGTTTCGGAAAATAGAGCAAGATGAAAGAAATAAAGAACGTACTGTCACAGCCACCGATATGTTTGCCACCAATAAACACATTGGGCACAGTCCTCTGTCCAGTCCATTCTGCCAGCGCTGCTTGTATTTCAGGTCCATCACCTAGTCGTAGAAGGCAAGGAGGCCAGATTACATGAATTAATTCCTTTCAAACTTATCAAATGTTAAAAGGATGAACAAAGTAGTTGTTACCACACAAATGCTAATTATGTATTAGAGCAAAAACTGACTCCTCATTTTGAACCTTATGGGCTAGTAATATTAGTAGTAATCATACCTATAATACCAATTTGTTACCAATTCCGTGTGTTCTTCGTATGTTCTTAACAGAGCTAGATGTTTTACTTTTATTTTTCATGAAACTTTAAAACTTGCAGGCTAACCGAGTGAGTTTATTAATGAGTTTATTATAGTTAATTGAGTTAAAAACATTTTCGGCAAGAACTACTACTCTAAACTTGGTGAGATATTTCAATAGAAAAGAACTATGGTAGGAGAGTATTTAATGAGGCAATCACTTTCATCAGACAGGCATAAGACAAACCCATAGTGCAAGCGCTGATTGAATCACACTAATATTTGGTTTAGTTTAGATTCTTCTGCTAATCCTTTGGTTAAGATGGCAAACTAGAAGAGAGAATAAATTAACAGCATGCGGTATGGGCATATTCATGAACCACCGATAGATTTTATTAGTGTGATAAATTATAATCAGTACAGAGTTGAAAATGTAAGACTACGACAACTTAACTGAACATAATTAAAAGTTATTCAAAATACCTAGATATTATTATCAAAATGACCTTACATAAAACTAAATGTTGGCGCATGAAGATCCAAGTACCCAATCCCGAATAGTTATTGCTCATGACTTTATGTTGTCATGTTGCCAACTAATTGGGTGAAGACGACGACAAGATGGCCTACTGCCACTTAACAAGAGCCTGTTCACACTCTAATGGTCCAATTTATCATTCAATTATAAATCTGTCAGAGGTTAGAGAAATTTCACATTTCAGAAAATGGGACATCAAGAAGCTTCCATGTGGAACAACAAACATTGCTCAAAAAGGCACAAAATTGAGCACACTAACCAAATCAAAGTTTGTGAAAGAGAGTCAGCAATGGCGGGGCTCATATCTATTTACATTTAGACAAAGGTCATCTCATGGGCCCAGGAGATAAGCTGTTGAATGCATATGGTTGGAAGATGTTCTTTTATAGGAAAAGTTGCGCCATTCATCACTAAACCACTTCAACTAAAATCTGGAAATGATGATCCAAGGTTGACAGATATGAAACAACACTTGTAAACATTGATCCAGAAGGCACAAAAGTGAGCACACTAACCAGATCAAAGATTGGGGGGGGGGGAGCCATTTCGGAAAAGCTCAGGAATCCATTTACACTAGTAGACAAAGGTCATCTCATGTGTAGGAGACAAGTTGTTAAATGCATATAGTTGGAAGATGTTCTTTCATAAAAAAGAAAAGCAACTTGCGCCATTCATCACTGCTTCATAGTGAGCACACTAAACCACTCGAATATTATCAAGTAAAATTTGGAAATGATGATTCAAGAAGGTCAACAGGATACTCGAATTAATAAGAAACAATTCTTGTAGAGTAAAATCACTGCTTCAATTGAATTAACTTAGGTTTACATGAAGTATGAAACCCAATTTAATCCTCACTATTAAAAAGCCTAATAAGCTTAGATGAGTGAGCCACAAATAAGTTGGGCTTAAACATTTTAAGTCAGTGGTTGAATGCCACAAGTTAATATATCAGTTCTCTCATCTAAGTGAGTAGTGACAAAAGGTATCAAAGCGGGCCTAATTCGATACCGCCATTGGATCTGACATATTGCCGACTAGGAATGATTTTATGTTATAATTTAGACTTTGGATTATGACAAGACGATTTGTGATGATCAGATTGTCCTATATGGTAAATTGTGATAACAAATTAATGTGTAAGTTCTCTCATATAGGTGGATCATGATATGAAAGGTAGTCAAATTTATAACTTTGCATATCATAAAGGCGAACCACAACCTAATGAAAAGGAGAAACAAGCTGTCATCCACTTAATCAGTGGCAAAAACTTTGTAAACATCCACAAAGGAGCATGTTAAAGTATAAGGTTTGCCGAAGTCTATAGTTCAATTATATGTACTCACTCTCAACATCCATCTCGACTGCCTTGTACTTGGCACCCAACTGATCAAGTAATTGCTTCACCCTTACGCAGAATGGACAGTGTGTCTTGCTGCAAACATTGGAGGCCAAGATAAATGATAAGAGAAGCCAAAATCAGCTAACAACGAGAAATTACAAAGGAAAAAAATGAAACAGAAAACTAGATTAAAGCAACAAGAAACAGATGAAAACCTAGTATAACAAAGGTACAAGGACAAAAGGCATCAGATAAACTACCATTGCCAATTTTCCACTGACTAGGAATTAAAAAAGAATGTCATGCAAAAATGTTATCTTTCAGGTCCCACTGGAATTATTCATGAGGTCATAGGTGATAATCATTTCTTCAGTTCATTTTTCATTCCAATCAACAAGAGTACCACCAATCAGAAAGCACAACAATTGTTACTCAAGAGGCAAACTGATCGAAAGACTCAGAGCAAACGATGAATTAAAAAAGAATGGCAAGCATAAATGATACCTATCTTTCTAGTCACAATAGTATAGGAGTTATTCATGAGATCAAATTTAAGTATGGGTCATCTGTTATTATCACTTCAATTCATCACTTGTCATTCGAACTAAGAAAAGTGTCGTCAATTAGAAAGCACAACAAATTGTTAAGACCCAAACCGATCAAAAGATTTGGTCAAAAGCAGTTAATTATAAAAGAATGGCAAGCAAAAAATGACACTTTTCTAGTCCCACTAGTATAAAAGTTTTTCATGAGATCAGATTTAAGCGTGTTATCTGAGATGATCATTTCTTCAGCTCCTCATTTTTCATTCCAATCAACAAAAGTGTCATCGATCAGAAAGACAATAAACTGTTCTCGAGATTAAACTGATCAAAAGAGACAGAGCAAAGCAATGAATTAGAATAGGGTGACATGCAAAAACGATATCTTCATAGTAACACCAAATAGGCGTTTATTCATAAAATGGACGTAAGTGTAGGCTATCTGTGTCAAACATTTCTTCCGTTCATTATTTCTCATTCCAATCAACAAAGGTGTCATCAATCAGAAAGCACAGAAAATTGTTCCTCAAAACCCAAACTGATCAAAAGACAGGAGCAAAGCAGTGAATTAGAAAAGAATGACATGCAAAAATGATATCCTTCAACCACCGTAACATAGAAGTTATTAATAAGCCCCCGGGGCAATCGTTATGCTGATAATCAAGGAATCTAAGGTTCGAATAAAAAACTTCCCCGGATTCGATGTTATCTGGTTAATCATTGTTGGTCCTCTGTCACGATCATCTTTTCAGTTCATCATTTTCCATCCCAATCAATAAGAATGTCATCGATCAGAAATTTTTCGTCGAGACCTAAACTGACCAAAATACGTAGAGGCAACAAATTTTACGGTATCATAACGATTCTAACACATCCATTTTAACGATCGATAGAGAAATTCACCAAAAAAGAGACAGAATCGAACGAAAGGGACCAAAAAGAGTACTGAAATAAAGAATATTCCTGGAGTTTGTGACCCATTCTAAACCATCAGAAAAGGAACACGCCTGAAACCTAATTTTACAATTGCTGATCTTCACGAGCAAACAAAAGGAGGGGAAGATGAATCGGGACCGATCTCACCTGAAGACAACGACGGGGTTTGCAGCCACAATCTCCTTCGCCTTGTCGAGCGCCATCAATCTGCCACCTTCTCGCTCTTCCTCCTGTCAATCGTACGCGGCGTAGCACTAGCAGAGAAGATATAGATAGGAACTCACCGCTTCCACGTGTTTCCTTGCGGAGCACGCAATATTGTTTAATACATTTAATCATTTGTTATATTTATTCAAAATAAATTTAGTGCATTCCATTAATCCTTAAACTTCACACAATTTTTTTTTAATGAATCTAATAATAATTTTATTTTAATAGATTCATACGTATCTACCACTTTTACAGTAAATTTAGCCGTTTTTTACATAATTATAATTATATTAAAAAAACTTTTTTTATTCAAAGACATACGTCTGTCAATAATTAATCCTATTCCATTTTACATAAACACTTTAACTAATTATGCATCAACTTGTATAATAATTTGATGGGTTTGATTTTTTTTTTAAAAAAAATATAGTAAAACATTTAATTTAAATTATAATATATTTTTCTGAAATTGAAAAAAGAATGGAGTATGCAGTGAGTTGATTTGCAAATGTATTGAAAATGACTTAATTTAATTTATAAGATTTAGAAATTTTATTTTATTTGTATATTACAATTTATGAAATTTTAAAAGATATATCCCTTTGTTAGTACATTTTTCAAATAATATTTTTTTTTATTTTATTTAATTCTCCAATAAATATATATTTTTAATCAAAAAAACACAACACAAGTGAGTTATACAAATTAAATGAAATTTAAGTTAATTTACACATAACAAACAAATCATTAGTTTGTCATATTCTTCCCTTACTAAACATGTTCATGTAGAAGAATGATTCTTTCTTCACTTACTAAACGATGATAAAAGATGAAACGTTCGCCCCCAATACTTCCATCAACTCGTTTCAGAATCAATACGAAAAAAATAAATCACGAAGACTAACTTCACTTACTAAACATATTCATATAGAAGAATGACTCATTCTTTCACCCTACATAATTGAAGACCAAATTCAAAAATACCCATCAATAAGGTAATAAGGAAACCAAAATACTTCCTCGACAAGTTGCATCATGTACCGAAACATAGATCGTATACATGTTCATGTAGAAGAATGAGTCATTCTTTCACCCAACATAATTGAAGACCAAATTCAAAAATACCCATCCGATCGAAGTAGAATAAGGTAATAAGGAAACCAAAATACTTCCTCGACAAGTTGCATCATGTACCGAAACATAGATCGTATACATATAGAAGCATGTTCGCGATCATTCATCGACAACACTTGCGCACTTTATACAAGCAACTAAAGCGGGAGATATTAACTTTACTGAAATACTTTCTCAAGTTTTCACTTCCTAATGAAAGAAACTCCCTTCTCGATGCTCCCCGCCAACTCATTTTTCGCCTTCTCCAAGCCAACCCTGTGTAAATATCGACTGAAAGCTTCAGGCATCGCATTCTAACCCATCAAATTAGTTACAAACAAAAATAAACAAACTAGTTGCAGCTTGCACATTCATCAGACTAATCCTCATAATTGTTCTGTAATATTGATGTCCATGTTAGTTTGCGTTACTCGTAAAGAAACTAGGAAGTGTTCAAAGGCTCTGGAGGGAATTTTGGCAATAAATAGCACAAACCAAGTTGCGAACGACTACGACTTAATCAGTTTGTTGCTGCTATAGGCAAAATCAAACCTAGCACAGACAGTTTCAAGGAATTTGGATTTGCTTGAGGTGAATAGAATCGGAGCCTAATTAGTCTGAACTAGTAAAAATTTCAACTGAAAGCTTGAGTGGCCTAGTAAAATCAAATACAACTTGCTCAAAGTGGAATAGGTGGGGCATGGTTGATAGCTGGTTAAGGTTCGGGTTTGGTGTCGCCTAAGGTGGGGTTTGAATCATCGAAGTGAGAGTTAAATTTCCTATGATGGAGTCAGATGTCTTGATTGTTTGTCTGGTCAATCTCTCTCTCTCAGAATCCCTTTCCACTTAGTTTCGTCTCCCTTTTATGGGAGGATGCTATTAATAGGTAATTTTACCCATTGGTCAATGCTATTAATAGGTAATCGCAATGTTCTAAAAAGCGCTAGGCGGGCGGACACCCACCGCCTAGCGCTTAGGCGGCGTCTTGTAAAACATTGATGTTTACACTTGTGAGCAGTCTTCTAAAAAGTGTTAGGCGGTAGGTGGGCGGACACCCGCCGCCTAGCACCTACGCGGCGCCTAGGCGGTCCTAGGCGGCGCCTTTTAGAACACTGGGTAATCTTATCCATAATGTTAACTTATAATGAGCTTCTTGGCATACTTGCTAACTTCTATAATTCCAAAATCTCGCTATCACCAAATTAGTAAGATAAATCATGAACAAACAACATCAAAACGAGGTTTGCAAACCTTTCATATTGGTTAAGTGGCCCAATAGGGAATATTTCTTCTGCTCCACCTCTGCCTAATCGTACTTTTGTTGCGAAAAATGGGAGTTCTGTCACCTGCAGTATTCCCCCCTCAACTTAGCAAAGAGTCTAAAACAATATCAGTGAATAGATAGTATATAATTCTACCTGTGAGGCAACAAATGCACATTCCACGATGCCTGCATCGCCTTTCAAACCCCTCAAACAGGAATTTGCAAATTTAGCGGCAGCATATGCCTGCAATTTATCACATGTTCTTATGGCGTAAAGATTTAGAAGTATAAAAAAGCAAGTAGTAGTGTGAAAAGAAGGATAAATAACAAAAACTAGACAAACCATGGAAAGTGTTGCAGAACCAGTCCCTGCTTTGGCCTGACATCGAGGATCAAACAATAAGTTGAATATGACATAGATGAGCAAGAATTATGTCTATATCTTTGACATTGCCAAGAATCTAATTAATTACAATAGATCACAGAATCTCTTGTGATTTTGGTGGTAAATGTATAGGATCTTGAAATATAGCGATAATGCTCCTAACATAAGGACAAGAAGAAAAAGCATACCACCCTAATAATTAAAGAGTTGATAAATGATAAACTCAGAATAAAATGAGAAGTTTGAACCATTTATGACATGCTGATATCAACTATGTCAAACTTATTAGATGAAGTTTACTATTCAGCTACTATAACTTCGAACTATTACCCCTCGCACGCAAATCCAAGATTAATGGATTAGACCACATATTCTATATCAAAACTTCATCACTTGAATCAACATAAACATTTAAAAAGAACAGCCAAAGGGAACCGTGAAAGTTCAAGGAACCCATATAGAAATATACTCAGGAAGTAGAGTAATTCCTTTTACCTCAACTACTTCAGTTCCACCATTCTGAATTCGGTTAGTGAGGTAATCAATCTCTTCTGAGGTGAAAGAGGATGCAGGTTTAACCTAAATAAACCAATAGCATGAAAGAGTGTGAATTTTGGACTGTAATGATCTCAGAATGATTCAATGAACCAAAAAGTAGAGGCTATCTCACTTGCGACAGAAGAGGTAATATAGTAATGCCTGAGTGACCCCCAATAACAGGTACATCGACCTCCCTTGGATCAATGCCCAAAACTTCAGCCTGTAAGTACACCATGCATAAGAAAACTATTCAATAGAAAGACAACAATAGGAGTTAAGAAATTGTAATACAAGAAAAAAAGAAGTTATATTGTTTGTTATTTCTAGAATTACCAGAAAACAAATACTGCAAAGGACAATATGGGGCATACCACAAAAGTATTAGCTCTCGCAACATCAAGGGTTGTCACTCCCAACAGTCGCTTTGGATCATATGTCCCAGCTTTCTTGAAAACCTCCGCTGCAATAGGAACAGTAGAATTCACTGGATTGCTGATCAAATTTACGATTGCATTAGGACAACATTTAGCAACCCCTTCACAAAGTGTCCTAACAATTCCAGCATTGATTTTGAATAGATCATCCCTAGTCATTCCTGGCTTTCTGGGCACACCAGCTGGAATTATAACAATATCCATTCCGGTAAGTGCATTCTCCAATTGAGGTGCACCTAAGAATCCCCGAACCTGCATCAATACAGTAAGAACTCAGGAATTTAATTACATTATTACAGAGACCAATATAATAAAGATGTTCTCATGCTAGTTGACAAAGTTTATGTTTAAGTTGCAGGAAAGGTAGACTTCTTATGCAGTAAAATAATACAATTAATATATTTCACACTTCAACTATACTGATCATAAAGAATGTGAAGAATTATATTTTACAAAGCCTATAGAAAGCTTCATTTACTTATTTTAACATGAATTTACATTCACAACTAGGGTCCAATTACTAAGGTGGAAAAATACAAGGGAGAGGAGGAAATGGATCGTAAAATTACATATTTAGCTCCATCATTTATGTACATTTTTTTTTTGTCAATTTCCCTCTTCACACTCATATCTTCCATCTAAGTAATCGACCCCCAGAGTTCCAGCAGGAATATAATGAACAGAGAGCAGGATAGAATTTCTGTACTTTGATATTGCAACAAACTCACTAAGAGATTAACATAGCATCTGATAAGACAACCATTTCTGTCGATGGCCAAGCAAAGAAAGAGAAGAAATTTACCACAGCACCCGTATCCATATGACTAACATCAGCTGTGACACCAGGTGAATTCACAACATCATAAAGGTGGAGAACAGACACCAGGGGGTTCATCTTCATCAGCAATGAAAGGGGCTGTCCAATTCCTCCTGCAGCACCTAATATTGCTACTTTGAATCCTGGCGCTCCTCCTTTTGCCCGACAGTTCTCTAGTCTCAACGGTGGAATTCCCTGCATCTTTTAGCAAGACAAATAACATTAAGTAAGATTTAGACAACTCTACTGAACTCCGTAATTGAAGTTACAAACTTCTATTACACACAGTAAATCGAGAGACCAGCATGAAGTTCAACTGTCATAACTGCACAACCCAAAGCCATGAACTGAAGAGTCAATCGAAACCATAGAGAGAAATCGAATCAAATCAGACTCCAACCATTGCAATAGCTAAGCAGAAAGTTGATGCTACTTTTTTTTTTTGACGAACTAAGCAAAAAAAAACAACACTTTTTCCCTCAATCGCTCAGATTTGCCTCTCCTACTACATGCTAATCTTGGAAAAGACTTAACTTTCCAATCCACACGATTGACGCAACGAGCATCAACAATATAAACGCAGAGATTTATCCCTAGAAGAGGACCTGGAGGCCGGGTGGGTGGAGGTGCGCAGAGAGCGCGGCGATTCGTCGACTCGCCTCAGCGCTTTGCTGCATATTCTCTCCTTGCGGGGATTCTCGTGTGAGGGGCGGTAAAGGCGATCGCTTTAGGTTGAAACCCTGTATCCTACTTGAATGAGGTCGGGCCGGATAAAGGGAACGGGAAGCAGGCTAAGAAGATGGCGATGCTCGTGGTAAGTAGGGCGGAAGGATACGTTTGTGGAGATCAAACGCCCAAATTCCTCATCCTGTTGCTGTGGACGCGATTGTCACTCGCATCCGAAGGGCTTCGCTCGTTGCTTCGCGTTCAACATTTCTTATTCCTCAGATCCGTAGAAAAGACGTTTTTTTCATTGTGGTTTATTGGGCTGGGAGCCTGCGTACTATTCGGCCAATTACGGCCCGGTGAACTCGGGGCGTTTCTTTTTTTATCTCCGAAACAAAGCCCTTCACTGGTATCCACGGTTACCCGTCGACGGCGGCAACCGATCCCTCGCCGGCGTTTCTTGCCCCTCCTCGATTACCTTTCGTGCGCAAGGCGCGATTCGCTTCTCGTTATCCTCGCGGCTATAATTTTCCCATTGAATTTCGTCGATCGCAGAATCTTCGCCACGATCGATCCTATTGGATCTTCAACTCCTCGAATGAGACGCGGCAACAGTTCCCGATTCTAGGGGTTATCATCTGATCTAAATCTCTTAATTTGCGATTTCCTACTTTTGGATGTTTTAAAAATCTTATTTTGGCTGACGATTTCAGATCTGACAAGTGTGTCTGGTTTTGACTTATAGTTATCAATTTATCCAGATTATTAAGTCGGAAATTCTCAAATCAAATTTGGTGCTGCGGAGCTCAAGATGAGTTCACGTGCCGGACAAGCGACTTATCGGGACCGGACTCTGGAATTCGTCAAGGCGGTCGAGAGTTTGAAGAAGACAGTTTCACCCGCACCAGAACTACCAAGCGGTAGTGATGCATTGAGCTTGGATGGTTCTAAATCGGCTGTCTCGAACCAGTCGGAGTTCAACAAGAGAGCTTCCAAAATTGGGTTGGGAATTCATCAGACATCCCAGAAGCTTGCTAAGCTCGCAAAATGTGAGTGCATATCATAGTTCTTTGAATTGCAGTGCTCCATAGTTTGTGTTGAATTTCACAAAAGATTGTTTCCATCTGACACTAATGCCTGTTGAATTGAACTGTTTGGGTGCGACTGGCATAACAATTGTGCTACCACAATGGTGTAGAAATTTCATAGCAGTTAATAATATCCAAATCTCAACTCTCAAGTATTGTTTGTTCCTTCAGAAATGAAGTCTTTATTGGTATACCATGGTCAAAGTTGAATGCATTTTATTTGCTTCCACTTCTTTTCAGTAAGATGTCATGTGACATTCCAAGGAAGGCTGAAAGCTACTGTTTCCTGAGAATGAACAAATACAATAGTTGATGGTCGATAGGCATTATTAATTGTTATGTTAATTATTGCTATCAATTTACATGTATCTCCTTGCGAAGTAGAAGCATAAACATGAGCTAAAGTGCCCCCACGAGCATAGCTGAGTTGGTACTCAGGTGGTAGATTTGCATCACACATAAACATGAGCTAAAGATGCCCTAATTTTTACTAATGTGATAAAACATATGGCATTCTTGCCTTAGAACTAGCACAAATCAAAGAATAACAACTATTTTCTCTGATGCAATTTAGTAACAGAGGTTTAAATATTGGGTCTCTTTTATATGAACCAAATTAGGTTTCTTTAAGTCCATTTATGTTTGAATTGTGTAATTATGATTGTCAGATTGCAAGACCATGAAAATGGCTATTTGCATAACTTTCTTCAGTCATGTATTTTCTTTATAAAATATGTAAATTAGGGTGTGCCGTGAATCATGATCAAATTGAATGATGGAGAACAGACAATAAGTTGACAATTTTTTGTTTTAATTGTGAGTTAAGCCATCTTCTAGCAGCACACAATGAGATTTGCAGACTTCAAATCAAGAACTATGCTCATTGAATTGCAAGATCATGAAAACAATGGATATTTTCATTACCATGTATCTCCTTTTGTGAAATGTGTGAATTAGTGCATACCGCAATCAAATTTCAAAAACAGAGTAATATTTTAACACAATGATATTGGTTTCAGTGACATTGGAGCTGAAGCTAGCCATCAATTTGCAAATTTGATATATAGTACGATTTGCACAGTTTAAATCAGGAAAATTTCTTGAATGATTGAAGAGTTGCTGGGTGTGACCCTCATGACAGATGTTATTGATCTCAGTTTTACATGGAACATGTATTGAATGGGTTACTCTGTGACTGATAGGATGCATTATTTTTACTGTTGGTCTTTTTGGACCAATGTCCATTGATTGTTTTATGAATTCTAGATACATTGTTCAAGGCCTCAAATATTCATAAGCCAAGACACTTTGTTTGCAGTGGCAAAAAGAACATCAGTATTTGATGACCCCAGTGTTGAGATTCAAGAACTTACAACAGTCATCAAACAGGACATTACCGGTTTAAATTCTGCTGTTGTAGATCTGCAACTCCTCTGTAACTCTCAAAATGAAAGTGGGAATATGTCCAGAGATACTTCCAGTCACTCAACCACTGTGGTTGATAATTTAAAGAATCGTTTGATGAATGCAACAAAGGAGTTTAAAGAAGTTCTAACAATGCGTACAGAGGTGCATGTGGTACTTTTATATGTCCTGAAAAGTTGTTGAAACCATTAACTAGGACTTTAATTATGACTACAGAACTTCAAGGTTCATGAGAACAGAAGACAATTGTTTTCCTCATCAGCCTCAAAGGATTCGAGCAATCCGTTCCTTCGACAACGCCCCCTGGCTTCCAGGGGACAGCATGACTCTTCCACTCCTCCAGCACCATGGGAAGGTGACACAAATAATTCTTCCTCCTTGTTTCTTAGGTAATTTGCTGAAACACACATATCGTCTTACAGTTTACTGTTTGTATCTAAATTAATATTTTTGTATGTTTCACATTCCATTGTCAAGTTGGTGTATGCTCATCATTTGATAACTACCATCATCATCATGAAGTCGTGTTGTTCCCTCACCATTAGATGAATATGCTTGCAAAATTAGTGTCACTAGGTTCTGATCTAGTTCTTCTACCAAGGTTTTGCTAAAAGTGAACCTTTTCCGTTTTATGTTTCTCCTCACCAATTGTCAAAGTTCATCATTGGATATTCCACCAACTAGAATGGATTACATTTCTGGTTATTCCTTAACTATTCCACATGCCTAAACTAATTGTAGTTGATCGATATTTCTCTGTGATCATCCACTGATAGTGAATTATGATATTGTTTTTGTTGCTGCTGTGAAAATTCTGATAGTTCTTGATTAACAGGAAGACAAGTGCAGATCCTTCCTCATTGACTCAACCTTTGTTACAACAGCAGCAGCAACAAACTGCTGCAGTGCAGGACAGCTACATGAACAGCAGATCAGAAGCACTTCTTGGTGTTGAATCAACAATTCACGAACTGAGCAATATTTTTACGCAACTTGCTACAATGGTCTCGCAACAGGGAGAGCTTGCACTCAGGTTCCTCTTCTTAATGTCTTGAGTGTTTTTTTTTGTTTATATTCTTTGTTGAACTTGATTCTCTGGCATTTGTTAAAGGACAATCTACTAGAAATTTTATGCATGTTTTGCCTTAGATCAAGGATTGAAGTGGTCCATATTCCTTGGTTTAATAGAAGTTGATGGTGCATTTGGTTCATGGAATATAATAAACAAGGAACGGAATAGGAATAAGGATTGCATAGTTAGATTCATGGAATGAAATAAATATAAAATAAACAGCCTTTTGTTTAGGTTATGAAATGTTATAAGGAATAGATAAATAATAATCTTCTTAATGATAAATTCTTTGTATGAGAGATTCTATACAACTCCTCTAGTTTGCATGATCTTCTTATTCTGGTGCGATGCAAACATTTAAGCCTAATTCGCCTAGTCTAATCAACTCATTGGTCTACTCACCCAGTCTAAGTGGTCCATCAAGTCAAATTGACCCTCTAGCTCGATCAACTCTTTCAACTCGCTTGATCCACTTTGCTCGATAGGCATTGATCAATATGCCTACTTGGTCTACCCAATAACCCATTGGTCTGCTCAATCCAATTGCTTTGACTAGTCTGGCAGGCATGTTGGCCATCCAACCTAAATGGTCTATGAGTCTCAATCTGCTATGTCTGGCCCAATTGATCCATCAGAATGATTACCATTATCAGCCTGCTCAATTCACTCAGCTAGCTCAACATCTTATTAAGGAGATATATTCTTTAAAGAATGGAATAGTTAAAGAATGACTTCCAAGAATAAATCAAAGAATTGCTATTCTTATGATTAGAGAACTACAATTCTTTGAAAATTAATATTCTGAATTTATTTTTATATTCAAATATAAACTTATTTTATGGACATTCGCAGGGGATAGAATAGCTACTCTAATAACCAAATTGATTTAATACTTTGTCAACAATTCTTGAACATTGAAAAGATTTTTAAATTTATGCTCAAACATTTCCATTCTGCGATGAAGCATATAGCTTGATACTATCTACTTGCTAAGCATCTGATTTTTCAGTTCATTAAATAGTTGCTATTGACAATGGAAGGATTGATGAAAACATGGATGACACATTGGCTAATGTGGAAGGAGCTCAAAGTCAACTTCTCAAGTACCTCACCAGTATATCTTCCAACAGATGGCTGATGATCAAGATATTCTTTGTGCTTATGATCTTCCTCATGATCTTCCTTTTTTTTGTTGCATAGGTTCCTTTAGAACCATATTTGGTGTTATATTTTTCTCAGTGATCTTGTTTTTTCACTGGGTAATTGGCGAATTGCTGTATAATCCTGTGTTTTAACAGCTAAAACTTCAGAAATTACAAATACCAAAATAAAAATAATGCTATGGTCTTACTTGAACAAGATATATTTTATAGTCGTACAACTGTATCCCTCTAGTGTCAAAGATAGGAATAATCCTTAAATATTACTAGAAGTGTTCAGAAAATCTTATGTTCACAAAGTCCAAATATAAATGAATGCTTATTAGTTTAACATGGAACATGTTGAATTGTTGGATTCAAATTGGAAGTGTTAATTTATTAAGGTTTATATGTTTATGCAAGTCTGGAGAAGAAAAATTGGAACATTGTTTTATGTTTTTATTTCTTATTTGAAAAGTCTTTGTGCTAATATCATACAGAAATTGTAAAGTAATGTCTACCAGTGAGATTATGAGATAATCTCTTTGATGCACATCTTGAAGGTTTAAAAGGGGGAACTTGATTATTAGTCCAGATACTCCACTGAAGATTTATTTTTGCTCAGCCAAGGTATGTTTCTAACTCCATAACACGCCACATTGTAAAATACTTATCAAATATATACACAGTGAACCATAACCTAATTCGCTTGTTCTTTCCTCTTGCTCTCTCTGCTATTTCTTTTGTTCATCCTGTAAATCTCAGTAAAGATCATGTACTGCAAATTATTGTTTAAGCCATATTATGAATCTAAGACCACATCAGTAGCTTAAAATCAATTAGAACCTGCCAAAATGCCATGTGATAGTAACTTGAGGGGGGAATATATTATATATACACACCACCATGTTACCTTTTGATCTTTACAGCACAAGCAAAGAATACCTTGTTCATGCAGCCTCCTGCCACAGCCTTTAATTGTTCCAATGGAATGAAACCATCAGCCAAAGTATATGTTTCATGTGGTTGCATGCCTTGCCAAGGAGATTTATATATGATGAAAATGACAATTTGTTACTGGACAATAATAAAGCTTCTCTCCTGCCACATGCAATTGGAATTCCTCTTATGCAGCACTGGACAGTAAAAGACTTGTTCAGCTTTTGTTTGTTCTTTCAGCGGAAAAGGAAAAAAGGGGATTCTTCCAATCATGTAAACACTACAAGTTACTCTTATTTTGCTTCAGAATTTGATCACCTAGTTGCAGCTTAACAAGTTGTTTGTGTCACACCCAATTCCGCCCGCCGATCGGCATACGGACGGAGTTGAGACATTAAAACACTTGTGTTTTCTAGTTCTTCAAGCAGTGTGAGTGGGCAAAGATAAGTGAAAAAGATGAGTCTTTTAGTAGTCAAATGAAAACTCATGTGGAACAAGATCCAAGAGAATCTGTGCCTTTTGCTCTGTCATATAGGTGGAGGACCATATCAAAGGACCAATGGCTTTGTGTCTTCTATGTTGTATATTTGAAATTTTGAGTTTATTTATTTCATTGAAAATAATTTTACATATAAAATATTATTTATGAAAAAAAAATTATTTTCCTGTTTCTTCTCACCCTAAATCTATTTAACAAAAACATCAAATTAACATTAAAAAAAAGTTAAAAGCTTTGGGAAAGAAAAATCTATGGGTCCCTTGGAATTGTATGATTAAGATTGATTGATTGATTCCCAAAGGGAATATCATTGGACTCTTCGAATTATTATTGTTATTGTTCACAAGATCCAAAATAATTTCCTACCAATCAAATATTTTCATTATTATTAATAAAATCAAATAAACAAATAATCTTCCTAGATTGAAGCTAAATATTATAACATTATTTCAGTTTGGAGGTTCTTTTGAGCTGTAAAAATATTGCCTTATCTGCGTCCCCATGACAATGACAAGTAATTTCATATGCCCCCCTTTAACTCAATTAATTCACTTTCGACCTTACTAAGAAAAGAAATATGTTTATCCTAAAAATAAAGTAATCATAAATCCAGTGGCTAACTAGATTAACTAATCTTTGATATTTAAAGGGCTGATGTGTAAAACGTACACAAAATTAGATTTTGGTCCTCCCAGTTTGGGAATTATCAGATCTACCCTCTCCTCGGTTCAACCGAACACATAGCAACGAAGCACAGGGCTCAGTGAAGCAGTGACACTGCCTGGCAAAGGGAGAAAGATGACCTAAAACTTTGGCTCTCCTCCCGCGATCTCTTCCTTCGCGAGCACTCAATGCTCTCCTCGAATCCACCAACTCGTTCAGCAACTTTAATGCGGTAGTAGATCTCTTGCGCTACCTTCTCCAAATCAGATTCCTTCTTGCTCACATTTTGTTTTCTTTGATAGTTAAAGCGTGCTCTTTCTGAGCTCCCTCTTTGCTGCATTTGGCTATAAGCTTCCGTCCCACTCAAGCCTCATCCCAAATCGCGGGCTCTGTGCCGCTGCCTGATGCATTATCGGCGGAAACGGCTAAAAGGGAGATATTTTCGTGCTATATGAAGCCTATTCGAGCTTAAAGTTGGTTCAGCTGTTTTTTCCATTAATGAGGATAGGTTGGCGATGGGAGCTTTCTTGTGTTTTAGTTGTGGTGGTCGCTTCTGCTATTTTTCGACTGGAAGGTAACCCATTTTGCTGTGGAAAAACGTTCCTTTTGTTTATCTTCTTTCCAGAATCTTGTGTGCGTGAATGGAGTGTGATATCGCACATTTAATAAAATCCTCGTTCTCTCGTATGTAAAATCGATTACTGTTGTCAAGACCTTGTTGGATTTAACAATTGTTATTCAACCATTTATTTTGTTTTCATGGGGTTACGGATTTTACTTCAGGTATTATTGCAAATTGCATTGTATTATAACAATGTTTTGGCAGGAATTATTTTGGATAAAACTCATGTCTGAGTTTATGCTGAATTTTTGGTTGCGAAGAACTTCCTATGCTTTGTCAATATTTCAGCATCACAAACACATCATTTTATCTATTTTCTTTTCTTATGGCTCTTACCGAAAGCTTACTTTGGCAATTAAAATACACTTCATATATACGCACTGAGTATACATATTTCATTACCTACAGTTCTCTCATACTACACTTATTTATTGGCATTTTCTAGATTACTTTCTTCTAAAAGTATAATTGCAAGGTGTAAACAAAACTTATGCTTTGTGTCCTAACTTCTAACTTATCTTCTGTGTGCATTTTATTGCAGGGTTCAGCGTAGCTCCTTCGCCTGCTTCATTAGATTATCCATCACAGAAAGTGAGCAGTCCTGCACAATCTCCGGAAAATCGAAGTGCATTTGCACCTAGATCAGTTGCTTCCCCTAACGGTAACAATGTTTTGATTAACTAAACTCAGGTAAAAGGTTAGCATACTTAAATCCAAGTGTCTGTTTTTCTTTCTCATCAGTGTCATTGCCTACATATGATGCCGTGCCACCTAGCATTCGCCCTGTAATTCCTTCCGCGCTACCTCCTGCTCCCTCTGCTAATAATACTAATGGAGATAAATGGCCAAGAGATATAGCTCCAGCAACAAGAAGTCAACCGAACACTCCTGTTTCATCTGGTAATCAATGTTTTATTTCTTTACCTTGCAGAATGGGGATAATCCTTTACATACACATCTCCACCGTCACTGATGCTTGTCATAGAGAATTGAATGATGTCTTATATTAACACATTGCCACATGATCTTGGTTGATTATGTTTGTTCCAATTTATAAATGTCTCATTTACTTTGCAGGATCTATTATATCATCCCCAAGACAATCTCAGCCTAGTCCATCCAACAAAATACCAATCACACCAAGGATGGATCCAAAAGCTGCATTTGCTCCACATGCTGTCTATTTCTATGGTGAGCAAAGAGAAACTGGCATTTGCATGTTGGAGCTCCTGATTGACATGCTTTGTGATTTAAATTATCTAACATGCAGGACCTTCAATGCCACCTGCGGTAGTGGCTTCCCCTGTCTCTAGCGGAAAGAGAGCTGAAAAGCCAATTGCTTCACCCCCAGATGGAGCCTATAAGCATTTGCCACTGATAGATACTTCACCCTCACAAGGTAATTTGTTTGAGTAATTCAGAGTTAAAAAAATGCAAATTGTATGAATTTTTTTATAATTGCCCTTCCCTTCAGGATCTTCCCCTATGTTAAGCCCTGTGCCAGATATAGCTAAGCCCTCAAATTCATTACATGGTTCATCAGTATCACATGCTCAACCTCCAGAAATACCTGCATCTCCAGTCCAACAGCGAAGAGCTAGAAAAAGAGGAAAACATTCATCTGCACCAGTTTCTCCATTTTCACCACCACCACACATTTCAGGTGGATACTATATTTGAAAATAAAGTGTTTTGTAGAGAACTCATGGTTAAAAAGGTCTTTATTATTTGGTTTATGAAGTTTCTATTGTTACTCCACCTCCTGAGATCTTCCCCAAGTACAACAGAATGCATCATTCTTCTCCACACTCTCATAAAGGTACTGAGAGATAAAAGTTAAAGCAACAAAGGGAAAGGTGTAAATTTATAAGTCTGCTTCCTGTATTTATTTTTCCTTTTTGCTGCAGGCTCCTCTGTTTCCCTGACTCACACTCCGGCTCCTTCCCCATTAACTACCCCTTATGCATCAAATGATTGTAAAATTCGACTTTGTTTTTCCCATATTCCTTGAAATGAATCAAACACTTCTTTTTTTTGTTTTTTATAATCTTTTGCTACAGGGTCAAATCTTTCCCCCATGCTCACTCCTGCTTCATATCCTGAATCCTCAAGCTCAGTGGAGGCGCCACCTATGTTGTTCCTACCACCGCCACCTCCAAACTTGGGTATACAGATCATGTGCACATTTGGTCAGCCAAAGTTAGTTCCTTTTTTGATATGTATGTTGCTGTTATGCAGATTGTAAATCATTAGTGTGTGAGGATCCTTTGGAAAATCCCCCTCCGGGATCGTCATGTGTCTGTGTATTGCCAATTCGAGTTGGACTTCGTCTAAATGTCACACTATATACATTCTTCCCCTTGGTTCCTGAGTTTGCAGAAGAAGTGGCTTTCGGGATCTATATGAACCAGAGTCAAGTGCGCATTATGGGAGCAAATGTTGCCAACGAACAGCCTGAGAGCACAGTTGTCCTTATTGATTTAATTCCTGTCAAGGAGATGTTCGACAATTCAACAGCATTTTTCACATTTGAGAAATTTTGGCACAAAGATATAGCCATAAACACATCCTTATTTGGTGATTACAGTGTTCTCTATGTTCTTTATCCAGGTTAGTATAAACACATGCTTTTAGTCAATTTATTGTTATTATGGCGGCTTCATTTCTCTTGAGCTGGCAGTCTTCGAATGGAATTTTTACAAATGTTTATCTTTCCAGGACTTCCTCAATCTCCACCTAGAGTTTCTGCTGATAGTAACGGCGGTGATAAGGCATTTGCAAATAACAATAATTTAAGGACAATGAAGCCTCTTGGGGTCGATGTGGGGAAACCAAAGAAGAGAGCTAGTGGAACACTAATTGCTGTTATTGTTCTATCATGTTTTGTAACCTTACTTTTGGGCATGGGGGTGGGGGCTGTGTGGCTGCTTCAGTTAAAACAAAGTGATCGCAATCATCTTGCTGCTACAAGTATACAGAAAATGTTTCCATTATTTGTCGCTTCATCAGGTATGGTCTTATAAAGATTGATAACTATGTTTTGTTTTCATTTGAACTTTTTGTACTCGAAGCATCTCTTTGTGGATACATGGGTTTATTACATCAGTAGGAATCATGATTTGTTAATTTATACATTTGTGATGAAAACTTGCAGAGACCAGACACATGAGACTTGGAAGGCTTAGTTCAGAATCGGCATCAATAAACTCTAATGTTGCAACATATACTGGACAAGCAAAGACATTTACTTTAGCTGAGATTGAAAGAGCTACAAATAGATTCGAGGAAAGTAGTATTATTGGAGAAGGTGGTTTTGGGCTAGTCTACCAAGGTACACTTGAAGATGAAACCAGGATTGCGGTGAAGGTTCTTAAGAGAGATGACCAACAAAGTGGGCGTGAGTTCTTTGTTGAGATTGAGATGCTTAGCCGTTTGCACCACAGGAACTTAGTCAAGTTGATTGGTATATGTGTAGAAGAGCACATACGATGCCTTGTTTATGAACTAATACCGAATGGAAGTCTGGAGTCACACTTGCATGGTAAACAATAGGATGATCTTGAATCCATTATAAGATGAGCTGATTCTGCTCCACTTTGCAATTAACTATGCTACGAGTGACTGGCAATTGATTGAATTGAATAGTTCTTTTAAACATATCTTTTTGTTCACTCACTATACTTTCTTGGCAGGGTTCGACAAGGAAACCTCTCCGCTGGATTGGGGTGCTCGTATGAGGATCGCACTTGGTGCTGCTCGAGGCCTTGCTTATTTACACGAAGACTCAAGCCCACGGGTCATACATCGAGATTTCAAGTCCAGCAACATCCTATTAGAGCATGATTACACCCCCAAAGTGTCTGATTTTGGCCTGGCTCGAGCTGCATTCGATGAGGGAAATTTACACATTTCAACTCGAGTAATGGGAACTTTTGGGTAATTACCTAATATTGTTCTATAGCATCTGGTGAATTCACATATGCTTAAGGTTCGTTGCACCTTAACTTCATTGTTTGTGTGTTCTCTCTTATCTTAGTTACGTGGCTCCCGAATATGCAATGACCGGGCATCTCCTTGTCAAGAGTGATGTCTATAGCTATGGCGTCGTGCTGCTTGAGCTTCTTACTGGAAGGAAGCCCGTTGACATGTTACAACCCCCTGGCCAAGAAAACTTAGTTGTATGGGCTCGCCCTCTTCTTACAAACATGGATAACTTGGCGACAATAATTGATCCAGCTCTTGGCACAGACATACCACTTGACAGTGCGGCAAAAGTTGCAGCCATCGCTTCAATGTGCATTCAACCTGAAGTCTCTCACCGTCCATTTATGGGGGAGATCGTTCAAGCCTTAAACTTAGTGTGCCAAGAATGCGACGGTAACAATGGAACAAGAACCTACGGGCATGAGAATCTGTCTACTCAAAATGCAGTGGCAGGGATTAGCAATGGATTAAGCATCGAAGCTGAGAGAGTGCTCTTGGAGTCATATCTTCTCAGTTCACCTATAAGTTTCAATAGCGAAGATTCTGATTTGTTTCGAAGGCAGTCAAGCTCTGGTCCATTAATAGCAAGCAAGAACAGGCAGTTCTGGCAAAAGCTAAGAAGTACATCATCAACTGGAAGCATGAGTGAGCATGGAGAAGCACTTAGGTTTTGGTCAAGAACATATCTTGATGAGCCATGGAATCATGAGGGCACAAATTGTAGAGTCCAAATCGATTGAGTAGTAAAATAAGAATAGGAATAAAAATTGGAAGATCAATTTGCAATTGTATTGTCTTGTGATGTTCTTGTATTTGTGTAGTATTTTGTGTTTATTTGGGACTTCAATAAACTCTTTGGCTCTGAGATGTGTTTGTAGACTTTGTATCTTCATTTGATCTCAAAGTAAATCATTTTTTGTTTGGTTGGATAACATGAATTTAACTGAAAATGATATACACAATCCACAAAATGGTTTACACATGAGAATCTAAAATGCATATGCAAGATTCAGTAACACATGTAAGACACAACCAGCAAGATTCAGTACTAAAAACCAGCAAGATTCTAAATCAACACAAGCATGGCTGGTCTTTCGCTTCATTGACATTGGAGAGAAGGTTTGTCATTGCAACTCCACTGTAATCCTTTCACCTTGAATGAGATACAGAAACTAACTGAGAGAATACTTGTATCAAAGTCATCTGTGACAGTTAAGTTATACTGATTTAGAAGTTACTATGTCAACAAGTGGATCGAAACAAATACGTTGAAGCTGAATGGAGAAACAGTTTGATTCACTAACTCAGCAACAGAATGAGCGGCAAGAAAAACAAGATAGCGGTGATTTTCGTGCTTTAACAGGTTCTGCTCTTGGTGCTTCGGTCATTTCAGGAGGTGGTTGCGGCACAGGTGGTTGCATCTGACCTTTCTCACGAGAATGATCCGCCAATTCACCATTAACAGATCCACTTCTGCTATCAGCTGTCAATCTGAAACAACAAAGTTTTCAACAAGTGTGTATTTCAATTCATATGAATTAGGAGAAAAGTAAAATTGCTGCATAAATACAATGTGCTCATGTACATTGGAAATGCAAAGGAACGGTAGCTCTTCACACTGCCCCCATCAGATAACTGAGATGCGCTATCAGAATTACTAGTGCGATGAACTGTTGGAGGTTTGTCCTTTTCAGCATGTTTCTCTGTGGTTGCCTTAAGAACATCTTCCATGGCTTCAGCATCGACTGTTTGTTGTAAACTAGGTCCTGCTTCGGCATCTTTTAATGGAGAAGCGCTAATATGGGGAGAAAGCGGAGGATGTCCATCCAATTGGCTACTGTACAAGCTGCTCAGATCTCCAGATTTACCTACTTGAATACTGAACAATGATTCATTAGATGCAACACTCCATTCCATCATAGCAGTGGATTTCGTCCTAGCAAATACCGAAGAGGGTATCCTCTTTGGATCAGGAACATTTGGTCCATATGGCATTTGAATTAGAGACTGATTCCCTTCAATAATGCCAAAATTAACTGATCCAGGGGTACCCATAGCATCATATGAGAATGGTATCGCTGTTGATGATATACCTGAGGAAGTTGATCCAGAAATCATACCCTGAACCATCCCCAAATCCTTCAATTCTTGTTCACTGGAAACGCCCAGATTTGCATTTGATCGTGCATTTTCAATCGGAAGTGGCAGTTGTGAATTGTTTCTTGGTATCTCATCAAGCACTGCAATTGGCTTTACGGGCCGACTCGTATCTATCTGGAAGAAATCATCCTCAGATGAAGTGCCTGAAGAAGATGGAGTTGAGCATGATGACGTTTGCTCTGGGGTTTTAGGCACAACTCCTAGCTTGGGAACATCAGGCTTGTGTGAAACAATGGTTGCATTTGTATCTGCCTTTTCTTGGTGAAGACTTGCATTGCCATTTTCGGCACAAGTTTTTTCATGTTCAGAAGCCATACCCAGTGTCTGCATGAATTCGAGTATTACTGTCTGAACTATTACTATATGTTAACTAGTACAATTAGAATACTTCAATTGCAAAGTCATAAAACTAGAGAATAAATGAACCTGACAAGTATGTACAAGGTACATAAGATCAAATATATATATATATATATAACCTATAAATCTCAAGCAAATTCTTATGATTTCATCATTCACTCAGGAAAAAAAATGAAAACCAACTACCATAGTTAAATACCTTGCATAAAGTTGAGATTACTGAGTTCCATGTTTTTCTTTGGTCTATATGAGGGATTGATCCCTTGATACGACGGATTCTGTTTAGGTGCCTAACCACTTAGGATAATGAGCCGATGGCTAAGTTCCATAATTTGCAGAAGTGAAGGAGTTCTTATCATTTAACAACACAATATCCTCTTTTCTCAGCGATATTACTTTCTTGTTAGCATAAAATCTTCAAACAATAGGACTCATGCTTATTTTTAACCAAATTTGGAACATGCAATACGATATATACCTTCGAGACCTTGGAAGCTCAGGGAAAATGAGAAGAATTCTGTGATTGAGCCAAAGTTTTGCCTTTTGGGATTAACTAAGACAGACATGTAGCTAGTTTTTAATCTCAGAAGCAATGCAACTGTACCATTAAGTTGAATCACACAACGAAAAAGGGGAAAACTCAGTAAAATAACCATGAGATTTACCTCAAACGGAGCAAAATCAATGCCAAAGGATGCAACTGTCGACTTCCTCCTCTTTCTAACTCGAAATAAGCAGCGACAGTGGGTGCAAATGGAGAACCGGAAGATGTTTCATCCGCTTCATCTTCTTCCTCCATTTCCCTCTTGTCCGAAACGGAAAACAGCATGATTGCCTATAATTGGAAATACAAGAAGATAACAACAGTCTTATCGAAACAAAACCCCAAAAAAAAGGAAGGAAAAAAAAAACGAACTTTTACCCTAATTTGAGCGGCGCTAGGTCAGCAGCCACACTGGATGCGAAACGGCTCGTCTTGGTTGTAGCACCTCATCGTTTCGCCGGCCAGAAGGCTGCGCCACCCCTTCCGATCCGACATCGCCGCGTAACCCTAATACTCTTCCGGCGACGTTCTCAACTCACAGACGTATCAGGCAAAATTAAAGGCACGAGTTTATATTCGTATAATAATATATTATAAAAAAAATATGAAAAATAATTTCATATGATAAAAAAAACAACATTAAAATATATGAAGAAATCTAAACTCCAGCTTGCTGCCTTCCCTGCTCGGCCACGAGTCGGCGAGGCAGGAGATGGAGCTCGGCGCGTGGTCTGTCAAAGAACTGAAGCTCAAGCCGAGCACTTGGATGTCAGCGAGAAGGCATAGATCGTCAGGGATGCAACCGGTGAGGTCGTTGTTAGGAGGGGAGGAGTTCTTTGACGCTGGAGGACTTTGGCCGGAATGTCGCCGGAGAAGTGGTTATTATGCCTATCTAACCCAATGAGCCTTTCCGACTTGCTCAACTCGTCTAGTTCAATTTTTTAGAGAATTAAACTTGTTAATATTTTGAAAATGATCCAATCGTCGCGATTCCTCTAGTACAGTACGGTTCCAGATAAATATTTCACTCAATAATAATAATATATACAAGAAAATAATAATAACATATACAAGAAAACATGAGATAATTAATAAAATATTTCATACTTTCCTGAAGCGTTCTATGATAACACTCTTATGTAAATCATCTACGCTAACTAACTACGAGGGCTACCATTCATATATTTGACGGTGCGCTGGGGCGAGCGTTTTATTTTTTATCATCATGATATAAAATTCGTTCATGTATTAGTCAATGTCCGGGCTAATAAATTAGTCCTCATGATTTACCTTCTCTTTATTGGTCCTGAGACGAATTGGCGGGAGCGCTGGGGCGAGCGTTTCGCCTTTTGCTATCATGATATAAAATTTGTTGTTGGGGCGAGCGTTTCACCTTTTGCCGCAATGATATAAAATTCGTCTTTTGCCACAATGATATAAAATTCGTCGTCCCCACGGGATGGACTGATGGCTAGTACATGAGTGTTATCACCATGAGGTCTGAGGATAAAATCCTGGTTAGTAGTCAGATTCCTGCCCTCTTCCATGTACTGGTCACTGTTCGGGCTAGCTAGACTAGTCCCCGTGATTTACCTCCTCCGTATTGGTCCTGGGACGAACTGGCGGGGGCGTTGGAGGGAGAGCGTTTCGTCTTTTTACCACCGTGATGTAAAATTTGTCCTCTTCATGCATTAATTAATCATTATTTAAACTAATTAGATTAGTTATTATTTTGACTAGTTAAACTAGTTCCTATGATCTATTTTCTTCATGTTGATTGTGAAACAGATTAACAAAGGAGCTGAGAATGAGTGATTCACTTTTTGTCACCATAATCTAAAATTCAATTCTCAATTACAATATATTATTAAAAAAAATCCTAAAATATTGATCATTTTGGTTGAATCTTTATTAATACTTCTCGATTTATCTCGATGATCGATGAAAAACTTTCATAGAATCAAATCAGTCACCTCAAGACTAACCAGTGAGACTAACTAAATTTATCATTTTTTTTACAATTCATATAATCATTGATGACAAAAAATCATACGCTAACCCCAGACGCTCCACACAATCAATTCTATAATCATTTATAAAGAAGTAAATCATGAACGATCTTTGACTATTGAACAATTATCGTTATACGAAAAAACTAAAAATATGACAAATATTATATTATCATAAATTAATCTGCAGAGCTCTTGATAATAATACCAATGATCACCTATTCGTCTAGTGAAGACAAGATTCATGTAATCATGAACAACGAGGCAAATAGTTAGTAGCTAGGTTTCTGTCCTCTCATGTACTGGTCATTGTTCGGGCTAGCTAGACTAGTCCCCGTGATTTACCTCCTCCGTGTTGATCCTGAAACGGATTGACGGAGAGCGCTGGGGGCAAGCGGAGAGCACTGGGGGCGAGCGTTTCGTCTTTTGCCACAATGAACAACAAGGCAAAGGCTTCTTGATCAAGTAAACCAAATAATGAGAGCCAATTGCATTCATGGGAAGACATCTCATGGTTGATGGTTCAGTTAATGTAGAGTTCTTCTCAAAAAACTAAGCACGGTTGGTCAAGCAAACTATAAATATGCTCTGAAAAAAAAGGAGAAATATATCCAAATAAAATGGTTCCTAATGAGAACATCCACCACCGACTGGCATCGAATATTGAGGTTGAAATGATGTCACAGAGGCAGAGGGCTATGCATGCGAAGGATGAATGAAGGCCCATGATTGCCAGCCACGTTCTAAGTGTCAAAGCTGCGGTCACCAGCATCTCCTAAACCGGGGACTATGAACCTGACGACGAAAAGTTCAAAAGAAAGTTAAAAGCATTCGAATAATGAATGGCACACGACTCTACGACAGAATTTCTGTTTGGATAAAACATACCCTTTCTCGTTAAGAATGGGATCGATAACTGCAGTGTAGACACTAAGCCTGGAAAGAAAACAGGCAGTCAGTAGGTAGATCTATGCAAATGATACGGCAACAAATTTAGACCTACCCTGGAAACCTCTCGCTAAGCTTCTCAAGTGCTGGAGGTGCGGCGATTGCAGAAATCTAGAATGAAGTGAGCAAAGATAAACATGACACGGATAATGCACAACATCTGATCGGGGAAAAAAACAAAAGTAAGCTTTTTGAATTTACAAGTGTTATTTGTTTGTTGACGACACCACGGTCATTTAGCAGCTCGATTGCTGCGGCTACAGTGCCACCTGAAAGAGACCAGAGACAGATAGAGGTGAGTGATAAATGATACGGTCTAGTATAATTCAGATGAAGAGAATTTGGCATATCGGTATGCCACTTTGTGAACCACTATTTCCCCTTTCTTTCGAATGCTTTTCCTCCAACAATAAGTGCCCAGGAATGGCTAATGGCCATGCTTGGTTGCCTCGATATATTGCTTATCTTCGTCGGCAATCAAAAGCAATGCAAAGATGAGTATCGGCATGGCAGAAAATACAGCTGCCATTAACTATATGCTGACTAGATGTACAAAAAAAAGTGTTACAGTTATTGAATGCTATAGATGGTTCTCGTTTCATGAGTTAGCTTAAGTCAGACATGAACTGGCACATAATTCCATTGCAAGGCAAGGCTCGGATCCTCATCTAATCTATTAACAACTTCACTAGTATAGGTTTAATAGTGGTTTCGACATGGAGTGAAAATTAGAGCTGGTATACCAACTACTAACTGGCATCATTGAAAATAAATAACAATAAACCATGGGCCCAGGTGTTTGGGGTACCAACTACAACCCACTACTTGTGATATCTCTTTTTATCCATAAAAAATTGCAGACACAAAGCAGCTGCTCTGAAAATGTTGGTGTGCTAAGGGGCATAAACACAGGAGTGCAGTAAAAAAATCACAAGATATAGTAATATACTCGCAACATTAAAAAATACCAGTTGCAAGCATTGGGTCGACAAGAAGAATCTGTGCTCCTTCAGGAAATTTATCAGGTAACCTGTAAGAACAGAGATTGTGGATCAGAAGATATATGCAAGATGGTGTCATCAGCATATGCAGTCAGGCTAATATTTGCTTGAAAAGAAAACAGGACCACAACAAATCATTGAACATATCAAATATTCCCATTTGATAGAATAAACAAGCAAGTAGATTTCCAAAAAAAGAGAATAAAATCAGCAATTTTCTCTTTTCTCCTCATAGACACTTAATTTTGACATAATATAAGAAATAATACTTAATTGATGAGGAATGCCAAATAATAGCTTAGATTGTTATTTTGATGAATAACTTTAATCAATTCATGGGTTTATCGCACTTTAAGTCAAAAGAAGAGAATACAAATCTACAAAAAAGTAAGGGATTGGGAAGTTCTCTTTCCATGTTACTCTGGAATGGATAATAAAAAAGGTCCATGAGAAGCAATGTCAAGGTTATAGACCAGAAACAAGATCATGGAATTCTTTTGTTTGGTATATACATGCACGTACATTACAGAATAAACTTTTCTTTGCCAAGAAATATTTTGGAAAATGAACAACTTTTTAAAAGCAACATCAGATGTTCCGCTCTTCATAAATTAATTATGATTATTTTTTATTTTTTTAAAAAGTATCTTATGTTTAATGGCTCTAGAAAGTGAAGAACAATGAATGGGTTAGGATATGAGAAAAGCATCGATTATCAAGATAAGATATAAATTTGATCCAATAAACGGAATAAAATAACAAAAAGATTCAAATATGAGAAATAAAAAGAGTAATTCTTACTTGTTGAGATACACAGATGGTTTTAGAGTCGTCTCATCTCTACACATGCCTTCAATTGCACAAGGATTATGAATTAGTCAAAATAACCATGCAACTATAAAAAACATAACATTCTAAAATTCTGTTCTGATTTTTTTTTTTTTGTAGATTTTAGATTGGCTGAGTGATGAATCTACACAAAAAAATAGAAAGACTAGTCTTTTGAAGGTATACTGATACTCAAATTGGGTTAAAACTTCAAAGCATTTCATAGGGAAAATAGTTATACATTAAAAGGAAATTTGCTAATGATGCTCAATCAGTCAAACTGCAAATGGAAGTCCACACACATTAAATTGAATCATGTTGAACACAGAACCTTGCATAAAGGATAAGGTGGAGGCATCATAAGGTACTTTCCCTTGAAAGAAGAAGAAAAATAATAGGTTTCATAGCACAGACAATATGAAACATAGGAATTTGTCCTCACCTAGGTGATAGGTTTTTGTTGCAGGCAAAACTGATGAAGCATGCTCCACTAGAGCAAGACCAGCTCTTAAGATGGGAACTATCTGCAATGTGAGAAATGTCAGTTAAAAAATAAAATGGCATATATTAGATCAAGGCAATTTTCTGTATAACAACAGTATACAACAGCATGATGATATATGTAATGAATAATATGAAAAAACATCAAAAATGCCAGACCAGTATAGGTTGATTTAGATTGACAAATTCAGCAATAGCAACAGCCATTGGAGTTTGTATCTTTCGATTGACAAGAGGCTGCAAATGAAGAAACAATTAGAACCATACACTGTAAATGGTTGGAGAAAAAAATAGCAGTGTCAAAATGAAGAACAAAAGTTACAAGCTCATGGCATTATTCTGATACAAAACAGTAAGCACTTGAGAACAACTTGCAATGTAACATTTTTTTTTATTTTTTTGCAATAGAATGATATGCATACTCATTGAATTTGTGATACCTGGATTTGGTTAGGAGCTGAGCTAGTGCTATACTAATAACTGTAGTCTAAATTTAAAAAGCATAGGTGGCAATGTTTACATATTTTATTACACAATTAGTTGACCCCTACTGGAGCTTCTCATAAGTGAAATGAAAGAAGTCACATTTATTAATTTCTTTATGCTTAAATTAGATGCATTCATACAGATTAAATAGCAATCTAATGATAAGCTGCTAAATAAAATCTCAGTAATATTGTTTGTAGTTTATGTTGAAACCCTCTAGATTATTTTGCACTATTGAAAATAAATATTTAAAATCTGTCAGGCTTGGTGCTATGAATCCAAGTTCAATTTGGCAACATAAAGGACCTACACTGAGGGAAATTAGCAGAGACTCGTCATATTCTCTGTCCCCACCTTGCTAGAGTTGGAGCTCCTAGGAGTGTAGATAGCCTAGATACTCTTTATTGGTAGAGTACTGAAAATCATTATGGGCTACTGGCCCTGCTGCTCCTCAACAATTGCTATAGGAGAGTCATTGAATGTGAGGATTGATTTTCAAGACAAAATTAAAAATCTCACCCATTGTGGATGTACAATATCACAAGTTTCTCATATACCTATTATATATGCACCATTGATAGTTTACTAGTTAACTAACATAATAAATCCAAGTGTCTTAAATGTAACCACTAAAGAATTTCCATGTGTAACACAATTCAGCAAATGTGATATGTTTGTAAAACTTTTCTTCGTTAATAGGATCCGGCATTAGCATTTAGTTAATTCATTTCCACCATAGGTTGACCACTTCTTAACTTGATAAGACAAAGACAACCAATTTTTTCAGAAAATAAGATTAGATGTTTCAGGATCACCAAAAGAATTTTCCTTAGCCTACCAGCCAATCTCTAGAAGCCTCATAGATGAGTAGTCTACCAAGTTCAGCCATTGCAGTCCCTAGCAACAAGGAAAAGATACAAATAATAATCAACATATCAACATTGTGAATCAATCAACAGTTATATGAAAAACAAATAACAAAATGATTTTGAATACATACCTATCACTACCAACACCTGTTCTCTTGTGTCGTTAATAATTTGTAAGTTTTTATTAATATTCTGCAGTTTATTATAAATTTAGAGAACATGTGAGCTCTTCATTTCATCTCCAAAGTTTGACTTTCTATTGGAAAATTTCTCCCAAATTTTTCAATGTCATTAACATCTCCTCTGTACGTTCCAAACCCTAGTCAAGTTATTGCCTTTCTATGAATTATGGATGAAGATGACTAGAGTTTGTAAAGCATTCGGGTATTTTGACAACAGCAAAACTAGAGAAATTTTACAGAAACTCGGTCAACTATAGCATTGGCTAGGGTTTGCAAAGCATTCAAGTATTTTGACAATGCTAAAACTAGAGAAATTTTATAAAAAGTTGGTCAGCTATAGCAGCATTTCTGCATCATAGAAACTCTAGGAACACTCGGCAAAAAGGAAGAACTCTAGGGCTACGAGGATCATATCCAGAGTGGAAAATGTTAAATTTAGTTATCTTCACAATATAGAAAGGCCCTCCAGATAGATGAACAATTATGCAATGAAGAAATAATCCATAAACAGATTACCGACGTAAAAAAGGAATCAACATTCCAACATGTCAATGAAGAGAAACTCTGAATCTGCACATAGATATATCCAAAATGAAATTTTGGGACAACTCACTGAAGGCGGCGCAGGAAGTCTCCTCGTCCCTAAGCACGGATACCCAGTGCTTGATCAGGGGATGCGAAGGCACACGAACCTGCACCTCATTCTCCGTCAAGACAGAGAAGAACAACATTCGAATTAAGATCGTAGGTAAGAAAAGGGGGCGAGAAAACCTACCATATCGATGAACCCACTGGCAACGTCGTCCCTCTCCATCGAGTCGACGCCTCTGCTAGCGAGGGGAAGAAGCCGGGAGGAGATCTATGAAGGGGATAGGAATTGAGAGACTAGGTTTTCAGAGGAGGCGGCGGCGCCGTGAGGAGGAGGAGGACGAGCGATCAAATCGCTGAGCTGAGCCCTCGCATTCGATTGGATCGCATCGCCGAATATAAGGGCGGCGAAAGAAAGAACCCACGATAATAAAGGAGAAGTACGCGGGAGAGAATAATGAAGGGTGCTTTTGAAAATCGCCCTTAATATTTACAAAATTTTTAATATATCCTTCGAGAAATTTATTTTATTATTAAAATATCTCTATTTAAAAATAATGATTTAACTTTTTAAAATATCACTTAAATTAAAATAAAATTTTATATTCTTAGCTGACAATCCAGGTACGAATTTGAATTTACTGAAATTCATAAAACTATTTAATAAATCTACCATTTTTTTCTTACATATTTTAACAAAATAAATAGACAGAAACTTTTGTTTTTCCACCTAAACTTTTTATCCCTTTTTAAAAGAAACCCTTCAGAATTTAAAAAGTGAAATAACAAAAAATTAAAAATATGTTTCACAAAGTGCAACCCTTAGACATCACCATGATTACTCACTATATCCAATAATAAAATGAATTTATAATACATTTCCAAAGAAAAATAAACAAATGAATTAAACAAATTTAATTCAATTTCAACAACAAATCAAATAATTGATTAGTTAACTAAGAAAGAAGATCACAATCTATCTTTTCTTCAAGC
>JBBUKS010000035.1:6959404-6973779 GCA_038050645.1 Hedychium gardnerianum
ATAGCTCTGCGCATATAAGAACAAACTCCAAATCAAGTTTTCGTGTGAAGAGAAAGAAAGGATATAGAGTATGAAAGCAAGAAACAAAAAATGAGATATTTTTGGATTATGTATGTGTGTAAAATGAAATTGCAATATTTTTGGATTATGTATGTGTAAACAAAAAAATACTATTTATAAGTAAATAAAATGCAAATTTTATTAACAACAAGAAAAATGGTCTAGGCTAACTAAATCACTAATCACTAATGTTAATCTCAACAGTCCCCAGCAACGGCATAAAAAATTTGTTACGCTACCGCAAGTGCATGGTTACGTCGTCAGTAATACAAAAGATATTGATCCCACAGGGATTGTGGATTAATGCACTAGTGAGTTTATGAAGCAAGTATATATACTAATCGAGTTATGTGAAAGCTTGTAAACTTAAATGAGAGAGAGTGTGTGGGAGGTCAAGGTCCAAGAGGAGAGGGAAAAGAGTTGTGAAGGTTGGTTTAGGAAGTGATTCTAGGTTTTCGATTTCACTATGATGCTAGATAATGTCCCTATAACATGTTTATTTCCTTATTCTCCATACTTACTCCTATGTATCTAGGGTTAGTCCCTATGTCAAGGTCTTGTAATTCTAGAAAGTGGGTAAGTATCGATGCCCTTTGTCACTAAGGGCATAATAGTTTGATTGAATGAGAATCCTTTGTCACTAAGGATCTCCTGATTATCCAGTCTAGTAGAAACCTTAACATAGAAGCAAATCCCCTAAATCTACATGCATTACTCACATATACATTTTGTCAAACATGTATAAGACACAACACATATAGCATAAGAGGTAAACATTTCATAGAAATAGGAAATTGGCATATCCATACTTCATACATCATCAATCACATCACAGTTACTTCCTAACCTTAGAATGCGAAGGATCTACTCCATGAATAATGAGAGAAAGCACGAAGATAAGAAATGAAACATTCTAACCCTAGTCTAGAAAGAAGAGGATAAAAATGCTTAGTCGGATGTCATCTTGGTCTTTGGGAGCGCTCTACTTGCTCGGATGATGGATGGAACGGAAAAAACTACCTCAGATCATCGATGAAATCTCTGAAATGAAGTGATGGGTGGACCTTGTGTTTTCCTTAGAAGGGAAGAACACACACCCCACCCCACCCCCGCCCCTTGAGAAAGGGGGAAAATTGGCTTTTATAGGCAGGGGGCACAACCTCTGCTTTTCTGGCGCACGGTCGTGCCTTGGAGGCACGACCTGGTGTTAAGGCAAGCTGGTTTGGAGGCACGGCCAGGTGTTGAAGAAGAACGGCAGGCTAGACACAGTCGTGCCTTTTAGGCATGGCACATGTCTAGGTTTTCTCAGGATTTTCACATGGTCGTGCCTGGGAGGCACAACCCAGGCCTTGGTTCCTGGTAGGGCTGAGGCACGACCGTGCCTAGGAGGCATGGCCAGTGCCTTGGCCCTGGTTGGTTTCTTCCTTCCCTGCTTTTCGCTCCTCTTTTCCATTAAGCTCCATTTTTGCTTCGAAATGCATTCTATCAATGAAAATAAAAAAAAACAGATCTCCAAACAATGTGGAGTAAAAAGCATGATAACATAATAAAATGGGATGCAATAATGTAGATCATGTCAATGAAATACAAGTAGATGTGCAATATAAAGTGTCTAAAAACATATATAATCTACGCAAATCACCTAGATGGGTCAATAAAAGAAGACTTCGACCAGCAGCTTTAGACAACGATTCCATATGACTTCCATACTCATACGCTACTCCGGAAACTATTCTACAATACTGTAATGCTACCCCGACAACCAGAGCTCGAGCTTCTACTTTCTTAGTTTTCTGTATTGTTGTTAATTACTGCATTACAAGTTCCACATATTTTGTAACCTTCTAGCTATTAGTGGATTGCCCATCGAAAGCACTCATTTGGGTGTGGGTCTTGGACTAGCTGTCATTGGATGGTGAAACAAGTAAAAATAAACGTTTCACCTTGGTTGTGTTGCTTATTCTTTCTTATTCCGCTTCTATTTACTCTCGTGTTTTATGAAATGTGTTAAAAATTGATACGCGCTATTCACCCCCTCCCCCCCCCTCTAGCGCTCTTTTTGATCCAACAAAATGTAGCTAAAATGAACATTAGAGCAACAAAGGAGAGCCTCTGCTTCAACTAGGGTCATTCCTCATAGGCACGGTCATGCCCTAGCTTTAGCCAGGTCATGCCAGGAGGGCACAATCGTGCCTCAACTTCACCAGGACATGCCAGGAGGGTACGATCGTGCCCTTGCTTCAGCCAGGCCATGCTAGGAGGGCACGGTCGTGTCCCTTCTCTAGCAAAACTCACGCCAGGGTCGTGCTAGGAGGGCACAGTCATGCTTCATCAGAGGAGCAGCTCCGTCAACATGCTAGGGTCGTGCCTAGAGGCAGAACCGTGTTCCAAGGAAAGAGTTTTACACGATCGTGCCTCATCTATTGAAGAACCCATGACCCGGTCGTGCCTAGAAGGAATGACCATGCCTTTTCCTCCGAGCCATTACATGTCACGGCCGTGTCTGGGAAACACGACCTCTGACTCAAAAAGTAGGGGACAAGCCCCTGCTATAAAAGGGGTCTTCTTTCCTTTTTTTGTCCAGGGGAGGGAGGGTTTTCCCCTCTTAGGAACCCATTAGGTTCATTTTCATACGAGATTCTGGCGATTTATCAATGATCCAAGGTCGATTGCTCCAATTCGTCCATCATCCAAGCTAGGAGACCACTCCCGAAGACCCAAATTTCAACCGGCTAAGCTTTCTCTTCTCTTTTCTTTGGATTTGAGTTGTAGAATGTTTTCTTTAATGTCTTTGGGTTTAGTTTCCTTGTTTATGGAGTAAATCTTTGTACTCTAGGATGTAGTGAGTAATTATAGTGTGATGATGATGTTAAACTCTATGGATTTGCCACTTTCATGTTTCAATGACATTCTTATGCTTTATTCTTGTTTGATAAAATGTGTGTGTGAACTTTTATTGATTAATTGCATGTTTTATTGAATCAATGTGAAGGATTGATCATCACATACAAGAGACACTCTAGATCATATGACTGAGGGGCCCTTCGTGACAAAGAGTATCCCTTTAACCGGATGTTCTAGAGTGTTCGCCTTGAAATGATGGTCAATTCTCCACAAGGGAGTATCTAATTAGGGCTTAATTAGTTTACCTTAATTCAATGTTAAGAAGTGACTTGTGTAATTTATACTGTATGATCAGGGGCCCTTCATGTGATAGGGGATATCCCTTTAACCATATTTTCTACATTGCCTTTTTTACTTAATAGCATTGAATGTCAATAGGGTAAACACTCCGGTGCATCTATTGCGAAGTTGTGTCGGTATTTAGTTGGACTCACTATAAGAGCATGAACATAGAGGATAGAAAATGAATGATTCATAGGTCATCATCTAGCATTACAATGAAACTGTAGTCCTAGAGTCGCTTCCCAAACCACTTTCACCAAATCTCTCTCTCTCTCTCTCTAGCTCACAAGCTTACAACCAACATTCGATAATCTAGATAACTTCCTTCGTAGATTCAGCTAGTGCTTAGTCCACAGTCCTTGTGGGATCGATATTTTTATTATTGACAACGTAACCCTACACTTGCGGTGACATAACAATGATGTACTACTAGGTGATACTCATAATCGATCTATAATTAATAGTTAATTATGGATGACCAACATAAACAAGGAACCTACAAGGTCACACTCACTACGAGTTTATCTGAGATACTTAAAATGAGTTTGAGAATTAGATTCTCAAATCGAGAGAGATTGAGTCTGGTTGGAACAGACAAAGGGAAAATATGAAAGATATTTTGTCGGAACAAAAGCGTGGATGGGCTACATCTTTTGAAGATGAATTGGACCCTCATTGGTTTAATTATAAACTAAATTAGTTTGATTTTAATTAAAATATGTTTGATTATTGAACCAAGGTAGTTTGGCTTTGACCAACATGGTTTGGTCTAAAACCAAACTTAAGGCAAGTGGATCGAGTTGGCTTAATGGATATGGGTTTGAACTTGTTTTGCAAACCCGATAGGGTTGCTATAGATAGATACAGAAGGGAGAGAAAAAAATAATGGAATAATAAAATCCAAAACCTAATATGATTAGGTTTAAGTTTTATTTTTCTTTATTCTCTCTCCACTTCTCCCCTCTTCTACTGACCAAAATAAGGGACAACCATTTTTGTGTGTTGTGTCGCCAACCAAAGGAGAAGTTTTCTCCTTGCCACCACCGCTGCCCAAGGAAGCATCATCGCCAGGTAGCATCGTTGGCCTTAGTTGCTCCTCCGATCAGGAAGCTCCACCGGGCATAGGTGTTGCCGCCGACAGCAAGAGGTTGCGCCACTACCGGCCAATAGGGAGGTTACTTCTCATTCCTGTTCCTGCAATCCAAAGGAAGCAGCAAACATTGTTGCTACTCCCTGTTCCCACTGACAGAAGGTGTTGCTCCGCCCAAAGGTTGGACCAGCCAAACAACAGCTTCACCGTCGGCCAAAGAAGCTCCTACCCCCGCCCCCTCCCTTTGGTCCGCCGGAATAGCATTGGTTGTTGTTCCAGCCAAGGATGTTAGTGGCAAAGGTTGTTTCTCTTCATCCAGTCGATGTTTAGGCCTTTTCAGGCTGTCCATAGTCTCGGTTCCGGCCAGAAATGGTTGCTTCCAGAAACACGTCATTGTGAACGTGTTTCCCCCTTTTGGGTAGCGAAGTTCCAGCCTCCGAACAGTAACCATAAGGTTGTCGTTCATCTCGCTTGGTGCTGCCAGGTTTCCTTGAGTCGCTGGGCACCAAGTCAAGACATGATCTCTCTCTCAAAACAAATGGTCTCCATGCTCAGCTAGTACCGATCGGAGATGAAAAACTTGTGACTTAGCGAAGTCGTCTTGAAGATAACTCGACATGGATACGAGTAGAGGAAAGCTTTGTTAATCTTGCTCGTTGATTTTGGAAAAGGCTAGCCTTGCGAGGCTAGCAAACACTATCTACAAGGTTTGATTACGAACTCGCAGGTATAATTCATTCTTGTAAAATTTTAATTATACAATTGTGTATGACATGTTGTATCATTGTGGCAAAAGGCGAAACGCTCGCCATGACATGTTGTATCATGTATGTGTGTGATGTGGGTGTTATAATAAAAATAGTTTTATTTTTGCTTATGCTGTGTATTTTGTGAAATGTGTCCAATGCATGCATCATATCAGGCTACCCAACAAAACGGGCATATGAATCACAAGAAGAAGAAGATGATGAAATAGTTGAGGTTGAGCTCAGACGAAGTAAAAGAGGTCAAGTGAGAAAATCCTTCAGAATGGATTTTATCACTTTCTTGTTGGATAGTGAGCCCCGAAGTTACTTAGAAGCAGTAAGTTATTTTGAGGGACCCCAACGGAAAGAGATAATTGCATCTGAAATTGACTCTATCTTGCAAAACCACACATGGGAACTTGTGGATCTTCCTTCGAAAAGTAAATCACTAGGTTACAAATAGATTTTCAAGAATAAAATGAAATCAGATGGCACAATTGATAAATATAAGGTTAGATTGGTAATTAAAGGTTACCAACAACATTAAGGCCTTGATTACTTTGATACGTATTCTCTGATATCGAGAATAACTTTTATTATAGTATTTTTGGCTTTTGCCGCTCTATGAAATCTGAAAATACATCAAATGGATGTAAATACGACTTTTCTACACAGGGATTTAGAAGAGAAAATCTAAATAGAGCAACCTGAGAGATTTCCTGCATTAGGGCAAGAAAACATGTAAAGTCATTATACGGCTTGAAATAAGCTCCAAAGTAGCAACATGAAAAGTTTGATAATGTCATAAAGGAATGTAGATTTAAAATCAATGAATGTGATAAGCGTGTCTATATTAGAGACACATGGTTCGATTATGTCATATTATGTCTTTATGTAGATGACATACTTATCATTAGAAGTAATGATAAGATAATCAAATCCACTAAAGATATGTTGAGATCAAGATTTGACATGAAAGACATGAGCCTGCCTAGCTGATGTGATTCTAGGAATAAAAAATCTTAAAACAACAGAATAACTTGTTCTTAGTCGGTCCCGTTATGTGGACAAAATTCTTAAGAAATTCATCAAGAGTTGGCACAAATGACGATAGATATCAGTCAACGTTTATCGAAGAATCAAGGAGAGAGTATCTCTCAAATAGAGTATTCTCGAGTAATTGAAAGTCTGATGTACTTAATAAGTTGTACATGACCAAACATAGCCTACATAGTAAGTAAACTGAGTAGATACACGAGTAATCATTGTATAGAATATGAAAATGGATAACAAAAGTACTAAGGTACTTGAGGTATACTCATGAGTATGGATTACACTATAAAAAATATCCTGCTCTGATCGAAGGATACAACGATACAAATTAGATATATGATATGAAAGACTCAAAGTCTATGAGTAAATATTTATTCACTTTGAGAGGTGTAGTTATTTTGTGAAAATCTTATAAGCAAACCGTAATAACCAGATCTACGATGGAATCTGAGTTTGTAGTCCTTAACAAATGTGGTGAAAAGGCTAAATGACTATAATAATTCTTAAAAAATATTCCTAGGTGGCTGAAACTTGTGTCTGCAATTTGCATATATTGTGATAGTCATTCGGCAATTAGTCAGGCACAAAGTCATTTATATAATTGTAAGTCTAGACATATACATCATAAACATAATACCATTATGCAACTACTCTCAACGAAAGTTATTACTATTGACTATGTGAAGTCAAAGGTTAACCTAGCCGATCCACTAACGAAAGGGTTAAACATAGTTAGTGGCAAGCTCATCATGAGGGATGAGTTTGATGCCGATGAAATATGTTGGTACAAAGGAAATCCAACTTATGCAGACTGGAGATCCCAAGAATTAGGTTCAAAGGGACACACTAACTGCACCAACTAAGTAGATCATTATGGGGGAACTACCTAATGGATCAGTAAAAGGATAGAGGTTAAGCATATAATTTTTAATGATCTAGTGGAGTAATGTGAATTACTCTTGAGAGATCATTTATGGAGGAAAAAGTGAAGTTGTTTCGAAGAGAATTGAGAGGCATAATTCATAAAACATCTCACAAAATCAAGAGTGTTCATGGACAAGAACAAACACACCCATGAGAACTGAGTTGTATTAGGGATAGTCTTGGGTAAGATATGTCAATAATTACACAGATGACAGAATAGTTCAAGAACATCATGTTTACTGTTAGCCAATAAGCAAACATGTCTTCACAAGAGAAAATTCAAAGGGTAAAATCTACTTGTCTTATACTAGGCTCAACTATTGAATGCTATCACATACCATCTTTCCATTCACGTGGGGGATTGTTGAAAAATGTGAATGAAAAAGAGGTGGAAAGAAAGGAGATTCTATTGTGAATGAGACTTTAGTCCCATATTGGGAGTTTCATGACAATATGGTTGATTTATAATATGTCACAAACATTGATATTGTGAACATATGCATGGGGAGATGCTCTCTCTCACATGCACCCATGCAAGGGGTGCAAATCCAGGGCTCGGATTGCCCTGAACCAAAGGTGACTCATGTGCGAGCATGACCTACATGTGCCAAATATTGGACCGATTGGGGCAAAATTTCCCCAAGTTAATCAACCAACATTTTTCCTACCAAATCATTCTTTTGCTTAGTGCTCAAGTGTAACTAATGCATTAAATGACATATCTGTAACCGCCCAAGTGAAATAATTGTCCGTTGATGGTCGACGGCTAACGTTTAGAGCGAGGCAGGTAATGGAAATAATTGACCTTTATTCGTCCATTGAATGTTGCCATGGGTGGCTCCTATATAAGGAGGCCATGGTCTTGAGAAAATTAGAGTGCAAAAGCATAAGCAAAAGAGAAGCAAAATCCTTCCACCTTCATTCCCCTCATCTTCTCTCTCTCTGCCATGCAATTGTCGCTCGATAGATTTCCCGTGATTGCACTCTGGTACTTTCTCAGTTCACCACGACAACCTATGCTAGGTTGTGACATGGTTTTACCATTGTATCATGGGAAACAAACGACCCACGTAACCACGAAGCACCGCTAGAGGGGCACGAATCTATTTTAAGGAAACTGAATTGAATGTAGGCCACAACATCTCTCTTCCCGACTAGGTGACCCATTCGGACTTGGTAGTCGGGCGATTTCTCTCCCGACCCGATGCTCAAGTAGAGGCAGTCGATTGACTCGGTAGTCAAGCGCACACAGTTTCCACTCAAGAGCACTCAATGGTACTTGGTTGACTCGGCAATTCAGCACTCGATTCGGCACTCGGCAACTAAACAGGTCAGGCATTCAACATCCCAACTCAGCATTCGATAGCTCAGGAACTTGACATCCTGATTCAACTTCTCACTCGGACTCAAGAAGCACTTGAGCAGCTCGAACCTCACGACACTCGGGAAGCACTTGGAGCAGGCTTCCTCCTCATGACAACTCACTTGAGCTCGAGCAATTCCACTCGATAGTCCGATGGACGGGGCTCGAGCACTCGACAATGCTGTCGAAGAAGTAGATCGGCCGAATCCAGGCTGATAGTTTGAGATTATCAGTTAAAGTCATCTCGCATGTAAGTTTGAAGTTGATTTCGTTTGAAATTTCAATTCGGCAAAATTTCCCTCTATCTCCGGCAAAGATTGTCTTACATTTGATCCTACAATTATATCAAAGCTAGGTTGCTATTAATTGGACTGACCGCTAAGGTGCAAGCAACTAGAGGAAGAAGGAGAATCCACCAGGCAATAGAGTTCAGAGATGGATTTGACTACGACATAAGATTTCTAGCACCATTCAGATTGAGTGGCTTCAACCAATGAAGATCAAGGTTTAAAATTTTCTTGTATATAAATATTGATGTTTGTTTTCCCCTAAAGAAAGGTTTTAAACCTCCAAAATACAAGAAGGGAAATCAATTTAAGATGGTTAAGTGGATATAGGAGTAAATCCAATGACATCAGACAGACAATAAGTTAACAAGATTGTTAAGTAATGTTTTACTTAACCAAGTTTTATGTCAAATAGGTGATTACAAGGATGATTTTTTAACCTATGAGAGAAGGTGGTGAACTTTCATGAGAACCTATACCCAACATATAAGAAAGAGCCTAAGGAGAAGAGTCCATCAATCCAAGAGAAAGACAATTCGGTAGTTGAGAGGTGCTTAAGATTCAAAGTACAAATCGAGGAGTTATCCAACACACTAAATCAAGTGGAAGAGGAGCATCCACATTTCCCAGGATTGAGGGGGAGATTCCTACTACGACAATTGAAGACTCCGAAGGTACATAATGATTTGAAATGCATTTTCTTTTCTTGATATGTAATGTCATTCTACTCATGATTATTACCATGCTTATCATGCCATAAGTTACATGTATAAATTCATTTCATGCAAACAAGGACAATAACATAAATTGACATTGTAAGTTGGAGTGTCAATTAAAGTCATAGGTAGATATGCACGATCATATTATGTAGGAAGAAGAACTTTGAGACATTTCACAAGAACCGTAGGATAATACCTTGTATTGTATACTTAGACACATAGAACAAGTGAGATGTTGATTTGAAAATTCATTTTTGAAAACCTTGGTATTATCTATTTGTTGATAGATGTCGCCGTTGATGTTTTCAAATAAAGTTTGGGTAAAACATTGAATGGTTTTCAAATTTATACAAATTTTTAGAAACTAAGGTGTATTTTCTAAAAAAATTATTTTCTCCTATAGTTTTGACATATATAATATGTGAATTATTTATATATATATTTTTAAAGTTCCATAAAATTATTTACGTAAAAATTTATAACCCTATAGTTAAGTATTAAAAAAAATGATGATTCAAACAAAGGGTGAGAGAGTGAAGATCTTAGATTAAGGAGGAGGCTAACATTTAAGGTTGAACCCTAGACATCATAAACTCAAAATTGAATAAACATCCCTAATAATCAAAATATATTGTTGGTGCAATCACTAAGGAGAAGACCTCGGTACTCAATTTACCCATAGGTTGGGGAGAGATGTTTCCTTAAGCGTTTGTTTGGGAGGAGGTGAGGGAAGGGTAAGTAAGGGGAAATTAATTTTTACCCTTGTTTGGAAAGGAGGTGAGGGGAGGGAAGAGAAACTTTTACCCTCCCTTATCTCTCAAATGGCCTATTTCCTTGCACTCCAAATTGGGGTATAAGAAAGTTATCCTTCCTTCCTCTCCCTTTCCTTGTCATTAATGAATCTCTCCTCACTCCATTCAAATAGAGAGTAAAGGGAAGAAGGATTTTCCTAAATTAAGGAAAGAAGTTGAGTGATGATTGGATCAAGTGGAGGGATCCGCTTTAATGAAATAGTTGTTAAAATATAGAACGATTGTTTTCGATAAGAAAGTTCCAAGATATTGCATGTCTAAAAAATTCTACCTAGGAAAGTGTTGTCTAAGTAGTTCACTGTAACTCACCACTTAATTAGCTCAGAACTTAGTGTAAATCATGCGACCTTGACGAACTTCCGATTCTAAATTTTATTAAACAACTAAAGTTTTAAAAATTCTTTTTGAAAAAAGGGGTGTTTAAATTATTTTTAAAAATATTTGTGAGTTAAAATATTTTTCAAATAGAGCTAAAAATATTTTCAAAGTTAAAATATTTTTCAAAAAAAAGTTGAAAATATTTTAGAGTTAATTTTTTTTAAAGGAATTAAAAATATCTAGCAAAGGAATTCCACAAAAGGTGAAATTCGTCACCTTAGCACCCCCAATGACTATCCACACCATTAGGAGGAAGTAAATCAGGAAACTAAAGTGTGCCCATGTGGAAGGGTATATTCAAGATTTTTGCCAGGATTCGATCCTTGCTTGAATTCGATAAATTTTCCACATGGTGACTAACTCAATCATCCCCGGGGGACAAATATCTACCAAAGGAGAGAATATAGAAGGTAGAAAACCTTCATCTTAAAGCTTGGCATCAATGTTAAAATCATTTTGATGTATGTTAAATAGGGAGAAAGACTGATTTAAGTTAGGAAATCATCTCTTAGGTATGTCAAGAAGTTGTGGGAAGTTGGGCTAATGGTTAAATCTAACTTAAATATATTATCAAATATAAAAAAGGGATTATTGGTGCAATTAGCCCCTAGTCAAGGTTGAACATAGTCTAGGGTTTTGATATTTGAACAATATGGTTGAATATGGGTTGTAGAAGTCTAAGTGGATCAGGTAGACTAGACACTTGATATTGATTAAAAGTCCAATTAGTGTTGGCATTAGGAAGTCCAAGTGTGGGTCAAGGTTAGGCACGTGTGAGGAAGTCCAGGTAGATCAAAAGTGATCAATGGAAGCCTTAGAGGGATGAACTCTAAGTAGGTGTAGAAGTCCTAGAGCAGTGAACTCTAAGCAAATGTGAAAATTCTAAAGGAAAGAATTCTAGGTAATGTGGAAGTTTTAGAGAAATGAACTATAGATTGGTGTGAAAATCCCAGAGGAGTGAATTTTAGGAAAATGTCAAAATCCTAGAAGAGTGAAATCTAGGTAAGTTTGGAAATTATGGAGGAGTGAACTCTTGACAAATGTGAAAATTCTGAAGGAGTAAACTCTAGGTAAGTGTGAAAGTTCTAAAAGAGTGAACTCTAGGCAAATGAATATCCCAGAGACATTGAGTTTCTTGACACGTGACGTAGATTTAACTTTAGTATAGTCAGAGTTCTAATCAACCAAGTCTTAATTTAGTTGACTAAATTACTTTATTTTTTTATATTTATTGAGTTTTATGTTTAATTCAAATATATTGGATTATCTAAAAATAAATAGGAAATTTTTATTTTTTAGCAACTAGAAGAGTTTTTCAAGCTACAATAGTTTTGGGTGACAACAACATAGATTCGGGCCACTAGATAACCTAGTTAATATATAACTCAATTCAAGAGATGACAGGGAAACAATAAGTTGAGTAGATTATCTATCTTATTTGTGTCCATGCGACTGCAAAGAACATTCAAGCGACTAGAAGATATAGTCAGTGTGCAAAGCGCTTTTTATCTAGACAATCCATTCTAGGCGACGAGAAAGAATTTCCAATCGATAGAAATGCTTCTAGTTGATTGGAAGTATGATACAAGCTACCGAAGATCGAAAAACAAATAAATAAAGGTCGATTGGATAATTATTCATCTAGCAAATTGAAGACATTTCTGTTTAATTTGCTTTGTATTTATTGTATGAACAAGAGCTATAGGAGGTTTCTTTATCTCTTAAAGGTATCTAGAAAGGAGAAAAGATAGAGGTGTTATCGAGGTTGACCCATTGAAGGATTATTAACTGTGAAGTAAGAAGAATTGAAGTTCCAAACCACGTAAAATTATAGGGTGCATATTTACATTGTCTTTTTTCCTATTTTATTTTATTTTTATATATTTCCATTGTATAAACTAATCAAGTATAGAAAATCAAAAAAGAATGAATGCCCAAATCCGCGAGCTCTTATATTCACACCCCTCTAATCACTATACGCTCCTACAACATGAAAGACAAGTATTCAAAAGCAAAGAAGGTCAAGGATAAAGGTAAGGGACAGAGATAAGATTGACAAAAAAAAAAGGAAAAAGAGATTTCCATGACGGCCACCTGGGACAACACCTCCTCATTTGAAGATGAAATGGAGCCAAAGCCGAAAAGGAAAAAAAGAACATAGCACTCATGGCTCTCGACGATGGAGTCCTTTCCATATCCTCTTTTGAAGGTGAGAGATAACAGTGTTTAGGTGCACATGCTCAAGTGATGATGTTGATCTATGATTATCTTTGGACGATTGAAAAAGATTAGCATAACACAGATACTAAGGTAAAATCTCCTTTTCAAGAAGAGTTAATGATTCTATTACATGCTTAATAAAATCCTTACATAAAGCTAAAAAAGGAAATGAGCATTTAAAGAAACTTGTGTCAATTTTAGAAGATAAAGATAGTGTGTGCCTTGAATCACAAGTAATTTATGAAATTAGAACCAAAGAACTCAACGTAGAAATGAAGAATTAAAAGCATAAGTGACCAATATAAAAGAAACTTAAAATATTTTATTGTTGGCTCTAAAAGTTTAAATATGATCATAAGAGTGAAAGCGTAAATTATAGTAAAAATGGTCAAGAATATAAGAAGAAAATATATATTCCTCTATTTTTAATAGGGATCAATCCAAGAGGAGAGTTGGTGAACCATCATGGGTTGCAAAGGACATTTCTAGGAAATAGATCCCTAATAGATTGTCAGTGAACTTGATTACGCCTAACCTTTATTGGTTGCCTAAATAGTTCACTTCTTTCTATATTAATTAGGGGATGCTAATGATCAGTAGAAATGGTTAATCTATTCTCGGTTGGTTGGCATACTAAAAAGGTAAAATTGCATGATGTTGCTTTAAGATAAGGTGTTTGAGCACTCAATTAATTTTAGAGGCGGATGGCCTCCCTCATTATTTGTTTATAGGATAAATTCAGATGCACCAGTGGCTCCTCATCCAATCATCAATGTTATAGATTTTTTATCTCACTAAAGCCAAATGTCCTACAATACATCATAATTAAAATTTGAATTATAAATACTTCGATAAATTGTTAAATACTTTACCGTTGCACCATGCTAATGTTTTATTCACATGCCATGCCTTATGATTGATTGATATTACATATTTTTTTATTAAATTACCAAGTATATAAAAATATGGGATTAAAATGATACATACATAGTATGTTAAATAATTGAATTTTTTTGACCTATTCCATTTTCTGCCAAAATTGAAAAAAAATATTGAGTCGATTGGAATAGATTTTTTTGAACTAAACATAATTATCCAATCGACTGCAATAGATTTTAGTTGATTGATACATAGTTTAATCAATTGGAATGACAATTGAGTCGATTGGAATTGAACGAAAGTTAACAAAAAAATTATGTTGTTTTTTTATATTTTCAAATACTTTGTAAATTCATGATGTCATTTTATTTGTTATATTGCCACAACATGCCTAGACTCATTTTCACTATTACATAGTGTGTTTGACTTGATTTAAATACTCATTAAGGTAAAATTATTTATGTCGATGTTTGCTTTAAAATGCACGCTCATCAAATGTTTGCTTTAAAATGCATGCGTAATCACATGTCTGATCACTGTACTTTTTTATTCTTGTGGTCAAATTGAGTGTATTTTCTGTTCCTTATGCACTAGTCACTGTTCGGGCTGGCTAGACTAGCCCCCGTGATTTACCTCCTCCGTGTTAGTCCTGGGACGG
>JBBUKS010000035.1:6980628-7020756 GCA_038050645.1 Hedychium gardnerianum
TCTTTCCCTTATAAGCCTATGATCTTTCCCATGTATTTTCAATGTGGGACTATGTTTGCAACCTTGCAACCCCAACAGAATCTGCACTTCTTCTTGTCCTTCATCTGATCAAGTTGTAGATGCCTCCATAATCTGTACTTTAGTTCCCTCAACCTGACGAGCCTTTCGTAAATCTGTTTATATTATGTTCACATAGCATTTTCTGGCAGCTGACTGATCTCCCTTCACTTCCCCGACTTGATCATCCACAGAATATTTTATTTTCTGGTGGAAGGTTGAAACTATGGCTCGAAAAGCACTTAGCGTCATCCTTCCTAGGATGACATTGTAGGTAGAAATCGTGTCTACAATGATAAAAGCATTACGGCGAGTTCTCACCAAAGGGTCTTCACCCAGAGAAAGGGAGAGGTCGATTTGCCCAATCAATTTCACCTCATGCCCTGTAAACCTGAACAAGGAGCTAGAGATAGGTCAAAGCTCTCCGTCTTCGATTTGTTTTTGATCCAAGGCTTTTTTGAAGATGATGTTGGCAGAGCTGCCAGGGTTGACAAACACTCGCTTGACATTGTAATTGGCAATGAGCGCTTGGATCACCAGGGCATTTTCATGAGGAGCTTCTAACCCCTCTAAGTATTTTGGACCAAAACTGATTAATGGTTCATCTCATTTTCCATGGCTAGTCCCAATCTCGAAGTTTTCTAACCTCAGACGGTGAGTCTTTCGGGCTCGATGAAAATCTCCATCCATAGGACCTCCGGAAATCATATTCACAGTTCCACACAGGGAGAGCTTGCGCTTTCCCTTGTCTCATCCTTGATCATCTCCTCGATCGACTCGAGGAGACTCCCGAGGCTCATTGGATGGTGAACGAACTCACCCTTCAAACAAGCGACTGATAGTGCCTTGTCATGTAGCGTTCTGAGGGGCATCCTGAGCGGGTTCAGGTGACGCCTAGCGGCTGGGGAATTGTCAATCAGCAATGTGTCGCAGCTCCTAGGCATATTGGTAGCATTCCCGGATAGAGTGAACTTCTGAGTCATGATAAGCACAATACCAATCCAACATTTTGGGCATCCATCAACCTGACCCCTGCCCATGGGTTGGGGCCCGCCCGACGACTTGCACCATCTTCTTAACTCTTCGGTCGGAGAATCGTTGATTGTGGTACTGCTCTCGGTTGTGAGGAAAGGGTGGCTGGACTCTTCGCTCCGAATGGATGACTACCAGAGCCGGAACATTGCTTTCCCTTTTCCTCGCAACTTGAACTTCCTCCAAGTTTACGTACTCGACCGACTGACCGAGCAGGCTATCAAAATCGGTCGGAGGCATTTTCGCCAGTGATCAGAAGAATTCTCTTTCTGCTAGCCCCTGAGAGAATACACTCATCAGTACATCCAAAGTGGCCAAGGGAACATCTTCAGCCACCTTGTTGAATCGTCGATGTAGTCTTTCAAGGCTTCCTTCGGCTTCTGCTTGAGAGACAGTAAGCTGAGAGAAGTTTGGTGATATCTTCTACTGCTAGTAAAGTGGTGCAGAATGATATTCTTGAAATCCTTGAAATATTGGATGGAGGAGGTCGAAAGTCAGTTGAACCATCTTTGCTCCAAGCTTGAGAGAGTTGTCAAGAAGAATCGACATTTAACACCATCGGTATACTGGTGTAGCATAGAGATATTCTCGAACTTCAACAGGTAGTAGGTGATCTTCTGGATCCACCGATCTCACATATTCTCTAATCATCAACGATCAAAAATATCGCCACAGTTCATCTTTTAAGATATTTTTGAAAAACGAGATACCTTGAAATTACTTTTCCCTAGAAGCAAATGCTTTGCCCCAAACGTTTTATATAGCTCAGGAATCCTTCTGAAACTGTCCTACATTATGTTCATACAGTTCATGGGCAAGCTAAGGGACAGTTAATTCCCCAAACATATTTAAAAAAATTCTCACAATCTTCAAGCCATGCAAAGATTATCATTCAGTCATGATAAACATATGGAATATTCCACGTTAATTAGTGACTGCCAACAGGCCAAAAGTACAAAGCCTCGAGACGAACTTGATAAATAATTTTCTCACTGTTTGCCTTTTCCCAGCTTTAATTATTAAAACGAAAGCAAAAAAAAAAGATAAATCTACTTGCGATGGTAGCTTGCTCAGTTCCCTGTTCATCAATGGCTGTATATATATATCTACTCTGTCACGTACGGAGCATTCGCACAAGGTTTGGATTGTGTGCACGTGAAGATTAATTGAATTAGATAGCTAGGGAGATTGATGAATCATCAGCTGAGAAATGGTGTGTGTGTGTGTGTGTGTTAATGGTGGAGCCCTGAGCTAGGAAGACATGCGCCCGTGAGTGAGCTTGAATGTATATATGCAGGGCATTGCAGTTGATTAGGCAGTACTACTCATTGATGCATAAGATTCCAGCCAAGGCATATTCTTGAGTGAGTTATGCCAAAGTTTTGGCACAAATTTTTGTTGTTTACTTACGTCGATCGATCAGCTGAAAGGTTGTTTGATAATGTGTTATGTTGTTTTTTTCTTCCTCTGTAAATGGCTTCTTGGTCGAGGTGGGCCTAAAGATATATCTATACACCTTGTTGATACGCAACAAGACTGTACGATGAACTGACAATGCTAGTGTAAGGTCGAGAGAGGAGAAGCTGGCGTATCTGAATTATGTAAATGATCTCTTGGAAAATTGGTTTTGAATCAATAAACTTTACAAAATAATTCAAGGTGTAGATGTTTAATTGTATACAGAGAAGTTCAGTATATATGTATATAGAAAACAAAGACATAGTCCTATGCATGAGATGAGATGGATCTTCAGTAGATGTTTCTGACATATCATGTCCTTTAGGCTTTTCTGATGGAATTGATGGTAGGGTAAAGGTGGTGACATATTATCACTTTAATTTAAAAGGGAAAGGGAAGGGAGGAAAAGTTAATTAAAGAAGAGAAAAAAAAGAACAACAATTAAGTCTACTTTTATGATTAGGGTTTGTCTTTCTTTATCTTTGGTCCATAATAAACAAGTTTTTTTTAGAAATTTCTCTAGTTAGTTAATTATTTGCCTATAGATTTCACCATCCCTTCATCCATCTTATTGGATTTAACATGCTTTATAATAATCTAGTTTGTACTAAATGAGTAGGGCCCTAGCTAGTTAAATGAGTGCAAATCGAACTTTGTGAAGATCGAACCAAATGTAACTTGTCTAAAGTAGACTCGAGCTCCACTCAAGTGGTTGTTTGTGTCCAAAGGGGCAATTGGCTCTATGATCCGGCGATGATGGACTTTCTTCGCCCATACCTCACCCCTTAGCAAGCAACTAAAGATATGATTCTTTAAAAAAAATTATCCAGTGAAAAATCGATCTAAAAATCTTAATCATTTGAATGGACCTCTATTAACGCTTTTTGATTTATTTCGATGGTCGATGAAAAACTTTCGTGGGATCGAATCAATCATCCTAAATTTGATGTTACCCGATTTGATTAATTATTTTTTTATAAAAATATGATTCTTTCAATAAAGACATAACTGTCAAAAATGATAATAATAATAATAATAATAATCTTTCTTTGTTGTTTGCCTTGATGGATCATTCGTAAACTGATCTCTCGACCGTTGGATCAATATTGTGGGGGCAAATCGACGGACAAGTGAAGTTGGACTGATAGTGATTGATCATCGATCAATGGTCTTGAACTCCCCCCTGCAGTTAACCAGAGTTTGTGCAGAGGACCACAGCAAGGCAATCATCAGGTGACTGATACTGTTTGGTGCAGTGCTAATTCCTCTCTCTGTTCATGGACAAAGAGAGCTTGGACCACACTTTTGCCCTAAAACAAAAGCAAAGGGGAAGAATGAACATATGATCCAACTTTGCAATTGTAGAGAATTTTTCAAAACAAGTAAATCTGAGCAAGCTAAGGAGAGAGTTGCCCTTTAGTTAGGTGAACAAAAGACAAAGTGATGGGATGGTGCATTTCATAGTTTATTGCCAAGGAACAAACTACCTTGTGTTGCAACTAAAAGTCTTCTTAATCTAGATAGAGTTGTAAATGAGCACACAATGTATTAAAAAGGTTGTGCTAGATTTAAGAAAAAATCTATTAGATTTATATATTAAAATTTTAAAACTAATTAAACTAGTCTTTTCTGGTCAATCTGATATGAAAACACTGATTATATATAGCTGGGTTTTTCTTGCTGCAATTTATGAGCTCCAAAGCTATTCAGGCAACATGTAGTGGATCTGCTTTTGAAGATCATATTCAAAGAAATGACCATCTTTCTCTCAGAAAAGGGAAAAATTAGTAAAGAAAGTAAAGATTCTTCTTCCCTTTTGTTATGTTCATCAAATAGAGCTTCTCGCACTGTTTGGAGATGTTCCCACGCCACCATTCTTCTCATTCATGTCATAATGAGAGAAACCTTGTTCTTGTCAAAAAGAAGGCTAAGGAAGGAGATCGATGCTTGCTCTTTTTGTCATCTTTTAACCATCATGAGCTTGTTAATTCCAAGGGATCATTATATTTTGTTGAGTGAATTCAAGATCGAAGCATCATCATCATCATATATTTTGGTTTACTATGTTACTGAATATGTATGTGTATTTTCTTTTTGGCTACATTAGCACTGTTATAAATTCATATAATACTATATATAATGCGAGTTGTAATGTATCAAGAGAACATAATACCCCAAATCTAAGTAAGTAATGGCTTCATGCATGTCTAATCAATTTAGAGAACTTTGACAGTTAACAAGCGGATTAATTGAAAAGGTGAATTCTACTACTAAACAAGGAACTCCATTTAAATGTGTGCGTTTTTTTTCGACAAGTGAACAGAATCAGAAAGCACAAATATATATTCTCCTGTGGGGTCTTCATCCATTGTCTCTTTGCATGGCCAAGTTTTGTTATTGTGAGTTTCACTTGCAGTCATGGAATGTGTACAAGATACATGCAGATGCTGCATGTAGAAGACAAGAATGAGAAAGGCTTTAGCTCTTGGGATCTTGACACTTCAACTACCCCGGGAATTAAGACAGTAAATTGTCATGCCTGTCAATTGTACTATGGATATATATATATATATATATGCTTTCTACCTTTGGTTGAGGCTTTTATTCTTGATTCATTCTAATTGCTTTTGTAAATAAATAATTAATGGTAAAGTTTCCAAGGGGGCACTTGGGTTTGAGTGACTCCTAAACTGCACCAGATTGAATTCTTTATTTTGCTATATCTATATTATATTTGTAAATTTATAATAATACTATGATTTTGCTAACTATTTTCAAAATTCACAATTTAGTCTATCCAAATAATATAACTTTAGTATCAATTAATATACTATAAGTTTTGGAAGAGCCAAAGGTTATATATATATATATAATCACTTGACATATTATTTTAAAATTTACATCTGACTATCAAATCATACATCAAGTCACAAATTTTATCTAGCTAGCTCTGTCATGCAACATTAATCTCCAGGCTTTATTGACACATGAAAATCTAATGTATAAAAAAATTAAACTACGTGTGTCCTATAATTTTATATATTAAATTTAACATATATACTTAAAAGTTAGTGACCACACAAATAGAATATATAGCGGTAAAAAATGAAAAGCTCTTCCTCAACATTTTTGTCAATTCGTGTAAAGAGATAAATGACATGACTATACAAATATAATATATATATATATATATATATATAAGATATGGGTATTGAGGATGGGGAACATAAATAAAAATAAAAATAATTAATGATACAGAGACTGAGAGGAAGTATTGAAAAGGACAAGTGGACAAAGCGTAAGGATCAAGTTTGGTGTAACCTCATCTGACCTCTGCATCTGCAATTCTGCATGATCTGCATGGTGGAGCCTCTCTCACGTTGATATATATGCACATCAATGGCAGTAACACTCCCAGTACTCCTACTACTGCTCACTTTATATACCACTATATATATTATTTATATACACACATCTAGGGCTTCTGATATAATTATGGACTCATTCTGGACTGATATGACATGCCTCCTCTTGACTTGACTGCTTTCATGTTCAAGCTCAACAAACTGCAGCCTGCACAACTGTAGACTACGTCTACTGTGTTTAGCTGTGAATACTGATGAGGTTTTGCAGGTGCCCATACACAAAACTATCTTTCATCCTCTTCATGCAATTTATAATTGTGTTTGCTAAGGTTTAGGATAAATGAGCCATATCCAATTAATCTTACCTAAACTTATTGTTGTAACATAGAAACATCATGCAATTTATAGTTGATTATAAAACTTGACTTGTACATGATCATGCATGCATATTTGATTTCAGTGCAACATTAAGACATACAATTACAAAACCAAGCAAACTAATTAATCGCATATATATATATATATATATATATATAGCATATATGCTTCTAATTATTAATTAGAATTAGAATTAACTGGTTAATTAACCAATCAAAACGGTGCATGTTCGACCCCTGACGATGCCTCTCTCTCCTCGTCCTCTTCTTCCTCCTTCTCCTCCTCCTCCGGCAGCAGTGGCGGCGCCTCCATAGGATTGAAAGGAGCTGCGCCTTCGACGGCGGCGTGGCCGTGGCCGAAGGCCTTGACGTGGTCCTTGAGAGAGCGTTTGTGCTTGAAGTCGGAGCCGCAGGCGCAGTACCAGAGCTTGCCGCAGTTCTTCTCGTGGGTGCGCCAGTCGCCCTTGACGGCGAAGGCCTTGCGGCAGTCGTTGGGTCGGCGCCGGCAGACGAAGGGCTTGGCGCCGTGCTTGCGCTTGTAGTGGGTTTGAAGGGTGCGGAAGTCCTTGAGCGGCTTCGCGCGCGGGTGGTCGATGTGGTTCCGGCATCCAGCCGAGCAGCAGTAGCATGGAAGCCGGAGCATCGCCGTCGGTTGAATCCCACGCAGCGACTCCGGGCCCCGCCGGTACTGCGATCCGTGACCCCACATATGCATCTATATATATTATATGCAGTTAATCATCAATTAATTAAGGAAAAGTAACCTACTTTTGTGTAAATTAAGGTAATGTCTTATACTCCAAGCGATACTATAGGGGAAAATTTAGAAAACCCCTCTAACTTTTCAACTCGCTATCCTTTTCCCCTTAATTCTCAATAATCGTTGAGAATAAACGATGACATTTTGAAATTTTTGAGAAGATCTTGAAAAAAGCAGATAAAATTTGAGTGAATTGATTAATTAAAGGTAATCATATGCATAGAAGTTAATAACTAAGATCGATATTAACAAATGTATACATCCCAACATATATTTGAAATTTAATAGATAATTTTTCTTTAAAAATTATTACAACTATTTTTTAAAAAGAAAAATTCCACCAACTTGTTAATTAAGGTCGCCAAAATTTTAAAGAAACAATAGAAGAAGGAATAGAGAAATATGAAAAACATTGTGGGATTTAGGGTTTATATATCAATTTCTTTTTTCTGCTCAATGATTTGGGAAACAAATTAACAATTTGCTCTATCCATTGATTCATATGATATATATATATATATATAATCCTATGAATGGCACACCACTGATCTCATCGAATCAATAAAGAAATATTCCTGACATGATGAGTCTTTCAAGATTAATCAATTTGCTCTTAAAGAAACACAGAAAATAATTAAGATAATCACAAATATATAAGGAGCCTTAATATATAGATCTCTCATGCATATATATAAGATAAGATGAAAAGATGAAGCACACCTGCATGTTGTTGTATCTATTGAAAGTCTTGTAGCAGACAGGGCAGGAGAACTGCGTAGGTCCGATAAGAATCTGCGCAGGGGTAGGGATCCAGTACTGCCCCTTGTTCAGACTCCCTATCCCTATCTGGATCGAATTACGGTGCCCTAGTCCCTTCTCTTCCTTCTCGTCTTCACTGTCACAACTATTCTTATCTTTAAGATCTACTTCCATTCGATCTACAGCAGCAGCAGCAGCAGCAGTAATAGTAGTTGTAGACGTAGTACTACTTCCACTCGGAAGGCCGATGTGAAGAGTCAGTACTGAGAGTGATTTCTCGCGGCTCCGATCGCTCTCCACGCAGCAGCCTGCTCCCTCGGCGTCGGGGTCGGGCGGGCGGAGGCTGAGCAGGGGGAGGGCCTCCTCCCGGAGAGGAGGACAGTGGGCGTACTGCAGATAATAAGGAGTGAAGAAATCAGGGGAGTGATCTGCCATGGCATGCAAAAGGAAAGCAAGGCAAGGCAAGGCAAAGCTCGAAATGAGAGGAGGAGGCCTTTAAATCTCTTTTTCCTAAAGAGAGAGAAAAGAAAGGGCGTAATAAAGGAGGAAAAAGAAGGATGATGATTTTTGAGACAATAACAGAGAAAGAAATAATTGAAGGTAACTAGAACAGTTTAATACTGACAGACTTGGGTCAATATTAATTGTGTTTCATAATCTTTAATTTAAATAGTTTCATATATATATATATATATATTTATATATATATTTTATTATTATTTTTTCTTTTTTCGTTTGGTGAATGGTTTAATATTGCGTTGGAATGATTAAAATATGATGTGGGTGGTGGGGCCGGATGATGTTGGGGTTCACGGGGAAATTGCGTCGGCGGTCGAGCCGGAAGCGTGTGGACCAAGAGAGCAGTGTTGCTCATCCCCGACCGATGATTGCTTTGGTCATTGTGTAAAATCGGTAAAATTTAATGATTTTGTATAACAAGTATCAAGTTTGGTTTTTTTCTTTTAAATTTATATACATATATATTTTAAAAACCATTATAATTTAATACAATAACCCACTATAATTACTAAGTGCTATAAATTATTTTATTTTTTTTAATTAACATCGGTAGATTGATTCGTTAAGACTAATATTTAACTTTAAATACTTGAGAAATTATGAAAATATCCTACCGTATCATTACTCCTAAACCTAAGATTAAAATTTATTATTTATAATTGACATTAAATATTTAAATCTTTAACCTAATTAATTTTAAAATAATTAATTTGACTCTATAATAAATTTTTATCAGTCATCAAAATAAATTAAAAATATATATACACGAAGGTTCATTCTAACAGTTAGGACTCTTGAATTTACTATTTATTAAGAAAAAACAATAATACATCGTAATTGAATTTTAAATTTTAAATATCTAAAAGGATCTAATCACGATATTTTACTTTCGAAAGGCGATAATTTCTTATTTAAAAAATAATCGACCAAATAATATCAAACTTGAGATGACTGGTTCGATTCTATAAAAAATTTCACCATCTTCTAGGATAAATCAAAAAATATTCACGACGAACGATCCAAAAGTTCAACATCTTATGATTGTAATTTGATGTCTTTATGTTACATCATAATTTCGGGATGGCAATTTATTATTAAAAAAATATTAATTAGGTTACTAGACAATTTATTATTTATGATAGCAAAAGATGAAATGTTCATCTCAGCGTTTCTATCAGCTTGTCTCAGGATCAACAAAAAAAAAATCATGAGAAATAATCTAGTTAGTCCTAACTAATATATGGGAGAGAATATGAACTTAATTATTAGTCAGGATTTAATTCTCAAATTTTATGATAATAATATTTCATATATTAATCATCCATCTATCCAATGGGACTAGACAATTTATTATTTAATATCTTACTAATGAGGTGTAATTAATGTATTGCGGTATCTGTGTTTGATTTACATGCCTGTGAGTTAAAATTCAAAGGCCCTTTCGCTAGATTTATAATGAAGTGGCTTCATCCCTGGGATGAACTGAATCTGAGAATAATATGAAAATATTGAAATATATGTGAATCTGAGAATAATATAAAAATATTGAAAATATATGTGATATTTAAATTATTCGGTTTAAAATAAAATTCAAGTTCAAGTTGAATTCGAATTCGATTTGAATTGCATATTTAAATTATAATTCAAAATAATTTAAATTTGAGTTAAATTTGAATTATTTAAATTTTAATTTGGATATATTTAGCTTTGATTTAAATTAAACTCAATTTGTAAATCATCAAATAAAATATTATAAATTTAAATTTAATTTTAAAAAAATTATGAAACATATTCAAATTAATTCAGCTCGAATTTAATAATTTTAAATATGAATTAAATATTTTTTAAACAAACTTAAAAACTCACGAATAAGTTGGATTCATTTGCACCAATAGTTCATCCTAATTAAATTTAGAAAGTTTAATACATAAATTACCTCTTAAATGTTAGAATGATGATGTCATCATCTCCTCTGGTATCATATCATAAATCCGAATAAGAATCGAGACGAACAGTTGATTAATTAATGGATCAGATGTTGTGTCATGAGATATAAGATCAATTTCTAATTTCTAATTAAATTTTGATCCTTCAATATACACTATACATTGATCATTATTTAATTATTTATGATTTATTTATTTTTATATAATTTAAAAATGAATTATAAGAAATATCTGAATAAATATTTTCATCTTTACTACCATAAATACGAATAAAAAAATATTAGTTTTGTTATTATGTTATTAGATGACTTAACTGTAATAATAATTAAATACAATATTACAAAAGTTTAAAAATTGTAAAAAATTATTTTATTGATTTTTTATATTTCTAAGTTATTTATGAAGGAGATTTGTTTTATGATAATTTTATTTAAAAAACATTTTAGCATTAATTAAATATTAGAGATATTTTTTAAAAAAAAATCAATTAGTAAATTTTAGGAGCATTTTAAAAATTTCTCTAGGCTCTGATATATAAAAGGATATCGCCTAATTATCGCCGCGATATCTCCGCCTCTGCTGTTTCCTTTTACCCCCATTTTCTCCTCCTTTTCTATCCTCGTCTCGTCTCGTCTGCTTCCCTCGCCTCCTCCGCCCGCCTCCCCCTCGAGCTCCGCCATCCACCGCGCGTCCGAAGCCTCTCGTCATTCGACCTCCCTCCAGCTTCGTCATCCGTCTCCCTAGCTTAGCGATCTCGAGTTGGCCGCTCGATCCAACCGATAATCAATCAATTTCGGCGGAATCTGACCGAAATGAGGTACTTCTGACACATTTTACTAGCAGTACATGAGGGATCTTCAATGTTGGATCTATCGGCCGATTCCTCGATCTAATGTTTTCTATTCTACTTAGTGTGGCTCTGTTTAAATTTCCTAAATGACTGAAATTGCATAAGTAATATTAGACCTGAATTTCATTTATTTTATCATACAAACTGTCAATACGGTTCTTTTTCCTGATCTAGCATTTGTACATGAGACGCTGATATTTTTTCAACTTTTTGGCGTGTTAGATAACCTTTTTGTAACTAAGAACTTCGGTAATTTGATTGGAACAAATTTCTGTTTGAAAAGAACCCCTAATAATTCCAATTTCGATTCTTTGTGTTGGGACTTATATTTCGGTAGCAGAGATTATGAATCTGTTTGTTATTATATGAATATTATAGAGTTTTCTAGTTTCATGAATTCCTGAGATTTTAATTTAGGAAATGAATTATTCCAGATAATAGAATCATAATTCCCATTCTTGTTGCTCACTGACACTGGAATTTGGTATAATCTTAGCTACGGAATTTCATTCCATAAAACTTAATGGTTTTGAACACACTGCCAGAAAAAAAAATCAATACCTCAATAAAAACACAATAGAGTGTAACACATACATTGCACTGCAATCATATACCATGTTGGCAAATTTAATCATAAAAAATATAAGAGATTTTTTTTTTAAAAAAAATAGACATTTGGCAAGAACTAAAACTTCCCACAAATCCCACTAAATGAAAACATCTCTCATTAAACCAAATATTAATAACTCTGAAAAAATTGGTACTTCATCAATTGTATACCAATTAGGTCTAGTGAATATCTTAAAGGCTTATGTATTTAATTATGAACATTTAAGTTAATAGGTTATTAGGTGTTGGGGGTTTAGGTCCACATTTGTACTACTAAATTTCGGCTTCTATGATGAGTCCCACATATATATTTATGCTAGGTTTATCTCATGATATTACAATAGATTTTTTTCTTCCAAACTTAACATATTCGTTTATCCCTTGAGAATTTCAGAAGTATCATTTGTATGTCACAGTTAGCATGGATTTTGCATCTACATGCCTAGTATTTTCTCTTTTTAAAAAGATTTTAAAAACTAATACGACCTCTATTCCTTTGGTTAATCTAGGACTCTTTGCAAGTTTTATATGCATGGAGCATGTTTGAAGGGGGATCACTGCGAGTTTTCCCATGATTGGCAAGATCAAGCGAACAATGTAACTTCTACTTATATATCACCTTTGTTATCCATGTTGAAATGTATTTTATTTTTGGATGTGAAAATAATTTTTATTGTCGTTCCTGTCACAGATATGCACTTTTTATCAAAAAGGTGTCTGCTCTTATGGTAGTCGCTGCAGATATGATCATGTAAAAGTTTCTCGTGCCCGGGCACCTGGCCTATCATCCTTCTGCCCAATTTTATCAACAAACCCTCATCCTTGCATAGCATCAGATTCTCAACAAATCAGTCATGCTTCTGTAGGCCCTCCAACAGGACAATATAATTTGGAATCAAGCACATCCATAGATGTATTAGCAATGAAGTCAGCAGACAGATTTCCTGTTACATTTCCCTGGACAAGTAATTCTGAATCTGGTACCTGTTTAAATGATGAGCTCAGAGCCCATCAGACATATTTGAGAGATGCTGACCCACCCATCTGCTCGTTTGCTGCTGCTGGTCAATGCCCTCATGGAGAAAGGTGCTCTCGCCTTCATGGTGATTTGTGTACCTTTTGTGGAAAGCATTGTTTGCATCCATTCCGTGCTGATGAAAGAGATGATCATATAAAGATGTGCAAAAAAAATAACAAGCACCTGGAAGCTTTGAAATACAGTCAAGAAATAGAATGCAGTGTTTGTCTTGACCGAGTATTGTCTAAACCCACTGCAGCTGAGAGGAAATTTGGGTTGCTTTCAGAGTGTGACCATCCATTCTGTATTTCATGTATCCGGAATTGGCGTAGCAATTCTTCAGCATCTGGCATGGATATCAACTCTGCATTAAGGGCCTGCCCTATATGCCGAAAGCTGTCATACTTTGTCATCCCTAGCGTCATCTGGTTTTCCACGAAGGAGGAAAAGCAGGAGATCATTGATAGCTATAAAACCAAACTAAAGTATGTTATTCTTAGAATTATAGGCAACTTATGCAACTTTTTGTAAAATTTGTTATGCCTAGTTCCATGTTTTAGCTAGGAAAAGTTAGTTTAATGGCTCATGATTGATGCAAAAAAACTAGCTCTACTTTTACTTTCCTGGTTATATTACTCTCTTCCATGCTAATCATCTTCTCTTAATTTAAGTAGTATATATGTCAGGCTAGGAGATTGATAGTCCAATGCAAGGTTATACATTTTTTTTATAAAAAAACTTTATTAGTTGGTCCTGTTTTGAGATTTTTGGTGTGATATGACCCAACCAAGATATTTATTATGCAAGTCCAGTAGTCAAATTACTGTATTAGAGCATTGAAGTAAATCTGCCATATACTCTTAAGCTATGGTTTCACTACATAAGCATCTCTATGATTTGTGATTGTTCCTCGTGAAGAAGTTGCATCTATTATTGTTTGAAGTAATGGTGCCTTTCTTGGCTATATCTTTCCATTTCCATGTCTAGGATCGTACAAAGCTTCAAAATTCAGGGCCAAGTTTCTCTTTTGCATACAGTCGGTGCAATATTCTTTATTTCACAATATATAGAGGACATACTATAATAGGCTTAAAGCTAGATTCAGCTACTCTATTCCCTTCCTTTGGCTCTTAAATGGAACCTATGTTCTTAGGTCTATGTATCTGTATTTCTTATTTCCCTTTTGTGTTAGTAATAAGCTATTTTTATTTACTGAAGAGAATTCAAAATTCTTCATATACGGACAATTCTCTTCCTGAATTAGGATGATAACCCATAAATGCTTCACATTTTGAATTGTTTATATATGAATAATATTCTACAGGAACCCATCTTATAGCTTTCTTAAAAATGTTAACCCACAAGTGCTTTACATTTTGATTTTTTTCCCCCTGCGTTTCTTCTAGTCTAGGACTTGCTTACTCTGACCTAATAACTCTAATTTTGCAGGTCAATTAATTGCAAATACTTTGATTTTGGAAATAGGACATGCCCCTTTGGAACAAGCTGCTTCTACAAGGTTGAATGTTGCTTATTGAAGATTATAGACATCACCTGACTTCTACGTGCTTATTTATTGCATCCTCCAGTCATTTTGTTTCTTTGTGGTTGATAGCTTACATTTTTACAAAATAACATGATCATGCCAATACATTATAAAATCAATGTTAGGAATACATCTGCAATTCTGTAGCTGGAAAAACTGTAATGGATATTAAGATAATGAACAGTATTCATACATGGTAAATATGTCAGTTATACTCTATTGAAAAATGCATCAAACAACCAACTAGTAATACTTTTTTACTATTTATTGTTTTCATATTCATACATATGGTTTATTAGTGACTAATGATCTAATACATATCCATTTATATTATTGATCTACTATTACCTATATGCCTATATGATTATAAATAATGATAATAATTTGTTGTTATTAATATTGTGATAATATATTTATATACTATTAATCTATCTTCATTAGTTCAAAATTTTACTATCTATTTATTATATTGTGATTGATATGATATTTCATGGAACATAATGTACAATTTTATTATGATTATCTCATCTATGAAACCTTTTTTTCCCCTTAAAGTCTATCAATATTGTTATCTCCAGTATTTTATTATTTGCCTTTTTTCCCTCAAACTCTATCAATATTGATATCTCCAGTATTTCATTATTTGTTCATTCATAAATCAGCGATGAAAAACCTAAACATCATTATTAGATTATTACTTAAAATTAATATAGTTTTTGATACTCCTTTTGAGTTTTTCATTGCACAAATTGTCTCCTATCTTCACAGCACGCTTATAGAGATGGTCGTCTAGAAGAAGTTATGCTACGCCATCTCGATGCTGACGACGGGGACACCATCATTGCTAAGAATATAAGGTTTTTACAATAATTTCCATTTTTTTATCTGTTTATGTTGCACACAAATATATTTCTGGTTGTCACCTTTATCTTAATTGTTTTGTCAGGCTATCTGACTTCCTCGGCAACTTACGTCTGTAGATTCATATTGCTTGTGCACAATAAAATGTAAGCATAGAGTTCAATGCAGTTTCTTTTCTTTGTTAGTATTTTCAGATAAAATCATGATCATATATTCATCCATCCTTTCTAATGGAATTTATTGTGAAGAATATTTAATGGAATTACAAGGGAGTGTTAGTGTTTTTCCGATTCGTTATAACTTTCATGGTTCTTATGATCAATGGCGGAGCTGTGGAGTAGTATTACATATTTGATATTATTATATACTTTTTTATGGAAAATTTTCCTCATAAGCTGACTTTTCCCCTTGCACTGTAGGAAATGTTACTGTTCCAAGGAAGTTTGTTGTGCCGACTCCATCAGCACCTTATGAGATTTGTCATGCCATTGGGACAGTAATATCAAGGTAGTCTTCATTTCTGTAGCTGCCAAATTTTATGTTTTTCTTTCTCTCTAATTTCACTCCCTATTATTTTCAAAGACTATTAAATCATACTGTCATAAGTAAAGTTTAAAATTTTGTTCCTTCTGGAGATTCGGTGCTCAGCCCAAATAAGACAGTTATGAAAGATGCTCCAAACTTTGGTCCTTGGGAAGTTGTTTTTAAGTTCAAGAAAACACTAATGGAGCTAGTGCAATCTTCGTGGAGCTGATTACGAGTTGAAGAAAACCCTTATGGAGTTGGTCACAAATCGCCGTGGTCCTCACAAAGCTGGACTAGTAGTTGCGAAGCAACAAAGCCTAAATTTAGCCTGATTAAGCCAAATCAGTTACATAGTAGGCTTGAGTTTGGATGATGGTCATGGTCTTATATTTAGATGCTGGAGCCTACTCAAATATCAGGACGATCCTACTTAAGGCAAGTGCAAGGAACAAGATGGATACTTGAACCCATAGAGGAAAGGTCTATGTTCTACTAAGATCCGACTCAAGCACAAGGGCAATCCTACTTGAACACTAGGAGTGCAAGAAACAAGATGGATACTTGAACCCCACCCATAGAGCGGATTTGAAGAAGGATACATGAAATAGTATACTGAAAATCTAACGATAGTGAAATAAGATGTTTCAGCCGTGCAGATAGTCTATAATTGTTTTCAAACCACTCAGAAGGTCAATTCTGTGAATAAGATTTAGGTATACATTCTTATTAAAAAAATGAATGTGCTATATTAAAGAACAGGAGGACGCATATACGATGAAGAAAAAGAGAGTATTTAATGTAAATATAGATGCACTTGGTCTTAATATTATTGAATTGTGATATTTTTGTGTATTAATTTCCACAAATTGTTTGTGCCCTTTTGAAGCATACCTACTTGTTCCTTTTAATTGGCCATATGCTTCTCAGTGATTAATGCTATTTTGTTTCAGTGCAGAATTATTTTCAGATTCGGAGGATAAGGAGACGGAAGATACAAAGAACAAAAAACACCATTTTGCTTAGCTTAAATGGGATTAAGTTGTTGTATGTCACAACTAAGGAAATTAATTACAAGAAAAAGGAAGAAAACTCATTCCACGTTTTCCATTTTGTATGGAATATAAATATGTAACCGATTTTGAGAGACAACTATTAAGAATATCCGGGCATCACATTTTTGGGTGCTGACTTAAAAATTGAATATAAAATTGTTTCCAGTTAGGAGGGATGGCAATTTGAATAAATTGATGTGATTAAGTGTCAATATTTTGTCTAGATAATTGCAAATAATAGTTTAGGATTTTGTTCAATTTTTAGTTTTTGAAAAATAATTTATTTAAGTATTTATTCCAAAATATATATACAGAAAAGCTGGAGTATGATTTCCATTTGTTTCAAGCAAAAAACCATTTTTTAAAACAAAATTTATAATTTTCATCAATCAATGAGGGATTTCTAATTGATCAAATTCTGCAGTTGACTAAACAGTACTATACCTAAACAACATTTATAATTATCTCTGACGTCTTTGCTGGCGATGTCTTCCATTGGGATGAGTTTACAATCCCTAGTGTAATAGTGTTTGACTAATCAAGAGGGTCAACATTGTTACCTACGTGAAAGCTAAAACTTAACGATGAAATAGTTATGAAACCAAATGAAAAAAAAGAAAAGAATAATTATTGTGTAAAGTTTCCATTTCATTTGTTTAATTATCCAGACAGAATTAAGAATAAATAAATAATATTTTGAACTTTTGTCATAAAATTTAGTTTTGAACTAAGACATTTTGCTTTTATTTTTTAACTACAATTTTTTTCGAAATTAATTTTGTAATCATTTTTCCTAAATTTGATAATTATTAACATTTACTTCTGTTTTTTTTTTACAATAATTTGGAGATTGACCAAGTCAAAAGAATAGCAGAATTCCATGGCGACATATATACGCGTGATCCATCGTCTCCGCCGAAGTAAGTCCAGTCCATCTCGTCTTCGCCGGAGTAATAGCATCTCTCTTGGCGGCTGAATGCGTCGGAGGCGAATCGGGGAGATCGAAAAGGTGGGCCTTTTCCCTCTCTTCCTCCAGCTCAATCCCTTTCTGTCATTTCCCCTCTATCTTTCACTAGGGTACGTACGTTCCCACTGTTTTTGGTTTGATGCCCTAGTTTCTTCTTCGATCTTATTTGTTTCATCGAGTTTATGGTATGGTTCTTCTGTCGATCTGGTGTTTCATGTTTGGCATCTTTAAGCCATTTGGTGATTAGTATGTTTCCTGCACCTCGAGTTTCGAAGGATGAGTAATTTGAGTTCAGATGACGTTCGTAGAAGTCTTGTTCGTGGCTAATAGTAGTGCCGTACTCGATTATAGTTTTTGTGCTTCAAGTTGTCATGGTCGACCTCGTCTAGGGTTTTCAGTCCCTTTTTTCTAGCAGCCCATGCGTTTTCTACTCTCGATTGTGACTCGCCAGGATAGGATAGGATTTGCCGTAACGAATCATCCCTCTTTCGAGCAGCCATACTCTTGATTGCGCTTTCTAACTCTGAGTAGGTGTAATCGAATCGAACCAAGTTTAATAGTAAAAGATGCGAGCTCGAGCTCAGCTTAATTTTTTTAAATTTGAGTTCGGTTCGAATTTTAAATTTTAAATTTGAGTTCGATTCATAATAAAATTAAATAATTCATGAATCATTCGAGGTTCGAGAAAAAAATTCGTTTAAAAATTAAATAAATTTATTTTGAATTTGATTCGAAATTTTTTTATTTAGACATTAAATGTTTAAAATAATTAATTATAATAATTAATAAAATATTATTATTATATATATATATAAGGGAAATGAATTTTTTAACGAACATATTCGCGAGTCTATTAACGAATATGTTTCGAATCTGTTAACGAACACGTTCATGAGTCTCTAAACGAATATGTTCGCGAGCTCTCGAGTTAAATTCGAGTTCGTTAATTTAATCGAACGAACAAAATTCGAATAATTCGTGAGAGATTTGATTCATTTACCCCCTGCTCCTGATACGACAGTAGCTGCTGACTGCCAGCAAGTCAAACTTTTGTTCGAGCAAAATGGAATCGAAAGAGTTTGACCTTATTATTTTATCGAGGTAGAATTTCTAGCTGCTTGTCTACTCTCGGCCAGTTCATATTATGATTTTCATATGATTAAAATGGAATCGAAAGAGTTTGACCTTATTATTTTATCGAGCAGGTAGAATTTCTAGCTCGTCTTCTCTTTGGCAGTTCATATTATGATTTTCATATGATTAACAGTATCTACTTGTGGTTTTGGGCGAGGCAAATTCTGTTTTTTGTCCTAAAGTCGGCATTCTTTTTAAATTTGCAATCACAAACAGGTTATATATATGGATTCCAGTCCTTACCAATCAGGTGTCGAATCCCAAGTCCTCGAGCTGATTGAGAATTTGAAAAGCGACTCTGCAGATCTGCAGAGACGTGCCACCGACGAGCTGCGCCTTCTTTCACAACGTTCAGAAAATAGGAACGTGATTGCAGATTGTGGAGTCGTAAACTCACTGGTCGGTTTGATTGATTCCTCGGACCCTGCGACTCAAGTGAATGCAGTGACGGTGCTGCTAAATTTGTCGATCGACGACAGAAACAAGATCTCCATTGCAAACGCCAATGCCATAGTTTCCCTGATAGACGTGCTTATAAGATCAGGCATCCCCGAAGCAAAAGAGAACTCCGCGGCAACATTGAGTAGTCTCGCCAAAATCGAGGAGAACAGGGTTCGGATAGGCGAGTCCGGTGCTATCGGCCCTCTGGTAGAATTGCTCGCGAATGGAAGAACTCGACGAGGAAAGGAAGATGCAGTGACGGCGCTGTATAATCTGTCGAAATGCCGTGCCAACATGGTTAGGATCGCGCAGTCTGGAGCAGTAGCCCATTTGGTCAGCCTCATAGACCATGCTGCGGCTGGTTTGGTCGACAAGGCCGTGACCGTTTTAGCAAATCTCGCAACTACGTCTGAAGGAAGAATTGCAATAGGGCGAGATGGGGCATCAGCGCTGGTGGATGTCGTTGAAGTGGGATCTGCTCGTGGAAAGGAAAACGCCGCCGCAGCTTTGCTCCAACTATGCAGGAGTAGTAGTGAGTATTGCCGTGTGGTTCTGCAACGAGGAGGTGTGCCGTCGCTGGTCGCATTGTCGCATTGTGGTACGCCACGAGCCAAAGAAAAGGTATTGCTGTTAGTTTTTCTCGAAAATTTTAAATCGCATCAATTCTATTTTAGATATTCGAAATAGAATTTAATTAGGAAAAATAAAAAAAAACAAGAATCTAATTTCATTAATTAAACATGATATAATAATATAATGAATACATAAATCAAAAGTGACAAAGAACCTAATTGTAATTGTAGAGTCGTAGTATTTGTTTTTAGCATCGTCCAAAGAGATCCTCTAAGAAAAAATCAGAAAAAAAAGCGGAAGTAAAGGGAAAGATCTTCCAAAGGGTTTAGGATTGACGGCGTCGAATTCTCTTGATCTAATGGGGAACCAAGAGATGTCTTAAGAAGATATCTTAAACCTTGAAGATCTCCTCTTATATAGACAATCAATCTGTTATCAGTCCATAGATAATAAAGAATTAGACTAAAGGATTCTACGTATATAGGATTCACATCTAATAATTTGAAATTAAGTAATTTAAGTTAGATCATTTAACGATTTTCAATATCATAAATCTTTAAATCACATTTAAATTAGAGATAATTAACTTCAATAATTATTACAAGTAAATAATCTCTCTCTTGTTCGATTGCATGAATATTACATCTTCTTTTGTTCGCCTAACTGATTGGTCCATTCTTCTATAATTCTTTCAGGCTTCGTCTCTGCTAAATTATTTCCGAAAGCAACGAGAAGCTCATGCTGGGAATAAGTGATGCCCGTTTCTGTCCCCTTATGTACTAGTCATTGTTCGGGCTGACTAGACTAGTCCTCGTGATTTATCTCCTTCGTGTTGGTCCTGAGATAGATTGACGGGAGCGTTGGGACGAGCATTTCACCTTTTATCACAACGAGAATAAGTGATGCCCATTTTACTTCATTCTTTTCTCGTCGCAGTGCTGATGTAAGTGTAAAGTGTTCATCCTCCTGTACGAGATTTTTCTTTTCTTTTCTTCTTCTTTTCGTTCCTTTTGAGAAAAAAGGAAAAAAATGAATCAATTTATTTATTTTATCAGTTCGCAAAATTGTTAGAGCGAAATAGATTTGCTACGATTCAGATATCAAAATATTTAATTGGGCCAAAGATAACTTAATTGGGCTGTCGTATCAACTCAAATGTTCTGACAAATTATTCCGCTGGAGGGCGATTCCGTAATTTGACCAACACGAATGCCCTTCGTGTATATAAATTATAACCTGTTCGATCTGCCGGCCCTAGTGTTCGTGTTGGTGCTTGGGTTCTTACTTGCAGAATCGATCGGCAGCGCCGGCGGCAGCGAAAATGGTGGAGAAGGGGAGCAAGGGAAGGAAGGAGGAGGTTGTCACGAGGGAGTACACGATTAACCTCCACAAGCGTTTGCACGGATGGTATGCTCTCCTCGTTTCTCTCTTTTTTCTCCATTTTTTTTACTTCATTTGTTTCCTTGCTTCATCTTCCTCTGCTATCTGGATTTCTAGAGTGTTTCGTTTTTTTTTTCCTCTGTAAATCAGCATCCTCTGGCGTCCACCTTCTGTTTACCTTTGTGATCTCTGTCATCTTTTCGATCTTTCGTTAGCGCATTAATTTCGTCCGTCAAATTAGCTAAGCTGCCAATTTAGATAGAAAAAATTTGACAAGGAGTTTTCTGAGGAAAGGTGAAACTTTTCGAATACTACTGATGACTGAGAGATAATTCCTTAAATGAATATCCGCATGACAATCCCTTGTGTTTGATGCGAGTGCATTGTAGGTTCGATAGAACGAAAGTCTGTGTTCTCCATATGCTAGTGAGTTTATGAGTCTCAATCTGACACAGAGAGTAGCTTCTCTGGATTTAACTGCATTTTTATTACTGGATTCTAACTTTGAGTTCGTGTTAATCTCTTTGCAACTCATTATCACTAGTGTGCATATATCTGTTAAGAAAATGCCAGAGACTCGGATGTTTGATTATAATATTTGTTTATCAACTACTGCCCTTTTAGATTTCGTCCACAATTAGTTGGCACAGCTATAGGCATGCGCGAAAGGAATTGATTTGCATAGTCGTCATACCTCCTAAATATTGTTTCGTGCTTTTCAAAATTTTGATCTTCATCGGATCAATTACTTCTCTTTTGCTCAACTATAGGCATGGGCAAAAATAATTGATTTGCATTGTCTTCATATCTACCAAAATTTGTTAGTACTTAGTCAAATTGTCAAGCTTTATTGGTAACAACCTTGTCATGTCCAACTAATACTTCATTCTATGACTCTTGTGATAAAGAGTTGATGACTGGATCTACATTGATGGAAACAGTATCTCCGTCATCAATCCTTCAGTGTATACTCCATTTCTAAGCTTCTCCTTGATAGTCAAAAATCTCATACTCTTGGTGAACCATCAAAAAAAAAAAAAAAAGTGGCACAACAGTTATATTGCCTTTCATTTCCTTGCCAAATTTGACTCTTCTAAGGTTTTGCAGCAAGCTTTTGCTGCCTTAAGTTATCCATCTAATGTAATAGCAGAATTTTAGTAGTAAACTTTTATGCTTGTTATTGAGGAAGGATTTGTTCGTGCTTTAATTTTGTGAGCGTGATGTTGTCTCATTGCTTTCCTAGAGAACTCAGGCTAGGATTGCATAACGCTGAGTGTCATGTAATGTTCTTGGGTGTTTACCTTTTTGTTATCGTATCACAGCACCTTCAAGAAGATGGCACCCAAGGCAATCAAGGAGATCAGGAAATTTGCTCAGAAATCCATGGGCACCACTGATGTCCGAGTTGACGTGAAGCTGAACAAGCACATCTGGAGCAGGGGCATTCGGAGCGTGCCGAGGCGTGTAAGAGTGAGGATCGCTCGCAAGAGGAATGACGAGGAGGATGCCAAAGAAGAGCTTTATTCATTGGTCACGGTTGCTGAGGTGCCACCTGAGGGGTTAAAAGGATTGGGCACCAAGGTGGTCGACGAAGCAGACTAGATGTCTAAATGTTTCAGCATATCGTAATTTATAGACAATTTTGATGCTTCATTCATGTTAGAACGAGATATTGTTATTGGAGAACCTTGTTATCACTCAGTTTTGTGTTCATTGCCAATGCTTTAAATACATTTTAAACCTTGCGCTTAATAAGTTCCCGTCTAACTTTTACCTTCTTAAAATTAATAGTTTTTTTCGACATTCTGTGCTGTAGAAATTAGTTAAGAATGTTCTTTTAATAAAAAAATGATTGCTTTTATATATATATATATATATATAAGTCGCAATTAAGATATTTTGTTAAAATGTTTATAACATATTTTGATATTCAATTTAAGATTTAATTAAAATCCTATTGTGTTTAAAAAAAAAAGTATACAGACAAGTTGAAAGGATGGTTATATATATATATATATATATATATATACACCATAAACTCTAATACCCTGCATATTTTATTTACACACTCCATGCATATTTTTAAAAAAAATATTTTTTTTTATTTAAAAATTTTAGTGTGCTTAATATTATAATTTAATCCTTAAATCTTAAAAATAAAATTTCATTGACACAATTAATTATTTTAAAAAAATAAATAAAAATAATAATTCAGACACCTAGATAAATTTAGACGTTTTGATTATATGAGAATCGTCCACGGAACGAGTACATGCATGTTATCAAAATACTATATATATATATATATACATACGAAAATTTATATTACTCGGACGATAATTTTTTTCTTCATTTTACCCTTTTTATAAAATTGATGTTTTTTTTTCATTTATTTACATGTAATATCTATTTTTTTCATATTAAATTATTTTTTTCTCGCTCCTAAATAAATACTCATTGAATTTGAACCATCGATATTATCTTTTAAAATCAACATTAATATAATATTAATTTTGGAAGACCAATAATATGATAGTACTTATTTTAGAAGATCAATACTATCATTGATATAGTACTTATTTTAAAAAATAGTACAATCATTGGTGTTGATATTTTAGATGTTAAATTATGATATTATATTTTTAAATAATAGTAAAAATAATATATTTGGATTTCAGAACATTGAAGAAATTTATAAAATTAGAATTAATTTAATCGAAGTTCTCTAGGTTCATCAATGAGTTTTGATCTATTAATAGGTTTTGACCAAAATTTATTGATGGACCTAGATAGCTCCGATTGAACTAATTCCAATTCCTATGAATTTCTTCAATGTTCTAGAGTCTAAATATGTCTTTCTTTACTATTTTTTTAAAAATAAAATATTATAATTTAATATACCAAAAAATTAATATTACCATGGTGCTGGTCTTTCAAAATTAACACTAACGTGGTGTTGATCTTTCAAAATCAACACCACTGTTGATGTTAATCTTAGAAGATCTACACTATTATTAATGCTAGTTTTTTGGTGTGTTAAATTATAATGCTTATTTTTTAAAAAAAATAATAAAGAAGGACATATTTAGACTCCAGAATACTAAAAATATTCATAAGAATTGAAATTAATTTAATCAGAACTCTTTAGGTCCATCAATGAGTTTTGATCAAAACTCATTGATGGACATAGAGAGTTTCGATTGAACTAATTCCAATTTCTATAAATTTCTTGAATATCTTGGAGTCCAAATATACCATTTTTTTTACTATTTTTTAAAAATAAATACCATAATTTAATATATCAAAAAATGAGCATCATATGATTCAAACTCGATTAATATTTATTTAGTAGAGAGAGAAACAAATTAATTTAATAGAAAAAAAAATACGTTGCATGCAAATGAAAAGGAAAAAAAAATATTAATTTTGTCAGAAAGATAAAACGAAAAAAGTACAGCAATATAAATTTTTGGGATATCTTTTGCACAATATGAAACATTAGGTGCCTCTTTTAATAACTTGCCGAATTGAGAGGAAGGCGTTTATATGATACGGGGTCCACCAACCTACTATATGGATACTCTTTCTTAGTCACAGACGGAATTTGACAGTATATCAAATTTTCATATATATAGTTTTGATATCCTGCACACTTGTCTTCACGGGATGAGCTAGTGGCTAGTGCATAAGGTGTTGCCACAATGTGGTCTTGGGGTTAAATCCTAGCTAGTAGCCAGGTTCCTGCCCTCCTTATGCACTAGTTACTGTTCGGGCTGGCTAGACTAGCCCTCGTGATTTACCTCTTCCGTGTTGGTCCTGGGACGGATTGACGGGGGCGCTGGGGGCGAGCGTTTCGCCTTTTGCCACAATGAATTAATATATTGGTCCAATAAATAAATAAATCATAAATTTTTAACATATGACAGATAATTTAACACTCTTAACTTTGTAAGACATCAAAAATAATATTACAAATATAAACACAGAATATTACATACTTAGATACATACATATCAAAAAAACTATAAAAAAAAAATCATAATCCAGGCTTAAACAAGTTTATAAACACTTTTGCTTGAAAGAGAGAGAGTTTATTTGTTTTATATAATATTTTACATGCATGTAAGAAGTATAAATGAACATCTGTCGAATCTAATAGCAATTTTGTTCACAATTTATATGGCTGAATTGATTATTATATGGTAGAATTGTCGTAATTAAGCAAGAGTTGAATTTTGATAAAAATTTAAAAAAAATACCCTTTCACATGATGGCTCACATCAATTTTTTTATTTACTTTTATAAATGATCATGAGGCCAATCATGTGAACGTCCGGAGTCAACTTATGACTTTATACACTAATTTTATTCACAATTCATATCCTCCTCCCCCAATTCTCATCTACTGCTCCATATAATTTATAAGAAATTGTTTTGTTTGCATTAAAACTCCTCCCTCGAATATCATAGCTTCGAGTTTAGCCCAGATATCATGATGCAAAACCATTCAAAGGGCGAAATGAAAATAGATAACCTATGAAAATGAAATAAAATTTATGACCTTATAGCTTCTGGAAAAATATATATATATATAGGTGAGTTGTTTAATCTGTGACCATGCAAATTTTTAATGTTTCTGATATTGGGACGTAGCCCTTTGGCATTTGGCAAGCAAACAAATTAATGTGAAGAAAAACAAAATCACGAATTGAACAGTGTCACGGCAGATGGAGTGGTGCTCTTTTATATACGATCAAATCTGCCTTCTGGCGAGGAAATATTATTGCTTTCTTTATTTTGTTTGCTTATGACTTATGAGTGAGGAAAATATCTGCAATATATATAATAAACTTGTTTAAGCTAATGCTTTAATTTATTTCACCTTCGTGTATATATAATAACATATAAGATCCCCGATTTACTCTAACGATTAATGAAATTTTTTTATAAGATTGAACCGATTATTTTTAAAATTAATCGGTTCAAAAAATTAAATATTTAAATTATAAAAAAAATAATGTATAAGATGGAGTTGAGCTAATGAATAGTGACAAATATTGCCGTCCTAATTGGTTGAGTCACATTAAATCTGAAAGCTACACTCAAAATTTTATAATTAAGCGACACGGTTGAGCACGAGTGGCTGTGGCTCTTTGGATGGTCTGTTCCATCTCGTGACCTCAATAATGTATTTGGGCGTACAACTCTTGTCGATGGACACTTAAAAATGATTTGTAAGCAAGTGCACACTTGAATTGCAAATAATAATTAATATCGATCGTATACTAATATTTTAATTTGTAGTATGCTAGCTTTTACTATTTGGTGAGGTGTGGACCATAATCCAATATTTTATTCGTTAATTTATTTTTCTAGTTTAGAAATATATGCATATATTATATTAACACATTTAACTGTTCCAACCAAACCAAATCAACTAAGCTGAACGAGTTAGATAAGGTGCGGTCGATGTAACTGGTCCCGATAGGTGCATTTGGTCCACATGAATCAATAGGTGTAACTGGTCCACGCAAGTTGATCTAGTGTGGTCCAGCCAAAATCAATTTTGTGCAAATCAAATTGTTAATGAAGTGAAAGGGTTAGTTGAGTCTAATTGACGTGCGTGAATATGCAAGGTGCCGTGGTTATTTATTTAGACTCTTTAGATATTTAAAATTTAAAATTTAATTACGATAAAAATTAATCATCCAAAATTAATCGAGCTGAATACTTAAATATATAATATTAATTTAAAAAATGATAAATTAAATCAGCACAAAAGGAAAATTATTAAAGAAGTTAATACATATTGTAAGGTATTAAGTTTGAAACTTAATTTTATGGTCACTCAAAAACAACTAGAAAAATAAAATCATAAAAATAAATAAATAAATAACCATGTGAGATTGTGAGTTTGTGGGATACAATTTAAAAGCACTGATTAAAGTGCCTTGCTTTTGCTCCATTAACGCAATGCACATCCACTGAAGGAGAACAAATTATTGCCTAATGCTAGAAGATTCTTGTAGTGTTCTCGTTGCTAGTGCTTTTGTCGTCACCATGCTTGGAGAATAAAGCGGCTCCAATTCAGGATTTTTTTATTTATTTATTTATTTATTTTTTACATGCAAACGATTTCATAGCTTACCTATTCACACTCATGACTCATCGATCGGAGAGATTCATTTTTGTGGTTTTTTCTACTGTTCTGGTTGATTTGGTCCTTGAATCGCGTTAATTGTTGCAGGTTAAAGAGGGAGATTTGGTCTTTGTACAATTCGATGCAGAGATCCAGTTGTGCGCAGCTTCCAGTCGATCGTTTCGGACCACGAACGGTAAAGAATTAGGGTTTTTCGGATGCAAGGCTTGAGCTTAAGTAGCACTCCCACAAGAATGGATCCTCGATTGGGAACTCCACCCCGATCGAGGAAGAGCGGGAGAAGCCTTCTCTTAGGTCGAGGAGCAGATCCGGCAGGTCGAACACCGTCTCCTCGTAAGCGTTCTCGGTCGATGGGGTCGGCGGGGACTGCGGATCATCCGGCGGGGACCGCGAGAATGAGGCGGCGAGGGCGGCGGCGGCCCGGATGTCCTTGGGTGCGGCGGTGGCGGGGCGGGGGAGGGTGGCGGCGAGTTCGGGGAAGTTGAGGTGGGCGGCCTGGCCCTTGACGGTCATCGCGGCTACATCGTGGGCGCGGGCGGCCATCTCGGCGTTGGGGAACGTACCTAGCCAAATCCGCGACTTCTTGCGCGGTTCGCGGATCTCCGACACCCACTTGCCCCAGTTCCGCATCCGCACGCCGTGGTATAGCGGGTGCTTCCCCTCCTTGCTCCGCTTCTTGGTTTCTCCGGCGGCGGCGTTGCCGCAGCGCTCCAGCTTCTTAGATCTGTTCTCGGCGGGATTGGAGGAGGACTGTGAGGCATTGGGGCCACAAGATGTTTTCATGGAAGGGGAGGAGGAGAAGGCTTCGCTCTCATGGATGACCGGAGGAAGCAGCTCTACTTCAATGGAAAAACAGAAGCTTGAGAAATCGGATGAAGGGGATTGCAAACTACTGCCTTAAATAGTAGTAATCGGATGGTTATTATTATTATTAACATTATTTAGAGCTAAAGCAAAATATATTTTTTCCCTAAAAAAAAAGGTATTCTTTATTTTTAAAGTAATTGTGACAAAAGGCGAAATGCTCGTCACAGCGTCCCCGTCAATCCGTCCCAAAACTAACACGAAAGAGGTAAATCACGAGAATATATTTTTAAAGCAATAATAATATATTTGGTGGTTGAATAGATAATTAACTAATTAAAATTGGAAGATCACATAAAATTATTAAAATACTCCGAAAGTCCTTCCAAGAGCTATAATTTCTCTTTTAAAAACTAAAAGATAATTGAACAATTGAATAAGCCAAGACCGGATTAACCTAGGCAGTAAGTGTACACCCCCTACAAGAGTGTTCTGTTACAGGATGAAATAGAATATACCATGGACCGATTTTGACCAATCGGTTAGATTCCAATCAAATGTCAACTCATGTAGTATAATGTCAAAACGAGTAGTATAGGTTAAAGTATCTTTATACATGTACTTTAAAATTTTGCCTAATCAAATAAAGACATGTACATATTATTAATCCTCATGACTAAATACCAATTAGTGGTAAATGACAAATTAGTGACCGAGTACTGTTTCAAGATTCTCTATCGTTTTCATTCACCATTTTATAAAACGTGAAAATTGCTACTCAAATATGCTATATATTAAGCTAACTCTTGCGAAATAGTACCCTAGGAGTTAATTTGTCACTGTTTGGCACATGGAAGTAAACTAAAGAATTCCAAAAGTCCACTTTGAGAGATTCATCTATAATTATTTATTTATACTGAATTTTAAAAAAATTATGATATCGTACTTATGGACTAGTTCAGCATGGGATTAGGATTTTAGGTCCACCAATTTAAAACTCAATGGGGTATGGCTGAGTCACTTGACAACGACTAGATTTATTACGCTTTGCCACCTAGCAGAACTCTTTATATTGAATTTAAACTACTTCATAAATTAACTAATTAATGGTCAATCAATGATCCAATTAATATTGATTTATTGAGTTAGTAGTCATCAAATTGGTGGCCGTACCTGGCATTGAGAAAATCACTGCTGAAGAACACGTTGCATGCATCATAAATTTGCAAGCAAGCAGTCGACCAAAAGATCGAAGCTGTCACAAACAAAGTTTCTGTCATCTTGAGAAGATGTGTCATATTAGATCACTACAAAGTCCATCTTAATTTGATAAACGATGAGTTGTATAAAATTGTAAGTCCAATGAATGTATCAATAACTATAGCATTAGTAATTTGCCTAACAACCAGAACAGCCTAATAAAATAATGCAACTTCCATAAACATCTCTTGGCTTTTGTTAATCCCATGGTCTAAGCAGATTTTTCATATAAAATCATACTCTTACAGGAATGATTCCTCTGCATCCACATCACAATTGAACAATCTTATATGGAGGATAAAAGAGAAGAGACGTGAATTTATGGATACTGAATGCTTTAGTAGGTGTGATTGCTAAAGCATAAATAAAGCAATTGCGGTTCATGAACTCATTTCATAATATCAAATAATTCTTGCTGCATTGCACCATTATAATCATAAACTTAAAAATAAACAAATGCACTAAATTTTTAGAATCATGAGAATCGTGTATCCCGAACAAAAGTTATATACACGGATTGAGCCACAAGTTTTCTTTTTATCCAGTTCATCATAATTTCTTGGAAGGAAACTAGACCTGATACCATATTCCGATGCAATTAATCTTTTGCCAGCCTCTGCAATCAATCGAGATCTTTCATCCAATCTATGCAGTTGATATGAAGCATCTTTTGCAAGGTCTTCTAGGTAAGTTCCAGTCCATAGGTAGATCAGTCATCAGAAAAAATGAATTGGATCGTTGCCCATATTTTCATTAGGTTTCAATTCTATGGACTTCAACTTCTGCTCGATAGCTGAAAAAAGTAGTCTTCCAATGGTTCTTAAACTGCCCATCCAACAACCTAAGCTGGGAACAGATAAAAGGCTTCTTAATATTGTTCAGGGCAAACTTTTCCAACAGCCATTATGACCTACAAGCTAATTTCGATTTGATTTTTGACATTGTGCTCATTCCACTGCTAATTCAAAGGGATTATAAGCTAAGGAACTGAGATAATTGCAACAGAACTTTCTGTATGCTCTATGAAGTAGTTTGACAAGGGTAAAACGGCCCTTTAACAGGATTGAAGGTAAAATAATGCCCTCTTGATATGACTAAATTCTTATACTGTCCTATGAGAGGTTAGGCTTATGTTCACATTGAGTTGGCTGAGCAACTTGTATTTAGATCAAGGTCACTTGAAGTCTGATTCAATCAACTTGCTAAATCATACAGTAACCATGGTTATTACAATTTTCTCCTATATGGTCCACTAGCTATGCTGTTTTGTGAGATTAGAGTTGTTTGAACATGTCATTTATTAGATTTTTTTTTTATATGATATATTTTCAGGTTCTTAGCTAATGTGCAAAGGAGAAACAACAAAATTAAGCACAGTGACTGGAGCATAGGTGTAAAGGAGTGGGTATTGAATATTTATGGAGGACTTGGGAAGAAAGATGGTTGTTCTAGGAAGTATCACATCAGTGGCTAGAGAAACACCTTGTTCACACTTTTGAGATGTGAAACAAGGAACTCATGATTCCCAATGTATATTCGTTCAAATCACCTCAGCTTTCTGCCAGGGAAACAGAGAATAACTTGTGGATGTGGCTAATATATGCCCATGCTCGTCCCATAATTAGCAAACCATTATCAATTGCGCACGAAAAGTTTGAACATAAAACTCCATAATTAGCAAATTGCAAAGCAATAGATCTAATACATATACAAGAACGACTGTTGTAATGCCACGAAAAGTTGTTCTTAGGTTTAATTTATTGACTACAAAGTGAGGTTCATTTCAATGTATATGAAAAAAGTAATGGCTTCTGTTATCTACACAGCTGGTGTTTCTGAAGCACATAGATGAGATATCATCTACAAATTGACTTGTGGTATTGCACAAAATCAATGATATGTTTAGCTCTGAGATCTTAAAGGATACTGTAAATCAGAATTTTAGCAATGAAGAGGCTTCAATTATGTTGTTTCAACTAGCAATGAGTACTTGTTGCTCTCCCTCACCTTCTCTCAGGCCAGACATCAAAGAAGTTATACTACAGCTCGAAGAGATTAGTATATGTGAAGCACATGCAGGAGCACCATATTCAATTGTCAATAAAGCACATGTTTCCGTATTCAATCCATCATATTAAATTAAAACTGTCTTGTAATCTTGTCAGGATACCATATACGGTTTCTACCATAATGTGATTAGATATTCACGTCCATCATCTGTACCTTGTTAACATGCACTCGAATAAGGATAAACATCCAAAGTTGCAGATCTGTCTTACCTTCTCCAAAATTTGTCATCATTGATTGATATCAATTATTTTCGTTAGCTTCATAGCACCTTAGCGTGGTCCATTGCATACCTGAGTGTGATAAATTTTATGCCTGATATCTGATGGTGACTACTTTATATCACCGTATGCATTTACTACTTTATTTCACCGTATTAATCTTTCTTGTGTCATATAACTGCCAAAATTTTCCCGTTTCCATATGAGTTATTGAATATAAGGATAAGGTTGTCTGGATAGCAAGACATGTTACTCTTGTCTCACCATGGGCACTACTCATTACAACAATACCATCATCAATTGGTTTATTTAATTATTTATCATCTTGTATGTTATTCAAGTCCTACAAATTAAGTGTTATTAATTCATAGTGAGGAACAATGAAAAGAAACATTTCTGAAACCATGTATAGGTTTCCCTTTTGGCACACAAGTGGTGTTGTGATTTTGTTGATTTGTCTTAGTCATGACTTAAAACGGTTGGTTGTCTTCCCGACTAGATAACTCTACAATATTCATTTGCACTATCATGTGAATAGTGCACCATTTGAGAGGCAGAAGAGAATAACTCATCCATGTCTTTGGGTGCTTAACCCAACAAGCCATTTGTAATAAGGTGTACGTACCGTTTCTTTTTTTTTAAAGACGTGTATATCTTTCTCACTTCCCAAACTCCACATTCCATCATTAATTCCATTCAACTGATGCCATATCTCCATTGCCTTGCCTTGAGAACTTTACACCCACACTTCAATGTCCCATCATCATGATCTCCATGCCAAGTATCCCAAAGCAATCCCTTTCTTTTCCTCCCTATGAGTGTGTTGTCCCCCACAAGCCTCACCACTTTAGTTCGTGGGCAATGAAACCTGGAGGGAATGCATGGGGTTGAGCAAAGAACACAATGATGCTAAAGCAATGGAGGAAGAGGTGGTGGTGAAGCAAATTAAAGAGCAAGCAGCTCTCCTTGTCCATCACTTTTGTTTGCACAGTAGTACCGTGTCAGTGAATGAATGCTTCTATTCCTATTCCATTTATTGTGCTCTGCTCCAGCTTTGCAAAATGACTCAGAAATCACCATGGTCATGCTCGTGTGGATCGTACTTGTTTATGAAAACAAAGTTGCTAAACAAAATTTGTTTAAGTGACTACTGAGCAAAATAAAGACTGCTCGAGAACAAGAACCCCAAACACTTCAGCATCTAAATAAAAGAAAGATTTCCTACTGTAGAGAATCAGTCTCAGTTGTTGCTGAGGCAGTGAAGCACCTTTGACTGCACGCTTGAATTAATAAGCATATCACCTTGAAATGGCAGGAAAATGATGAAAGCGGAAGAGACCAGAGTTTGGTTTCTGGGTCTCCTTTTTAATTCCAAAAACTGTTCATCTTCAATTTGAAATTGATGTTTGAAATAAAAAAAAGTCTTGCAATCTCATTGTTTGAAATCGATGACAAAAGTAATAACATTGATGTTTAATGATATTCTATCTATTTTTTTAAAAAAAAAATGTTAGAGATTTTTCTAAAGAAGAAAAATAAGACAAATGAAATTCTTTAAATAAAAAAGAAAATAAATTGCAGAAAGAAAAGTGATTCTTTCTTTATCAACATGGGCCTAACTACAAGTCCACAAACAAACTTTTGGGTGTTGATTTTTTTTTTTTAATCACTACCTGAAATTCGTCACATGCAACTGCAGGAGAGGAATGTAATAGCAATTTATGTCCTCAGAAATTGACACAGCACAGTAAATGAAGGAATATATAACTATTTTATCCATATCAGAAACATTAATTAGTATTATGGAATAATATAGTTGTTTAGAGATTAATCTCCATTGTTATATTTAATATTTGTTCTACGAGAAAAAGTTTTATTTTAATATTGTTATGAGGCTGCATTTGTTGATGAAATTAGTCCATTGTTTTTTATATTTGATATTAGGAATTTTTAATGAATTTTTATGAAGATTAAATATATTTTTAATGAAGTTGCTACAATAAAAAAATTACTCCACGACTAAAATTCACGTTGCTGGAATTCACAAACAGGACCACCAACAACTCAATCACTCTCAAGCTAAAAATTAAAATTAAAATTAAAATTAAAAGAAAAAAAATGAAAAAGAAAAAGAAAAATCTGCTCTCCAAATAATAATAACCCATCATCATCACTACTCTACTTCTTCTTCTTATCATCCTCTGTTCCTATTCATTCAGCTTCATTCCCGTCGTCGATTCTGGCACTCAGCCGGCATCGCCGTCCGTCAAATGCCGACGGCGTGGATCAAGTCCCTGCACTGCAAGACTAACGCCGTCGACGACGTTCTCTACCCTTCGCGCTCCTCCTATTCCGACAAGAAGTCGCTGCTCTCCTCCGTCTCATGCGTCAGCTCCTCTCACGCCGTCCACGACGCCGCCACTCCGAAGAAGTCGAAACCCAAGCCCAAGCCTAGCCCGGCACAGCCTTGCCTCTCGCCGGCTCCGGCGATCCTACTCCCCGCCCGCTTCCCTTCCCTCTCGGAGCTCCCCCCGGGCCACTCCTCCCGCCGGGTGGTCGAGATCATCTTCACCTCCAGCTGGTCCCCCGAAGTGGCGTTCCCCGGCGAGATCGAGATGCTGTTCCGCGTCCGCAACCCGGCCCGCACCGTCGCTCGCTTCGAGGAGCACCGCGGCGCCGTGCGCGCCCGGTCCGGCCCCGGCGACTCGCGCTGCCACGCCGACGGGAACGAGATGATGCGCTTCCGCTGCGGCGCGGTCGTCGGCGACGCCGCCGGAGTCGCGTGGCCTGCGGAGCGTGTGCGGACCTTCTCCGGGAGCGGCGGAGCGCATGCGAGCGGCGGCGGGGGCGGGGCCGGCCGGCGGCGTGCGATGCTGGTGTGCCGGGTCATCGCGGGCCGGGTCAGGAGCGAGTCGTCGTCGGACGCCGCCGACTCGGTGAGTCTGGGGAACGGCGAACTCATCGTGTTCGACCCACGCGCTGTGCTCCCCTGTTTCCTCATCATCTACAAGCTCTAAGCCTAAATCCAATCATTGCTTAACGTCCTCCCATTTTTTCCCACACACAACATTCCATCTGCCTCTTTAACTCAACCACTGTAAAAATTTTAACCTTTTTTTTTTATTTCTTTCCCTTTTGTTGTTTATAGCATTCTTGATTTCAGCAGTCTCGTGTTGCAAGATGTTTGTGTCGTCTAGTTTTGATACATAATTTTCATTTTTTTTATTTTTTTTGAGTGGGGACTCTCTTCTTAATTAATTGCCAACAAAAGAACAAAAGAAAAAGAATCTATAATTTAGTGTGATGCAGTATTGAATTTTATCGGTAGAAGTTATGCAATTTATTTGTTTAGTTTTATTGAATGTTCTTAGGGGATTAGATCGTCCCCACTGCATCAATGACACGTTCCTAACTTGGATTCAATCAGTGGCAGGGAATTTACTCACTAGACTAAAATTTTTCCATCCATTTCATAAAATAATCAGAGAAGAAGACATTAATTGTTCCTCGAGGTTGTAGGAAGTAGGAACTGATCGTCCCCAAGCGATCGACGATGTCAAAATTGGTGTGACAAGTCATTGAATAAGACAGTAAGCATGATGTGCAATTAGCTTACAGGAAAACTTTTTTGGTGCCAAGGAAAAGGAATTCTCAATCTCTTGCAATTGCAAGAAGAAGAGAAGATGGCGTTTCTGACTTCCATTGCCAGTTACTGTTGCAATTGCAAGAAGTAGAAGGATCATCAACTTGTGAATTTTAACAAAAGTAAGAACAATTTATGATCCACTTCCCCTCGAAATAAATATGTTTTTAAGGTTTAAAAAACATATTTAGTGTACAAATTTTGAACAAATGAGGCTGCATTTGTTGGATTGAATGAGCTGAGAGTGAATCCCTAAGTCGACTAAGATTGATCATAGATCATTAACCAAACGAGTAGTTTTTATCACCGAGTCTATACGTCGGTAAAATCGGACCCCAAGAGTTCTGCTCCCCGCCAAAATTCTACGATTGGTAAAACCCTACCCAGGGGATATGTTCCCCACCAATTCTCTCCCATCGAAAAATCCCGATCCAAGGGACTCTGTTCCCCATCAATTCTCTCCAGTCGAAAATTCTTGATCCAATGGACTCTATTCCCCACCAAGCCTTTTCAGTAGAAAAATACTGATCCAAGGGCTCTGTTTCCCACCAAGTCTCTACAGTCGAAAAATCCTGATCCAATGGGCTCTATTCCCCACCAAGTCTCTCTAGTAGGAAAATCCTGATCCAAGGGGCTCTGTTTCCCACCAAGTCTCTACAGTCGGTAAATCTCGATCCTAGGAGTTATGTTCCCTACTGAATCTCTATGATTGGCAAATCCCTCTCCCCGCGCCGCATATATAATTGACAAAAAAGTATGACATTATCAGAAGCGTACAATATGGACAGTGACATACATAGTAGTATAGGCATGTAAATACAGGATATAGATGATGAGACTACACAAGTACTGACATTATACATTCTCCTGAAAGATAGTTCTCATGTCCTAATGTGATCCTAAATTAAATACGGGAATTACAAATATTATAAAAGGTCATTTCTCTGCCTGCGCAGCAGAGGTTCTTTTTTTTCCTAAACTCTCTACTTTCGCTCTTTGGATCTTCTTCATGGATTCATTGCCCTAACTCGAGCGTCGGAGTAGATGCGTCGGGGAGCCCCCTGGCCTACCTATTAACGCTCCCCTCCCTTTGTTGAGCTTTACAAGTCCTTCCCCCACCAGGCTTCTCTTTTCAAGGCGCTTCTTCCTCTGAGTTCTTCCACGTCAAGGTCTTCTCCAAGTCAACCTTCTAGCCAGCTCATCGATGCTCCAGTCTTCACCGATTTCAGACAAGATCAAATTTGGCGGCATCTGTGGGAACACATGCCTAATTTGAATCGTGAAATGGACGATCCCAGGAGATTTACGACCGTCACTTTGTCATAGGAAGACCTTGACTTTCTTGTGACGGCTAAAGCGCAAGCACTGGCACAAAAATAATAGTCAACAAATCCTTCTCCTTCGAAAGTGCCTGCCGCGTTCAGGGAGGAGCGACAAACCACAGATCAGAGGTGTAATCCGCTACCAATGGTTGGATTCCCCAGGGCTCTACTCAAGATGCCCAGAGCAGAGCCAGGAGGACTTGAACTCTCACAGGCGTCCTCCACCAGAGACACATCTCTGAGAGACCCGAAGCGAGGCAAGGCTCCCGTCACCAACCAGTCATCCGATTAGCCAATAACTCCCTTCTCCCAACAAGTTCAAGACGACATGCTGCCCTGACGTTTCGGGCCTCCATAAGTTAGAGAATATGGAGGAAACACTGATCCCGAAGATCATCTCGCCCGGTTCGAAAATATCATTTTGCTGCACTAGTTCACTAACGGTGTCAAGTGCTAGATCTTCATAACAACACTTTCGGGATCAACACAAAGATGGTTCAACTGACTCCCAAATGATTCCATATCTTGCTTCAAAGATCTCAAAACTGTCTTCCTCCATCATTTTGTTAGAAGTCGGAGGTACCACAAGACTACAATCAACTAGCTCGCCCTCAAACAGAGAGCAAAGAAAACGCTAAAGTCATATATCAGGCGGTTCAATCAAGTCGCTCAAGATGTTTCCTCCGCCACCTCGGACCTCATTCGTCGAACCTCTATGTCATATCCCCACGCTCGTTTTATGCTCCTATCATAAATCTCAGTCTCACTCCACTCAAAATTGCTACCAGTATGTCTGAGACTTGTGTTTAGCTGATGAGCATGGCCAACCACCTCGCCTCACCATTGATCAGCCGAGCGGACAAGCGACGTCATGCCCTTCTAACACCAGGAAACAAAATCACCCTCCACAGCGGCAGGGTAAGCAAATTATTTCAAATGAAGGTCTTGAACTATCCCAAACTCGACAAGAGGAAAACCATAGCAATGTCGCTATGAGAAAAGTCAATATGATCTCCAGAGGCCCCACAGATGGAGATTCTAATCGAGCATGAAAAGCACACGGTCGCCAATTTGAGATCCATGAAGTCGGCTCCAGTCAGAGACAAGTAGATAGCCCGCAGATCGGCTTTGGGCCCCGAGACCTTGAGGGAGTGGAAGTTCCTCATGGTGATGCTCTGATCATCAAGGCCACCATCGCCAATTGTGACATGGCCAGAGTCTTTGTTGACACGGGGAGTTCCGTGAACATCCTCTTCAAGACAGCCTTTGAGCAGATACAAATTGACCAAGAGGAACTCCAACCTCTTGTGACTGCTCTCTATGGGTTCACCGGATTCACCTGCTGGGCCAAATCCGACTAGCCATTTCTTTAGGTTCAAAACCCCTCATAAGAACCCAAAGGACTACTTTGTAGCAGTAAATGCTCCATCCGCCTACAATGTCATTTTGGGGAGATCTGCTATGTATGAATTCCGAGCAATAATCTCTACCTTTCATCAAAAGATTAAATTTTCAATGGAGGACCAAGTCGGGGAAGTGAAAGGAGACCAGTTGGTGACTCGGAAATATTGTGTTGATATCGTCAAAATCGAGTCACGCAAAGCCCGCAAAACCCCACCTTCAGAAGTGCAGGCTATACACGAGGCCCCATTGGTGCATCTGATCGACAGTCAAGAGAAAGTACAAATCCACCCCGATCGGCTAGAGGCAACGACCAGGATCGTAGCTGATCTCCCTCCAGAACTAAGGGAGAACCTGGTTTCGTGTCTGTCTCGAAACCGAGATATCTTTGCTTGGTCACCCCAAGAGATCACGGGCATATCTATCTCCGGCAAAATAGAGCATTGACTCCACCTCCTCCCCGACTCCCGACCGATTAAGCAAAGGAAAAGAAATTTTGGGGTGGACCAGAATCGAATCATTCGAGAAGAAGTCAAGGAGCTACTAGAAGCAGGACATATTTGGGAGGTGCAGTTCCCGGCTTGACTCACTAACGTAGTATTAGTGCCCAAATTTGGAAACAAATGGAGAGTCTGTGTCAATTTTCGAGACTGCAACAAAACCTGCTTGAAGGATTGCTACCCTCTTCCCCGTATCGACTAGCTGGTGGATTCTACTTCTAGAAGTGAGATGATCTGCACGCTAGATACTTATCAAGGGTACCACCAAATCTCTATCGCCCCTGAAGATCAAAAAAATGTTAGCTTCATTACTGCCGACGACACTTTCTGTTATAATGTTATACTGTTCGGACTAAAGAATACAGGAGTAACCTACTAATGGCTAATGGACAAAGTCTTCCACTCATAGATCAGAAGAAACATTGAAGTCTATGTCAACGATATACTGATCAACTCCACCCGAGCGGAGGACATCATTTCCGACATCAAAGAGACTTGTGATGCTCTGAGAAAGTATGGGCTTAAATTGAATCCAAGCAAGTGCTTGTTCAGAGTCAAGAAATATCGCTTCCTCAGCTATATGTTGATCGAGCGGGGGATTAAAGCCAACCCGGAGAAGATCCAGGCACTCAGAGATATGACGCCTCCTAAGAACCACAAAGAAGCCCAGAGACTCTGCGGTCAGATCACGACACTCTCACGATTTATCTCCCAATCGGTTGATCGGAGTCTCTCATTCTTCAAAGTACTCCATCGAGTCACCAAGTTCCAGTGGGACGAAAGCTGTGACAAGGCCTTTGTAGAACTCAAGGAATGTCTGACGAATCTACCATTCCTCTCAAAATCATTAGCGGGAGAGCGACTCTGGATATACTTGTCTACTGCTGAGGAGGCAGTTGGGTCAGTGCTTGTTAGAGAGAAGGCAAAGAGAAACAACCTTTATATTTCCTAAGTCATCTATTGAAAGATACTGAATACTGGTACACTGCTCTTGAGAAGCTAGCCTATGGGCTAGTCTTAACAGATTGTCAATTGAGGCACTATTTTCTCTCTCACCCCATAGGGTCTTCACCAACAGTGCCCTTGGCCAAGTGTTAATTAATCCTGATGCGTGCGGAAGATTGATCAAGTGGACTATATAATTAAGTGAATATGACATATAATATCAGCTTCGATCGGCGATCAAAGCTCAAGCGTTGGCCAATTTTCTGAAAGAAGTCCAGAGTAAGAAGGTACCTGAAAATTTTATGTAGATGGGTCCGCCACTCAGCAGGGCAGTGACGTGGGTATTATGCTAATCTCCCCTCAGAATGATATATTTGTAGGATCGAAAGCACGTGAGAGGGGGGGTGAATCACGTGTTTAAAAAATTATTCTTTTTAAACGGTTTTGAAAACTTTCGAAAACTAAGTACGCAGCGGAAAAATAAAAGCAAAATAAAAAGGAAAGTGACTCAGTTAGTTTTACTTGGTTCGGAGCCTTCGCCGACTCCTACTCCAAGGCCCACGACCCTTCGGATCG
>JBBUKS010000035.1:7023265-7037606 GCA_038050645.1 Hedychium gardnerianum
TGAAGTTTTCACCCAATCAAATCTGGAGAATCGGGGCGAAATTTCTCCCGCGCGAAGAAGAGAGAAAGAAGAAACGCAGAGGTGTTGTACACGTCAGGTGTCCACGTTGGCTGTCGCCCACGATCGCACATATAAGGGTGTGCAAGGTATCAAAACTATATATATATATATCAATATATATAGAGAGTTTTAATACCCTGCACACCTTATCTTACACACCCCATGCACACTCAAAAAAAAATGAGGAGAGGTTGGTCGCGGTGGCTTGACTCCAGCTCGTCAGTGATGGTTGGCCTGGCTTGGTCGTGGCGGCGGCTGCTGTAGCCTGGTCGTGTCGGTGGAGAGGTAACGTCGGCGATGGTGTGGTGGTGTGGATCGGGAGGAGGAAGGGGCAGCAGCGTGTGAGGGAGAGGGGAAATCGGGAGAAATGAGGAGAGGAAGAGAATGAAACTTAGGTTTTTTATAACCTAACTTAGGTTATCAAATTCCAATTTTAGGTTAATTAGATCAATTAACTCCCAACTTAATTGATATTCTAAATAGGATTTTCAAAAGCCTATTATTTATATCCTCTTAAACTTGGCATATTAGCTCTAATTAAATCCAAAAAAATTCCAAAAAAAATTAATAAGATTATTTCTCAAGTAACACTTATCATTTTATGATTATTTATGTGCTAAATCTAACATTACCTCACTCATCACTCGCTCACTCTATCTCTTAAATCATATATCGCCTCACTCATCTCTCTCTTACTGATGTGGCTCCATCATCCCTTGCTCACCAAATGTGTCTCTGTGTGGTTCCATGTGGCTCTAGTAACGAGGCACTCCGTAGTTCCATATCTCCCCGGGCTCCATATTTGGTATGCTCCATATGACTTCATGTCTCGTCAGGCTCCAGTCAGGTATCAGGTAAATGCAATTTTTTTTTACCATGGACCTTTACCCAAAGCCGACAATGGTCCCAGCTCCAAGTAATGTCCACAGTTCTGTATAGTGTATATCTGTAGATGCATGTCCTATGTCGGGTACAAAATGCCCGAAATGGGCTCCTATACTACAAAACTACATGCATGTGCAGGGGTCGATCATGAGCCTGTCTACATGTATGTTCTCTATCTCTAAGATGTTTGTTCTCTAACACTAGAATGCATGCTCGGTATGTGTGGCCAAGTACTACTAACTAGAGTAGCTCTCGAACACTAGTCTATCAAAATGCATGCTCTCACTATTCTATATGCCCTAAATGTCCTACATGTGTGGTAACTGTATGTATGTGTGGATGACATGATAACGCAAAATGAGGCATATCCAAAAAGCTACACGCCTCCCTAAATATATCATCATGCCTGAGTACCTAATCTGTATCTTCCTAAATACTAGCTCTGCATCAAATCTACGCCCCTCAAACATATTGTTGTTCCTCACCCTCCAAACATGATGTATGAGTGTCGCCATGGCACTGTCTGTCCTCCAGGTACTCTTATCAGGCTCGTGCTAGGAGTCGTCCATGTGCTAACAGTCATAGGGTGAACGCATGACTCGACTGAAGGTACTTCTGCCAGACTGTCTTCACCCATGGCTTCCTAGGCCTTGTAATCCTGAAATGGTCATAAGCCCCTTGGATAACATCCTTCCGCTGAGAAAACTAGGCAGTTAGGGTATGACTCAAAACCTCTGGGCTACCTGCAGCTGCCAAAATGTTGTCTCGGCTAGCTGAGAAAGCTAGGCAGCTAGGATCTCATTGATATAGTAGCTATATTTACCTTGACTCTATTCATTTACTACATGATGCTTGACACTTAGTTGTTTGTACTTAAGATGCTCTGTTTATATCTATGCAATCTCTTTGATTTCATATCTTGTAGTGTGTAGTTGGGGATCGAACCGCGGGTGTCTGGGTGATAACTTGGTGCCCTTCTATTGCACCGTAGCTCCGGAGGCTTCAACCCAAGAATCAAGGTAACAAAAGGCGAAACGCTCGCCCCCGCCAGTCCGTCCCAAGGCCAACACGGAGGAGGGTCAACCCAAGAATCAAGCTTATTTAAACAATCAAAATTAAGAAAAATTTAAACAAGATTAATTGTGTCCTTATAGTCCAAGCATGCATGATTTTAATATACTATTTAAAATAAATCATCTAGCAAATTGTCCTTATAAAAAAAGTGTCTAACTTTTGTTACTAGTTGATTATTAATCATGGATTTTAATTTAGTTAATTGAATTTCGAATTATATTTAGTTAAATTTTAGATTAATTAAGTTAAAGTTTGAATTGATTTGCATTATTTAATTTGATTTGATTAATTGATTGAGTTAGATTTAATTAATTAAATTGGTTTTAATTAGATTAAGTTAAATTAATTAAATGAATTCGATTAATTAAGTTTTAATTGAATTAATTAGATTAAATTAATTTTAATTGAATTAATTGGATTTGGATTATTTAGATTAGTATTATTAATTATGTTTAGATTATTTAATTTTGTTTAAATTAAGTTTTAATTAAATTTAGGTTAAATTAAGAGTTTAATTTAAAGTCAAGTTAATTTAATCAAATTTAATTAAATTAAATTTAGGATTGAATATTTGGATTAATACAATTAGGTTTAGAGTTGATTCAATTAATTAAATGATTTTTAGATTAATTAATTAAATTAAATTTATTAAATTTATTTTGAATTAATTAAGTTATATTTTAATTAATTAAGTTAATTAATTAGTTTAGGGTTAATTAATTAAATTTGGTTAATTAAATGAGATTGATTAAGTTTTAATTGAATTAGATTAATTACTTAAGTTGGATTAATTAATTGAGTTTGATTAAGTAAGATTTAATTGAATTAGATTAATTAAGTTTTAATTATATTAGTTAATTAGGTTGAATTAATTAAGTAAATTTGATTAATTAGATTGAATTGATTACTTTTTAATTAAATTAGTTAATTAGGTTGAATTAATTAAATTGATTAATTAGGTTAGATTAATTAGATTAAGTTATTTTGATTAATTAAGTTTTAATTTAATTAATTGAGTTAGATTTAATTAGTTAAGTTAAATCAATTAGACTTTATTGAACTTAATATCTCACCCATTTCTATATCATCAATCAGGGTGCCTTATATATTTTGTGAAATGGTTTTGAATTTTATCTTTGATTAATTTAGTTTGAATTCTAAGGATTGTTTGACATTTGAGTTAGAGTCAAGTTTAATAGTTGATTAATCAAGTACTGATTGTAAGTTCCCCGAGGTAGTTTTGATGTGATCAACTGAGTTAAATTATGTCTTGTGGAGTTTGATCCTTGTGTCTAAGTATGCAGGAACTTAGGAACATAAAAAGTCAAGCGGAAGACGTAGCAGACGAGAAGGATGACATGGGAAGCGAGTCGACGGGCTCGATGCATCCGAGGGACGAGAAGCTGCGGAAGAGTACATTGGTGGAGCGAGAAAGACGCGGTCCGAGGGACACGAGACAAGAAGGACGCGGTTCGAGGGATGAGAAGTCGGGGAGGAATCCTGCTCGAGAAGAAGGTCGGAGTTGGGTTTGAGTGAGCTCAACTTTGGATAACCAGAGATCACCCAGGCATCCAAAAGGACTGGAGGCACCTCAACCGCCAGGCACTAGAGGTGCCTCCGACGCTCGGAGGCGCTTCAAGCGCCCAACCGATGGAGGCGCCCCCAAGGCTCGAAGGTGCCTCACCCGCCAATTGGATGGAGGCACCTCAGAGCAATGGAGGTGCCCCCGATCGTCGAAAAAGCAGCGGATAAGATCTGGAAGTCGAGTCAGCCCAACCCAGGGACTCCCAACACTTGGAGGCGCCCCCAACGCTGTCATATCACCAATGGACCAGTTTTGATCTATTTGAGGTGCCCCCATGACTGCCACATTAGCAAAATGGTCACCTCGACTATTTTACTATAAATAGATGTTGTGCCCTCTAGTTTCAGAGAACACACTATGTTTTTCATTTCCTACTCCTACTTTTCATTGTTTGTGCTTTCAATGTCTGTAAGAGGCTACTCCGCCTGAAAGAGTTCATTAGTGGAGCTTTTACTTATCTTGGATTAACAATCAGCTAGGTTGTAACCAAGAAAACCTCCAGCCTCTTCTAATTTTTATGCTTATTATTTTTAATTAACTAGTGTGTGTCCTTGCTAAGTTCAAATAGCAAGAGAAAGCTTTAATTATATTTGTAGGGTTATTCACCCCCTCTAGCCGGTCCAACATGATCTTACACCTATTTCAAGACTCAGCTTCCAGGCCGTGACGAGGCTTAGGGGTCTTCTTAATCGAATCAACGACCACTTTCTACGACAGCTGATTCAAGAAATTGTGAATACGTAGTTAATCAATTGAGAAACCTTGGTTTAACTAGTCTAGGATGTGGCAAGGTAGCTTCAGTTAGTTCCACTTAGTTGAGCATACTAAGTAAGGTACTCCTTACCTTACTTGACTACTTAGACTATGCTGCCCTAATGTACTATCATCTCGCCCCACCCCGGTACTATATTTGGGCAAGTGTCAAACAAGCCTAAGTCCTTATCTAACCATTCTACTTTAACCAAGAAATAAACTAGACATGCAAAGTAAAACAGTAAATCAAGCAATGATGCATTTCAAGAAAAAATTATTTTTATATTGTCTCCCCCTAGATCATAGCCTCGATAAGGTCTATCAAGGTAATGAATTTGACCCTTGGATAGCCAATATTGATTTGATCCAACTTGATTAATCAAGCTTGATTTAGGGACCCATGCTTGGACTTAGTTTCTAGTAGTTCGATTTACAATTGAGAGATATGATTTAAATCGTGTCTTAGTTTTGTATCTGAGTCCTGATCGATTGTATACAATCCTTTATTTTCTAAGTATCATATCAATGTACTTGGAGCCCGAAGTGAACCATTCCAATGATTCTTTAAGCTCTTTGATTTGAGCTTTCAAAATAAAATTTTCTTCCTCAAGTTGTTGGACTTGAGTTGAAGTTTCACTTTGAACTGGTTCAGTCGAAGAACTTTGGTTAGTCTTCTCCTTAAGGGCTGTTACCTCCTTTTGGAGTGACTTGACCCAAACATTTGACTTGGCTAATGTATGAGTTAAACACGATATCATATCATACAAATTTTCAACTAATTCAGTGGGGGTTTGAACCTTTTGAACTGGATATGGATTTGTGGCTTGACTCGAACTCAACTTCGTACTCAAATCTGGATTCGGGTTCGGACTTGATCTCGACCGCTCGTTCTTCTGCCGGTAGTGCAAGAAAGCTCGATTGAGCTCGTGCTTCCTCGTCTGACTCTTCCGGAGACTCGGACCAGGTTCCTTTTAGAGCCTTCCTTCTTATTTTCCTTTATGTTCAGACACTCAGGCTTGTAGTGTCCTTTCTTATTACACCTGTAGCAGGTTACTTCTGACTTGGGCTTTGTGGTTTGATTCAGATTAGGTTGCTTGCTCTTTGATTGGATCATCTTCTTCTTCTTAAGTATTTTTCGAACTAGATTAACTAGTTCCGTGGTGATCTTGATGTCATCTCTGAGTCTAATTTGTTTTGGATTTGGGCTCCATTCGGGACTTGTGCTTTGGCTTCTTCGTCTTGAATTTATCTGCAATCAAAGCGATACCTTTCTTGGCCGAGCGTGTAGTTGGCTTGCTGACTCTTCTTCTTGCTTTTTTTATATTATATAATTTATTTAACAATAAATCATGCTTACATACCTTAATGTCGGAAGTGCCTTTGTATAGCTTGATCAACTTCTCCCATAGATCCTTTGCGCTGATGAAGGGTTTGATTCGGTTCAACTCCTCTTTGGTCAAGCCGCAGTGGAGAGTTTGAGTTGCCTTTGCATTAGCTTCGATTTTCCCTTTGTTGGGTTGTCCCATTTGTCGCAGTCGAGCGATATGCCTTCTCCATTGGTGGGGAGTGTGAATCCTATTTGAATTACGATCCACATCTCCACTTGGGTCTTGAGATGGTACTCCATTCGGCCCTTCCAATAGCCGAAGTCCTCGCCAAAGAAAAGAGGCGGATGTGTGGTATTGTAGCCTTCTTGATGTGCCATTTATAAAACTTGCACGACCAAAAACAAAGAGAAATGTACCAAGACTTGGTCTTAGATTAGTAGTGTTTGAGAGAAAAAATAAGAAACATGAAGAACGGCTCGAGTGGTGTTGCACCAATTTCAAGAAAGTAAAAAAAAAATAGAAATATTTGTCAGAAGAGGTGATTGCACCAATTTTGACTCACAGTGAAAAACTAAAAATGAAAAACCGGAAAAAAGGTGTAAGAAAAAAATTGCTCGAATGGTAGTTGTACCAATTCAGAGCAATCCCTCTTTGATACTAATTGTAGGATTATAAAAGCACTAGAGGGGGGTGAATAGCGCGTGTCATTTTTTCACGTTTTTCAGAAACTCGAGAATACGCAGCGAAAATAGAAATGAAATTACAATGCTAACTCATTTTCTTTTTTACTTGGTTCGCAACCCGACGATTGCTTGTCCAAGGTCCGCGATCGTTGGGTAATCCACTAAAAACTCAGTGATTACACAAGTATAAATAAGAGAAAAAAAACACAATAATACTGACAAGAAAGAGTAAGGCTTTGGCGTCGTTGTCGGTGTAGCATTTCGGTGTCGTAGAGAGGTTTTTGGAGCAACACACGAGTACGAAAGTCATGGAGAATGATGTCCTGGAGCTGCTGTTGAAGCCTCTTTTATTAACCTTTCCAAGCGTCTCAATTCCCTTTGAGGCGCCTCAATCCAGGCCTGATCCAATTCTATCATGTTGCAGCTTATCCATCTCCAGACATCTCAATCCCTTTGAGGCGCCTCAATCCCTTTGAGGCGCCTTAATCCCTTTGAGGCACCTGGATGCTGACATGCGCTGGCCAATCAGAAGCTATCGCCTCATCCTATCGTCGAACTGGTTTTAGGGAGCCTAGATCCCTTTCAGGAGCCTAAAGTCACTCAGGACGCTTGGATCCCTTCTAAGCGCCTGCATCAGTTGATCCTGGTTAGCTTCCAAGTTAACATTCCTGCATTACAAAGTTAACACAACAAGCTTAACAATAGGTAGAAATATTTTAATAGTCTCGAGACTATCTGGTCTTGACTTTTGGGTTTTCAGTGAAACCTTAGGTCAGATCGATGCCTATTGTTCTCTCTCAAGGAACACATCCTCACCCAGTCCTCTAAGGAGAGATTACATGTTACCAAACATCTAGCCCTCCAAACTTGTCTGGACTTTTGCTCAACATCCAATCTTGACCACTAGGACTTCCTCTCGATGTCCGATCCTCTAGACCCATCGACCTGCTAGACGTCCGATCCTCCAGATTAGTCTAGACTTCTCACCTGGTGTACTTGATTTTCCAAGTCTTTTTCCTAGTATCCGGTCCTACAGACCTACTAGGGTTTTTCCCTTTGCCTAGTATCTACGAGGACTTTTACCTTGCCTAAGATCACTTAGGACTTCTTGGTTGAGCTACATGCACATTTAGTTAAGCTCATTAGATAACAATAAACTTTAACTTTGAACCTTTACCGATATCAAAATATAAGTTCAATTTGCTGGTGCTTCTAGCACCAACAAGTTCAGTTTTGCCTTACTGGCACACCATTGTGTTGTGGCATGTAAGACGGAGTCCATTGAGACAATATACCATTATTCCTGAGATAATCATGAAACTCTTGTCTTAAGTATTCGCCACCTCAATCTGATCAAATATTTTAATATTTTTGCCAAGTTGTTTCTCTACTTCATTTCTATATTCTTTGAATTTTTCAAAGGCCTCAGACTTACATCTTAATAGATACACAAACCCAAATTATGAGTAATCATCGATAAAGGTAATGAAGTAGCTATAACTGTAGGATTGAAAGACAACGCTAGAGGGGGGGGGGGTGAATAACACTCGTGACTTTTTCATGTTTTTTTTGTAAATCTCGAGTTAACATAGCGGAATATTAAAGAGACAAAAGAGAAGCAAACACATAGTCAACACACTGGTTTTACTCGATTCACTGCCCGGTGATGGCTAGTCCAAGGCTCACATCCGTATGAGTGCTTTCGTTGGGCAATCCACTAATAGCACGATAATTTACAATAGATATCAAAATGAAAGTACAATTAAAAACAAGTTTACCAACGACTTTAAAGTTGAAGCTTGAGCGTAGTCATTAGAGCAGCATTACGGTGTCGTGGAGAGCTTTTTGAAGCAACATTTGAGCACGAAAGTCGTATGTAATTGTTGTACGGAGCTGTTGGTTGAAGTGCTCTTTTATTGACTCATCTAGGCATCTCTATTACCATTGAGGCGACTCTATCCGGATTCGATCTGATCGAATCTGAGTTAGCCGTGCCTTGTCCACTTTCAGGCGCCTCAATCCCTTTGAGGCGCATCTAGCGCTAACGTAGTTGGATCTAGTCGCAGCGTGGCTCTAGCCGAGTCTATCCCAACCCAGGCTCTTCAATCCCTTTGATGCTCTTGGTTGCTGACGTACGCCGACTAACCAGAAGCTGCCATCTCATCCTACTTCGCGCCGAGGTGATTGAGACACCTCAATCCCTTTGAGGCACGTAAATCAGCTCAGGGTGTGTGGATCCATTCCAAGCTACTGGATCAGCTTTTCCAGGCTTATCTTTCCTACATCACAATGTTAGCACAAAAAACATAGTAAAAATAATCTTGACAGTTTCGGGACTGTCCGATTCTGACTTTTGGATTTTCAATGAAACCCTAGGTTGAATCAACGTCTACTATCCCTTAATAGGGAACATGTCCTCACCTACTTCTCTCAGGAGAATGTAACTGTTGCCAAACATCTGGTCCTCCCGATTTGTTTAGACTTCCTACTCAGTATCTGACCTTGACCTCCGAGACTTTCCGCTAGATGTCTGATTCTCGACCAGTCTAGACTCCTGCCTGGTGTCCTCGACCCCTAGGATTTTCACCTAGTGTCCTCGACCCCTAGGACTTTTGTCTAATATCTTCGATCTACCAAGACTTCTGTCTAGTCCCCCGGTCCAGGACTTCGTTGCCCAATCCCCCTGATCAGGACTTCTTGCCCAGTCAACTAACCAAGACTTCTTTACATAGCCTCAACTATGACTTGTACATTGCCTAAGTTCCCTTAGGACTTTCTACTTGAGTTTCTTGCATACTCAGTCAAACTCATTAGTTCACAATAGACCTTAACTTTGAACCTTTACCATCTACCAAAACATATGTTCAATTAGCTGGTGCTTCTAGCACCAACAATCTTTCCTTTTTTGATTTATGATAACCTAGTTCAAAGTTAAGTGAAACATATAGCAAGTACATATTTTATAGCAAGTAAAGATTTTACTACAATAAAGGAACAACATTTTAAAAATATTTTTAAAATAAAGAAACTAAAAAGGTTGCTCTTGCTCTCCCTTAATTATAACTCTTCCCTTGAGGTTAAAGACTTAGTACTTTTAAAGAGATTCTTAACTTTCCTTAACTTTTAACTCATCTCTCCCCCTTTGACATATATCAAAAATAATAGGGAGTTAAAGCAAACACAAGAATATTTGGATTTTGAAAAAATACTCAGAGTTTGATAAAAATATTTTGAGATTTTCAAAGTATTTTTCAAGTAAATATTTTTTAAGTAAAATACAACATAGTATTTTCAGAAATATTTTTCAAGTATTTTTCAAAATTGAATTTTTCAAAAATAATTTTCAAGAATTTCGAAATTGAATTTTGTAAAAATATTTTTCAAGCATTTACAAATTAAATTTTTCAAAAATATTTTTCTAGCATTTTCAAAATTAAATTTTGCAAAAATATTTTTCAAGTATTTTCAAAATTAAATTTGCTAAAATATTTTTCTAATAAGTAGTAAATGCAAGAAAAACTAAACAAAGTAAGCAAGTAGATCAAGTAAGCAACATAAATGATGGGAAATAATGTCCTTATAATCCAAACATGTTTTACTTTAATAAAAATGAAAAATAACTCATTTATGAAATAGTCATTTTTTAAATAACTGACTCTTGTTACTAGCTAACTACCAAAGATAGTAGTTTTTACTAAGTTAGTCAAGTTAAGTGTATGATTCCAGCTAGTAGTGTACTAAGAAGGAACACTTAACTTGATTAATATAATTTGATATTTTTAGCCCAGATTTATAATGATGCACTGATATAAGCATCTGAAATCCAGGCTTAGCGCTAAGTATCTCACACCATTCTAAGTGTTTGAATATACAAGCAAGGTAACCTAATATGCTTGTGAGATGCTAATTGCCTAAATCTATATATTCATGATTTCTAAGGGCAAGCCTAGGCTAAGTCCAGAGTTTTTGAAAATCACTAAGTAAAATTGGATTTTTATAATAATAATTAAAAAATATTAGTGAACCTAGAAATTTTTTTATAAAAAAATGAACTTCTTGCAAACAACTTGAAATTTTTAAAAGAAATACAATTTATTGATCCTATTCTACTGAGTATACATTCCTAGTTGTCTTGTGAGTGTGCTAAAATCAGATTCATGTAAGGGTTTGGTAAAATTGTTTGCTAGGTCAAACTTGAATTTAACATAGTCAAGTACAATGTCCTCTGAGTGTAGTCAAAGAATAACTTTTTATAATGTCCTCTGAGTGTGCTATACAATTTAAGTTTGAGTTAGAATAACTTGAGTTAGATTCAAGTTTGTTAGTTACTTAAGGTTTTAGCTTATTTATAGTACAACCTTTTTAAGTTAAAGTTTTAATTTAAGTTTTAGTTTTAAATTAAGTTTAACTTTTAAATTAAGTTTAAGTCTTAAATTAAGTTTTAGTTTTAAATTAAGTTTTAGTTTTAAATTAAGTTTTAGTTTTAAATTAAGTTTAAGTTTTAAATTAAGTTTAAGTTTTAGTTTCAAATTAAGTTTAAGTTTTAAATTAAGTTTTAGTTTTAAATTAAGTTTTAATTTTAAATAGAGTTTAAGTTTTAAATTAAGTTTTAGTTTTAAATTAAGTTTAAGTTTTAAGTTAAGTTTAGGTTTTAAATTAAGTTTTAGTTTTAAATTAAGTTTAAGTTTTAAGTTAAGTTTAAGTTTTAAGTTAAGTTTAAGTTTAAATTAAGTTTAAGTTTTAAATTCAGTTTAAATTTTAAATTAAGTTTTAGTTTTAAGTTATGTTTAAGTTTTAAATTAAGTTTTAGTTTTAAATTAAGTTTGAGTTTTATATTAAGTTTAAGTTTTAACTTAATGACTTTGGATTAATTGAACTTAAAAATATTTTATTTAAAATAAGTTAATTGAGTTTTGATTGAGTTTGATTAATTATAGTTATTAAGATTAATTTTGGATTTTATTTGTTTAATTAAGTGGATTGATTAAATTAATTATTTAGTTTAGTATTAATTAATTAAATTTAATTAATTAACTAAGTTTTTGATTAATTAATTAAATAATTGTTAATTAAGTTTTAATTAAATTAATTAGGTTGAATTAATTAGATTAATTAATAATATTAAATAGATTAATTACTTTGATTAATTAGATTATTTAATAGCATTAAATAGATTAATTAATTAGTTTGGAATTAATTTGATTCATTATGTTAAATTAATTAGATTAAGTTAAATTAATTAATTAGGTTTAACATCTCACCCCTTTGTTGAATTTCAAGCAGGAGAACCTTATAGTTGTGGTAAGATGAATAATTAGTTGGTTTATTTCAAAAAGAGCTATTTGATTTTCTGTTAGATTCAAACTTAGTTTTGGGTACCACAAGTTGGTATTTTTAGTATAAGCTTCCAGACTATGGTGAATCACTAGGATATTATTAAAATAACCACATGCCTAAGACAAAGCTTCACCAAAACAATCAACCTATAGAACTTAATACTAAGTTTTGGTCTAACTAGCTCATGTCTGACTAGGGTAGCTTCAGCTATATCCACTAAGTTGATTGCACTAGGTAGAATACATATGATTCAACCTAGACATGCTCTCAATAGAGTTTTCTTAGCTTACTATCATCATAACCCTTTCCGATGCTAGGTTGTCAAAATCAAGCAATCTTTTTGGCCGTTCTAAATTAAGCGTAAAAATAAACTAAGCATGACAAGTAAAACAGTAAATCAAACAATCATGTATATCAAGAAAAGATAGATTTTCTATTGGCTCCCCTTAGGTATCCAATAGTAGTTTGATCCAACTTGATTAATCAAGTTTGCTTTAGGGACCCATGCTTGGACTTGGTTTCTAGGTTTTCGATTGACAATAGATAAATAACATTTAAATCATGAATTAGCCTTGTAACCTAGTCCGTATCGGTTGTATACGACTCTTTATTTTCCAAGTATCATATCAAGATACTTGGATCCCGCCGACAATCGTACCAAAGTGTTTCCAAGTTTTTTGACTTGAATTTTTAGAGAGGAATTTTCTTCCTCAAGTTTTTGGACTTGAGTTAAATTTCTGCTCTGAATGGGTTCAGTCAAAGGACTTGGGTTAGATTCCTCCTTACGGGCTTTTACCTCCTTTTGAAGTGATCTGACCCAAAAGTCGGACTTAGCTAGTTTATGAGTTAAATACCTAATTAAATCAGACAACTTGTTTACTAGGGCAGGACTTACATCGATTTTTGGCCTTTTGAAAATGGATACGGATCTGTGGATTCTCTCAGGCTCAACTTTAGATTCGGATCCAATTTCGGACTTAGATTCGGTGTCAATCGTTTGCTCTTGTGCCGGTAGGGCAAGGAAGCTTGTTGGAGCATTTTCTTCTTTGTCTGATTCCTCCGATGATGACTCATCCCAGGTTGCTTGTAGTGCCTTCTGTCTCCTTTGTTTCTTGGTATTCTTCATATTCGGACATTCTAATTTGAAATGTCCTTTCTGGTTGCATCCGTAGTAGATCATTTCTGATTTGCCCTTTGTGATTGGATTCGGGCTTGATGGCTTCTCTTGGATCGCCTTCTTGATTTCACGTTTGTTTAGACCTTTCTTCTTCTTGTATAATTTTTGAACTAGGTTTACTAGTTCGACGGTGATCTCGTCATCGTCTTCTGTATCAGATTCGTCGTCGGATTCCGGTTCTGCTCATTTCTTGTGCTTTGGCTCCTTGTGCTTGAATTTTTCTACAATCAAAGTGATATCTTTCTTGATCGATGTAGCATTAGATTGTTCATGCAATTCAAACTCAAAAAAAAGTTTATCTAATCTAATAGTTGAAAGATCATTAGAAGCCTTGTAAGCATCTACCATAGACGTCCATAAGGTATTCCGAGGAAATGCATTAAGAGCATACATGATAATGTCACAGTTTTCTATTTTCTGACCGATAGAGTGGAGTCTGTTGAGCAGGTCCTGGATTTGGATGTGTAGCGGCTTGCTGACTCACCTTCCTGCATTTTAATATTATACAACTTATTTAAAATTAAATCATGCTTACTTACCTTTGTGTTAGAGGTCCCTTCGTGCAACTCGATCAATTTCTCCCATAGGTTCTTGGCGCTATCGAAAGGTCCAACCCAATTTAGTTCTTATTTTGTCAGGCCGCACTATAGGGTCAAAGTAGCTTTAGCATTCATCTCGATCTTTTTCTTGGTGGCGTTGTCCCACTTGTCGTAGTCGAGTGGTAAGCCTTCTCCATTGGTGGAGAGTGTGAATCCCGTCTGGATCATGATCCACATCTCCACTTGAGTCTTGAGATGATACTTCATCTGGCCCTTCCAGTAACCGAAGTCTTCACCAGAAAAGAGGGGTGAGCGAGAGGTACTGTAGCCTTCTTGATGGGCCATTTTAAAAATAGGTATCTCGCACACGTAAAACAAGTACAAAATGTACCAAGACTTGGTCTTGGATTAGTAGTGTGGGAGGAAATAAAGAAAGTGCTCGAGTGGTGATGCACCAACTTCGAGAAGCGATTTGATATCGAAAAAAAACTATTAGAAGGGGTGAGTGTACCAATTCTGATTAATTACGAAAAAAACCAAAACAATGCTCCGAATGGTAGTTGTACCAATTCAGAGCGACCACACTCTAATACCAATTATAGGATCGAAAGACAATACTAGAGGGGGGGGGGGGTGAATAACGCTCATGGTTTTTTAACGTTTTTTGTAAATCTCGAGTTAACATAGTGGAATATTAAAGAGACAGAAGTAGAAGCAAACACACAGTCAACACGTTGGTTTTACTTGGTTCATCGCCCGACGACGGCTAGTCCAAGGCCCGCACCCATATGAGTGCTTTCGTTGGACAATCCACTAATAACATGATGATTTACAACATATATTAAAATGAAAGTACAATTAAAAACAAGTTTACCAACAACTTTAAAGTTGAAGCTTGAGCGTAGTCGTTAGAGCAACGA
>JBBUKS010000035.1:7041916-7054955 GCA_038050645.1 Hedychium gardnerianum
AAATGGTCCGTGCTTAGGCCTGTTAGATTTCCGTTAAAAGAAGCGTGTAAGTAAGCGGTTGCCGGTGTAGTTCGAACGTCATTTTATTAAATAAATTTCAGTATCATCCGCATCATCTATCTAATTTTTATAATATTCCAATTATATATTGATCATGCACGGAGACGGGAGGATGATCCGTTAAAAAATCAAACAGCTAATTAAATGACCACAGAGTTGAGTGATCTGATCGATCTGCCTAACTTGACTCTGATTGGTGTTGCACCGCCCGATCTGTCGTTTCAAGTCTCCGATCGAGTGCCTGCACAGACCAAAAAGAGGGACGAAGGGTTAGCTGAGAGCTCCAGGCGTAGAGCCTAGGGATCCCGCTCCGACGCTTAAGTCAGGTCAGATGGCTCGGAGATGAAAGAATCGAAAACACGAGAGTGAGAGTAGAAGGTCCCCTTTCCTGTAGCGACGCTGAATCCTTTATATAGCCTTCGGGAGTGTGTACGGTTAGCATTTAATGACGCATGCTTCGGAAGCATGGTTGAGCGTGTTCTGACCTGAAGGTACCGCCGTTTCCTGAATTTCGGGAACGTGCCTCAGGTACTGCTGGGAGTGTTCTGACTGCACGGTTCTGGTGGTACAAGAAGAGCGTCATGGTTGTACGAGAAGGAGGTGTCGTGATCGTACCGGGAGCGGCGGGATTAACTTTTATACACAAGGGAACAAGATCCATAATGAGGCTGCTTCTTATGTCCGACCGGGAGAGAGTTCTCCTAGGATTCTCCGATCGGCGAAAGAGGGATCATCGATCTGATAAGAGTGTACTAGTTATGGCTCCGACCGGCATCACATCGTACCGGTCGGTGAAGTAATCGTTTCCGAAGAGCGGACTTTGGTTGTCCGGTCGGGGATTTGCGGAGCTTCCCCGACCGGTTCGCTGAGGAGTTTATCCGACCGATGATGTTTCTGTGCCTACGTGGCGTTAAGTTGACCAACCACCACGTGGCTTTTCTTGTTGATGTCTAGGGGGACCCCAACCTATCCACCCGTATCACATATATTGAAACTACAGACGATCTTTATAACTTTGTGGGGTTAAAATTCTAGTGTATGTTTATGTATATGCTTTAATTGGGTTTTTCATGATCACATGAGTTTGTTTGAGATTTTATTGCCTCTCATCCATCCAACTCTTCAATATGTAAACCGTTCATTTTGTATTATATAGGTATGCATTATATGTTATAGAGTACATGATTGTTTTTATGGTGATGGTAAATTACGAAAATTAATTTATCAGTCCGGACAGTGATCAATACATGGGGAAGGTCAGAAATCTGACTATTAGTCAGGATTTAATCTTCAGATCTCATGATGATAACACCTCATGTATTAGTCACCAACTCATCTCGTGAAGATTATACGACTACTTTTATGATTATATTGAAAGTGTGATTAGCATTATAACATGTGAACATGCTTTATTAATGTTCTTAAATCAGCATGTAGTTGTATATAAAGTAACATGACCAATTCATTTTATACTCTTATAGGTCGACACCTTACCTTTTCTCTATTAGTCCAGCACTAGGCTTAAGAGATGCAAAGGTGATACTTGTGAATGTAACTTTCCCAGGTCAGTTGAGTGCACTAGGTTTCACATCGCCAAGAAGAGATTTCAATTGAAACGTGAATTGGGTTTGGTTTTTCATTTTTGGGGATTTAGAAATATGGGTGACTAAGTCACACTTTCATGAACAAAAGATGAACAATTGAAGTTCAAGACCGTTGTTCACCTGAATTGGCCATCAAAGGGCAAAATGGGTGAGGAAGTCACACTTTCATGGACAAAAGATGAATAATCGAAGTTCAAGACCGTTTTCACCTGAATTGGCCATCAAAAAGCAAAAACTTCTGGAAGCGGCTTAAAATATATCTATCTCATAGAAAGTGGACTAGTTTAGTAAGCTATTACTTCAATAAGTAATGTGTTTGTGCTCGAGCGCCGAAGGTATGATATTTTTATAATAGTATGATATTGTTTATTTTAATTTAGATCTTTATGAATTTATTCTTGGATTCTACTCAAAAAATCTCATATTAATGGAGAAATCTTTCTCTTATAAGCTCATGATTTTTTTCATGTATTTTCAATGTAAGACTTTATTTGTAACCTTACAATCCCAATAATTTATCCCTCAAACGAAAAATCACAAGGTCCCTCTCATCCGATCCTCGATCCATCAAAACTTCATACTCCTCGGTTCACTCGAACAACCCTTCCTCAAACGAAGACCACAGGATCTCCTCGTCCGATCCTCGACTCACTGGTACTTCATGTCCCTCAGTTCACCTGATCTATTGGGATTTTCTTGTCTAGCCGTAACTAGAACTTCTCTGCTTGGTATTTGATCCTCTTGATCTGGACACGGGAGTCTCTACTTTCTTTGTTTGAAATCAATATTCTACTCATATCGCTCGATTGGACCATAGCTCTTGTGCATAATCGACGGTTAGACCTTCTGACAGTCCGGACTCTGATACCAATTATTATGATCGAAGGAATTTAGATATCTCTATAATAATATGATATTATCTATTTTAAACCTAGGTCCTCATGATTTTACTCTTGAGCTCTATTCAAAAGGCCTCGTATCAATGAAAATTTCTTTTTCTTATAAATTTATAATTATTTTTTTATATTTTTAATATAAAATTTTATTTACAACTTTACAATCCAACGTTAACGACTCGAGTTCTATCGTCTGCGCTCTGAATGAGCAATTTATGGATTTGCCAAATATGAGTTTTAATGCGTATCAATGTGTTACTTCAAAGGAAATGGAGTTTCCAATAGATTACTAGAAATGCTTGTAGATTCACTCACTTTCAATATTAATTCAATATGGAAAAGGATAAGTTCATTAAAGGACATTTAGACAAAAAAATAAGTAAAGTTCAATACATCACTTACAACAACTTAAATAAAATAATTTAGATAAAATTATTATTTCAATACCATCATTATTTCAAGTTCAATACACCACTTATAATAACTCAAATAAAATAATTTCATGGTGATACACGGATAAAGTAAATCACGGAGATTAATTTAACTAGCCCGAACAGTAACAAGTGTATGAGGGAGGGTAAGAACCTGGCTAGCTACTAGCCAAGATTTGACCCTCAGACCTCATGGTGGCAACACCCCATGCACTAGCCATTAGTCCATCCCATGGGGACAAAAACTGTGTTGAGTAAAAATTTTATTGTGACTGGTCCCACCGCAGAGTGGCCCCATACACCAGAAACCCCCGAATGGTTTTTTGGAGAGACACAGTACCACACTATTGCTAAGAGGGCTCGAACACGACACCACAGGCAATATTATAACTTGTAATATATTGCTAAGAGGGCTCGAACCCGACACCTCAGACAACAGATGTCTCCGTGCTTACCACTTGGGATAAGGTATTTTGACAAAACTGTGTTGGGTAAACTTTTTATTGTGACTGGACCTACCGTAGAGCGGCCCCATACTCCAGAAACCCCCGAAGGGGTTTTTTGGAGAGACACAATACCCCACTATTGCTAAGAGGGCTCGAACACGGCACTGCAGGCAACAATACAACTTGTAATATGTTACTAAGAGGGCTCGAACCCGGCACCTCAGGCAACAAATATCTCCGTGCTTATCACTTAGGATAAGACACATTGACAAAGAATGCTGGTCATTTGGATGAGCCTCCATTAGCGTTTCTCGATTTATCCTGGTGGCCGGTAGAAAACTTTCGTGGGACCGGACCGATCACTCCAGATCCAACGTTACCCGATCTGATTAATCATCAAATAAAATAACTTACATAAAATTATTATTTTAATTTTGACACAATACTTACAACAACTCAAATAAAATTAATGTTTAAAATTCAAACTCAGATAACATCTTAAAACAACATGCCTAATCATCATTATTAATTTATAGAGAATCTAAATATTATTTTATTTCTTCTAATACATCTTTCAACTTAGTTATTTTTTTTTGACTACCAAAATTTTCTCCCTAAATTTAAACTTGATTTCGAACTTGAAATTGCACATGAACTTTCATTTTCACTCGATGTAAAGGACACGAGGGCAGATTTTTTATCTAGATGTGTCTGATTTTTGTTTTTTTTTTTTTTACTTTTGAAAGAATGGTGTATAGCCCCCTTAAATACATTAACTAATTTATTATATGCTTCTACTCACTTGTCATAAATATCCGGTTCATGCCTAACAAAGATTGCATATATTTTTTACTATATTAAAAGCAACATTTAAAATCACGTATAAACAAAATATTAGACCTTAAAATGACTTATCATTTTTTGATATAAAAAAACGTTGTTTTGAAAGTTTCCTGCAAAAAAAAAAAAAAAAAAAAATCTGAAAATAGATCTCCACAAAAACAAGATTCAGAATTCAGTTCAATGAGGCATTTGGGCATATGGAAGCGTAGCCATCGAGCTGTAGAAAATGGGATGACAATATTTGCTCAATAATTCGAGATGGCAACCTCTTGGTGCGACACATCATCTTTTGGATACATTTCTCGAATTCTGGATAGATCCTAACAACCTCATCTTTATGTCCTTTTTGGCCTCACACGACCATTTCAAAGACGCAATTCACCTAATTACTTAGCTTTCCTAGTGGTGAGCTCAGTGAGCACTATGCTCCAATTTTTATTTTTTTGTTTTATGGGGAAAAAATCAGATCAAGATCGCAGTAGAATTATTTTAGGGGAATTTCAAACCAAAGCAATTTTGTCATTTAGTTTTTGGAATTAAGAATTCTTTAGGACACTACTCCACTTGTAGCAAATTAAATCTTTAGAGGATACACAAAAACTGCTGAAAATATTTTTATTTTCATTCTGATATGAAAAAAATAGTTTAAAAATATGAAGAAGAAAAAAATCCAGAAAAAGTTCACTGAAGAACGACGTCCGGCGACGGTGGCCACAAATGATGGCTAGGGACGAGTCTTGCGGAGAGAACGACATTGCGGCAAGGAAAAAAATCTATGCGTCACAATGAGAAACGACGTCTGGCGATAGTGCCCATAGTTGGCTGCGAGGGACGAATCTCGCAAAGAGGAATGACGTCGCGGCGAGGACGATGTCGAGGAAAAAACCTAACTTCGGAGAATATCGAGAGGGAAAAGGGTAACGAAGATAGCTTGAAAAAAAACTTTTTAAAAAAATACTGACGGGGCACTGCCACGGTGGACAGTCATGCATAATTGGGCATAAAGAGTTGGGTAGCATATATATATATACACACACACACACACACAACGTTGTTATGTTGCGCACCGCACGCTGTGCAACTATGTGCGACTGTACGGTGCGCAACATTTTTTCATTTTTAATTTTTTTTTTAACCTTTGAGTTTAACCGTTTAGGATTTTGGCTTTAGGATATATATATATATATATATACACATGGTGCACATGGGGTGAGCAGTCTAAGATAAGCTGAGTACCTGGACTCAATATTTAGATATCAACTTCCATCGAGCACCTAGACTTAGTGCTCGAGTACCGACATCCACCGAGCACCTGGACTTAGTGTTCAGATACCAGATTCCACCAAGCACTTGGACTTAGTGCACGAATATCAGCATCCGCCGAGAACTTGGACTTAGTGTTCAAATACCAACTTCCATCGAGCACCTGTACTTAGTGTTCAGATATAATTCCTCTGAGCACCTAGGCTCAGTATTCAGATCTAACTTCTTGGTTGCCTTCTTATGAATAAGTGGCGTCTTCTGAATGAAAAAGCTAGTAGTGGTTGTTGGATCTGGTCCCCTGATTACCTTCCTATGAATACGTGGTGATTGATGAATGGAGAGGTAGCTAACGATTGTCAGATTGGGTCCCTTGATTGCCCTCCCATGAATGTGGCGCCTGGTGAATGGAGAGGTAGTTAATGGTGGTCGGATCTGGTTCCCACACTAGCTTTTATGAGGAGAATGAAGGAGAGCGCGATATCTGACGTGGAGTGCTCTTCTGACAACTATATAAGCACCAGAGAGGGTAAGTCAGAGGTATGGTCTTCTTCTTGCAAGCAGAGGCAACTCTTCTCCACGAAGCTTCTTTATTTTTTGATTTCCTTCGTCTCTCCATTTCACATCTCTCAAACCCCTAGATCTCTCTTATTGATGACTGACTTGAGCGTCAGAGTGGTCGTGCTAGTAGAGCCGGCCAACCCCTAACCTATGTTACCTTTCAAGCCACCGGATCGCATGAGTTGGGAAGGTGATCTAACTTTCTGTAGAAAAGGAGCTCGAGCAAGTGAAAAGGACACCATCAAATTGGCGTTGTCTTTGGGAAACTCTTACAAAAGGCTATGATGGTTCGAATTGGGAAGACGATGATGAAACATCGATCGGAGAATTCAACTGGGTCCTCCCAGTCCCCGTTGCCCAAGGCCATTGAGGGCGTCGGGGATCAGATGTCTCGTTTGGTGGCAACTAACTTGGAAGAAATGCTACGACGAGAAGGAGCTCCACGTCTACAAGAGGAGAAGGAGGCAGTTCCAATGGATGGACCATCCGCAATCACCCTTGCTTCGCATAGCTCCAGAGGTGATACCTCTAGATATCAGCACGATAAGTAGTCGATCAACGATGCACCTATTTTACCAACACCGGTTGCATATCGCCCCTTGCCAGTGGATGATGAACCTGCTCAATCTTGGTCCGCTAGAAGGGTGGCTGCTCGATGGATCCCCTTTGCTAAAGATATTTTCAAGGAAAAATTACCTAGACATTTTCGACCGCCGCATATTCTTGAATATAATGGATCTGTCGATCCCGAAGGTCATCTGTGTCGATTTGAGAATGATGCCTTATTAAATCAGTATACGTAGGGCATTAAGTGTCGTGTCTTCCTCACCACCCTGGTGGGACGGACTCAACAATGGTTTATCACATTGTGATGAGGATCTGTCCATTCCTTGGACGATTTTGTGATGTTATTTTAATGTCGTTTTTCAATTTCCAAGAGATACACGCCTACTCCGTTTAGCTGATTCAATCTTAAGCAAAAGACCTCAGGAAACTTTGCTTCAATACATCCAATGATTTACTCCCTTGGTGCGGGAAATCCCTTCTGCGATACCAGAGATTTTGACGACCGCTTTCACCCAAGGGCTTAGAGATGAGGATTTTTTCCGCTCTTTGTCAAAGAAATGACCCTCAGATTATGATACCCTCCTTGCTTGAGCCAAGAAATATATCAATATGGAGGAAGCTCAACAAGCTTGGCAAGAACAAAGTGGACCTTAACCGACGGAGGTCCCGGAACATCATCCCTAGAAACGACCTCCTCCTGACCTATTCAACATGTTCAACAGAGGTACTAGTCTTATACTCCCCCTTTACAATATTCTAAGGAAAAGGCTATGCATATTTGTGATGAGCATCAGCTCCTGAAGCGATCTGTGGGCTCTGAGCAAGGGTCTCAAAGATGATTTGCCCCTACTTTTTGTGATTTTCACCAAGAATATAGGCACACCACCCATAACTATCGAGGACTTGAGCGAGAATTGGAGCGAGTCATCGAGACTTACCCCTGCACGAGGAACATATTGATTGGCCCGACTCTGTATCAGCAGGGACCACCTCCTCGTTACTCCCCAAGATAGGGTCACAAGGTCCTCCGCGCCTGGCTCCACCCCCTCATAATCAACCTGTGACACCACCACAAGAACGGGTACTAGTTCAAATCCTTCGCCCATTCAAGGAATGATTAATATAATTTTCGGAGGAGCTACTGATGGTGATTCCAATCGATCTCGAAAGAGACATAGTCGAGAGGAATACATGACTATACATGTGATCGAAGCAATGATCGGGCTACCTTGGGATTTGGCCCTAGTGATCTGGAAGGCATTGTTACCCCACACAATGATGCTTTGGTATTACGTGTGATTATATCTAACTATGATGTTGCTAGGGTATTTGTGGATGTAGGTAGCTTGGTTAATATTCTCTATTGTGTTGGATCGAAAAGAGCACTAGAGGGAGTGAATAGCGCTTATTGCTTTTTCACACTTTTCGTAAAAACATGAGAGTAAATAGTAGCGGAATAAGAAAGAATAAGAAACACAACCAAGGTGACACGTTTATTTTTACTTGGTTCACCGCCCAGCGACAGCTATTCCAAGGTCCGCACCCAAATGAGTGCTTTCGATGGATAATCCACTAATAGCTCGAAGGTTACAAAATATGTGAAACTTGAAATGTAGTAATTAACAACAATACCGACAACTAAGAAAGTAGAAGCTCGAGCTCTAGTTGTCGGGGTAGCGTTACGGCGTCGTAAAACAATTTTCAGAGCAGCGTCTGAGCACGAAAGTCATATGGAATCATTGCCCGAAGTTACGGTCGAAGTCTTCTTTTATTGACCCATCTAGGTGCATTTATTCGCATTGAGGCGCCTCTATCCAAGTCAATATGATCGGATCCGAGTTAGCAGCGCATTATCCGCTTCTAGGCGCCTCAATCCCTTTGAGACACCTCAAGCGCCGACGTGGCTAGATATGGTTGAAGCTTGACTCTGCCAAGTCTATCCCAATCCAGGCGCCTCAATCCCTTTGAGGCGCCTGGTTGCTAATGTGCGTCGACCAACCAGAGGCTAACACTTCATCCTGCTTCGCGCTGAGGTCATTGAGGTGCTTCAATCCCTTTGAGGTGCCTGGTTCAAATTGAGGCGCCTGGTTCAGCAGTTTCCAGGCTTATGTTTTTTGTATCACAAACTTAGTACATACAAAATATATAATATCATAAATAATGTTCGACAATCTCAGGACTGTCCGATTCTGACTTTTGGATTTTCGGTGAAATCCTAGGTCGAACCGACGTCTACTGTTCCCTTAACAGGGAACACGTCCTCATCTACTCCTCTCAGGAGAGTTTACCTGTTGTCAAATATCTGGACCTCCAGACTATTTGGACTTTCACTCAGCATCCGATCTCGACCTCTGGGACTTTCTGTTAGACGTCCAGTCCTCGACCCGCCTAGACTCCTACCTAGTATCCTCGACTCCCAGGGTTTTCCACCTAGTGTCCTCGACCCCTAGGACTTCTGTCTGGTATCCTCAATTTGTCAAGACTTCTGTCCAATCCCCCGAACTAGTACTTCGTTGCCCAATCTCCCTGATCAGGTCTTCTTGCCCAGTCTACTGACCAAGACTTCTTTGCCTAGCATCATCTAGAACTTTCATCTTGCCTAAGTTTCCTTAAGACTTTCTGCTTGAGCTTATTGCACATTCAGTTAGACTCATTAGATAACAACAACCTTAACTTTGAATCTTTGTCCTCTATCAAAACATAGGTTCAATTAGTTGGTGCTTCCAGCACCAACATATTGGTCGGCCTTAAAATAGATAGGGATCTAGGTAGATGATCTACAATCTATTGTCACCTCTTTATTTGGATCCAGATTAAGCTGCCTCTCTCTCTAGGCGAGGAACCACGAAGGAAAACTACCCTAGTTACCTTCTTTGTGGTTGACGCGTCTTCTTCTTATAATATTATTCTGGGTCAACCAACCCTCAGCGCTCTCCAAGTTGTTGCTTCCCCATACCATCATAAGATTAAATTTCTCGTGGGGAATGAGGTTGGGAAGTTCGCGAGGATCAACAAGCCTTCCAGAGATATTATGTGGAGACTATCCGAGCGGAGCCGAGAAGGAACAATCAAGGAATGTGGACAAGTTGACAAAATCAACTATCAAAGGGTGTATATGCCATCAATGAGGGAGAACACCCACATATTTCTGAGCCAAAAGTTGAAGCAGTTTCGATAGTTCCCGCTCACCCCGAGAGGACTACTAAAGTTTCCAAAGACCTCCCGGCTGAGCTGAAGGCCTCAATTGTTGCATTCCTTACTTAGAACAATGATGTCTTCACTTGGACCTCAAAATATTTAGTCAGAGTAAAACTGTAGGAGATAGAGCATTGGCTGCAAATTATGTTGGATGCTTGCTCGGTCAAATAGAAGCGACGTCATTTCAGGGCGGATAAAGATAAGGTTATCCGAGAAGAGGTGAATAGACACTTAGAGGCCAACATATCCGGGAAGTGCAATACTCGATTTGACTATCTAATGTGGTGTTTGTGCAGAAAACTTCAGGGAAGTGGCGTGTTTGTGTGGATTTTCAGGACTTGAACAAGTCTTGTCCTAAAGATTATTATCCTCTCCCTCGCATTGACCCACTAGTGCATTCGACTGCTGGACACTTGTATATTTCGATGATGGATGCATACTGGGGATATCACCAAATCCCCTTAGCTAAAGTGGACCAGAACAAGGTTAGCTTCATTATGGCTAATGGTACTTTCTACTACACGGTCATGTCGTTTAGACTGAAGAACGCAGGGGCAACTTACCAGAGGCTGATGGATAAAGTCTTCGCCGATTAGCTAGGACAAAATGTTGAGGTATATGTATTGGTGCAATCATGTTCCGGATGAGAAGTTTCAATGATTGACAATTATTTAAGTTTAGGTTAATAAGTTAGATCTCACTTGAGTTACGAGTATGCAAGATAAGAGAAGTCCAAGAAGGACAAGTGCCAGATTCTTGGCAGGAAGAAGTCCATGGAGGTTGGAAAATCGGATGCAAGGCAAGGAAAGTCTAAGAAGTTCAAGGGTCGGCTTCTTGGCAAGAAGAAATTCATGTAGGTCGAAAGACCGGGTGCAAGACAAGGAAATATTAAGAAGGTTGAGGACCAGACTCTTGGCAAAAGGTAGAAATCTGAGTAGATCGTGAGATCGGATGCAATGGTAGATGAAAACTCGGAGACAAGGAAGCTCCAGGCACAAAGTCCAGGGAACAAGAAGTTCATCTAACATGAAGTAATTGGGAAGGACTGGTATATTAAATGGAGGAATGTACTTGAGAGTTTAGGGATGAAAAACCTCATTTTAGAGTTCACCAATCGATTGATGAGCCAAATCGCTAAACCCTAAATCTCAAATTTAGGGTTTTGCTACACCAAACGATTGACACAATCGATTGGGTTAAACCCGAAATTCAAGGTTCAAGCAAATATTGTATTAATCGATTGGTAAGTTTCACCAATCGATTGGTAACAAATTCTGAGCCCATAGAAGCCTCGTAAATCAATTAGCCAATCGATTGATAGAGGATGTTGAGCAAACAGAAGATGCTTGAATCGATTGGTATGTTCAATTAAGTGTTGCCAATCAATTGGCAGAGTTTCTTGAGTGAACATAAAGTTACCAAATTGATTGTTTGAATCGATTGGGCACTACCAATCGATTAGTGATTCTCACTAATCAATTGGGATTCAAAATTTGATTAATCTTAGCCGTTAATTGATGTGTGTAAACCTCAAGTGTGCGGTATGTTGTCAAGTAATAAAAGATCGAATTCACAGGGAATGATGGTTAAGTACTAATATACTAAACAAATTATGATTGTCTAGACTAATTGTGGGTTGGAGTAGTGAAGGAGTAAAAGTTCTAGAGGGAGAAATCAGATAATTCTATTAGGAGAGAGAGAATTTAGCTAGATGATAGAAACGAAGGAAGAGTGACCTGAGAGAAATCGATGGGAAACAGGATTCTAGGACTTCAGTTTCACCTAAATGATTGTAAATACTTAATCTATAATTGATTTCTTATCCTCAATGATTGTTCATGTAGGTAGACTATCCTTTGGTATCCGATGTGAACTTTTGGAACTATACTGGCGTATCTATTCCAATTTGTCGTCTACTTTCAGAGTGGCAGAGCTGAGGGATTGCTTTCCTAAGGGGATCTCTGTCACATGATCCCACAACCCCCTAGTTGTCTTCTCTTACTGTGTGGCGACAAATTGGAATCGATCCATTGAGATCTATAACAGTCTATGACTCCTTGTGGCATACCGATCTACTTTCGTAGGCAACTCTTCACGTCACGATTTTCTACGGGTCGAAGGATTGAGTTCTCCTTTCAATTCATCCCCAAATTCTTGTGGGATACGAATCTTGTGCTTTTGGCATCAAAATTATGTTCAATTAATAGATCCGGACCACAAACTCACACATCATTAAACAAGAAACATGCAAACTCTATAGATTCAATGATATAGTGTCTACATATCAAATGGGCTAATCCCTAGTCCAAAAATCAAGAATCTACTCCATGAATTCGGAGTTACAACAAGAGGTCATCATGTAAGCAAGTTGCAATCAAGACAATTCAAAAAAGATGAAGAAAAGCTTAGTCTCAATGTGATGGATCATCTTCGGTTGCTCTCCGATCTGAAATCTGGGAGTTGAGGCATCGAAATTTCCTCCAATCCACACTCCAAAGTCTTCTTGGAGCCCTTAGATGGCACCCAATCCAGATCCCCTCCTTCAGATCTGAAATTGACTTTTATAGCTGAGTTCTAGATGCTCGACACGGATCATGCCCGTCGGCACGACCCCCCATGTCGGGCGCTGTGGCTACTGGCAGGTGGCGGCACAGGTTGTGTCGGCTGGCACGACCCACCCATGGTGAGTGCTAAAGAAGTCTGGAATTCGGCACGGCCCATGCCGGCTGGCACGAGCAGTCCATGTTGAATGCTAGAACCATTTGAAAATTGGGCACGACCCATGCCGGCTGGCATGGACTGCCTGTGGTGGACGCTGAAGTCGTTTGAAATTCGGCATGGGCCCTGTTGACTTGCACGACCCATCTGTGGCAGCTGCTGGAGAAGGCTGAAAGCGGGACACGGGCTGTATCGACTGACACGACCCCCCGTGTCGGGTGTTGTAGACTCCTGGAGATGAGGCACGACCTCACCAAATTGACCACGGCCGTGGCCACAACCGTGGCAGCTAAACTTCCTTTGGAAAATGGTTTTTTTTACCCCATTTTAACTCCTTTTCGCGCCTTATCAAAGAAAATAAACAAGAATAGCTCTCTGAACTAGAAAAGTATCAAAATGAAGCATGAATAGGTGAAAACATGGAATATATGCACAAGAAATGGGATAAAATGTGT
>JBBUKS010000035.1:7071034-7101723 GCA_038050645.1 Hedychium gardnerianum
CTAAGGTATGTTAGCTTGGAGCTAAATACTTGGCACAAGTGAAGTCCTAGTGGGACTAGGCAGGTCAAGTCCAAGTTGGGTCAGCTGAGAGCTGAACACTTGGAACAAGAGAGAAGTCCTAGTGAGACTAGACAAAGCTAGTTGGGAACTAGGTCAAGTCCAAGTTTAGGTCAGCTGGGAGCTGAACACTTGGTACAAGAGAAAAATCCAAGTTGGTCAAAGGTTGACCAGACACTTGGTGAAAAAGCCCTGGCAGGTCAAGGTTGATCAGATGTTAGGCAACGAGAAGCTCAACAAATCACGGATGACTTTGAGGTTGGGCAAAGGAACCCTAAACTTGGTTTGGGTGTTTAGGGTTAAGTAATCGATTGAATATGCTCTCGAGAAAGTAGAAGTTGTCCAAATTGATCAGGTGATCGATTAAGGCTAGAGGCAATCGATTGGCTTGAGCAGCCAATCGATTGGAAGCTATTTTCCCGCGAGAACAGAAGGAACCTGAATTGATTGGGTAATCGATTCAGGCATTTCCAATCGATTAGGAAATTTTCTAATCGATTGGGAGATGTGGAAATCGTGAGTGCACGATAGGGTAATGAATCGATTTGGCTAATCGATTCAGCATCTCCTAATCGATTAGGGTAATCGATTAGACTCTTTTCACGAGTGCACAGTGAGTGCTGAAATCGATTGTCTAATCAATTATGACATTTCCAATCGATTGGGGTAATTGATTAGGAGTTGTTTGTCGAGTAAACAGAAGGTTTATGAATCAATTGGGGCAATCGATTCAGCCTGGTTCTCAAGAGAACAGTGAGCCTCGTAATTGATTGGGCAATCAATTAGAGACTAACCAATCGATTGGTATGACTCACTAATCGATTGGGTATTTGAAAAAGAGCCGTTCTACAGGTTTAAACGGTTGGATCTGACGTGACAATCGATTAAGAATAAGCCTGATTGATTGGGAACCCTAGGTCAGTGCGATAAAGAGCATTTTCGCGAAGGATTGAAGCAACGGTTCTAAACAGGAGTTCTTGAGATTTAGAGGAAGAAGTATTGTTGCACTTTCCAAGTCTACAAGAGGGATTTCCCAAGCAACAAGAGATCAAAAGCAAAGGTTATTCATTGTAAAACTTTGTATTCATTATATTGCTTTTGTTTCTTGGTATATTACTCGTGTTCGAGTTTGTACTAGGTTTCTCTACCTCTGTGAAGGAGATTTTTCATAATGAAGGTGTGAGAGAGAACTGGACCTTTGGATTAGTCATCTCAAGGAGGTGAATACTAAGTAAAGCAAATGTGTTAGCATTGCTTCGAGTTTTCCACTACAAATCATCATCAAAAAAGCAATTGGAGCTAATCACCCTCCTCTAGCTTCTCTTTTGGTCATAACAAATGGTATCAGAGTGAAATCACTCTTCTTTGGACTAATCGTCGGAAAGAGCAAGAGCTAGAGGAAGAAGAAGTTAAAATGAAGCCCTAATTTCAAAAGTCAAAACATTCATCATTAAGGAGCTCAACTTCAAAATGAAATTTCAAGATGGAGTCGGATACGATATTCGGGCATCGCCAACATTCCAAATGAAAATTTTTGACATTTGGAAATCAAGAATAGAGAGTTTCTTGATAATTGACCTAGAGCAATGATTTACTATAATGGAAGATTTTAAAACTCCAAGATATTCAAAGGAAAATTTTCTTCGCGAAGAGCAAATATACCCAATAGCAAATTAAATGATTTAATTTAATTAAAATTGATTAAATTATTTACAAATATTTTAATTAAAATTGCTATGATATAAGGTAATTTTAATCAATTTAAATTAAAATTATTTGAAACAATTTTAATCAGTCATTCTTTGTTGAAAGAGTTTTAATCGAAGTTGTTATGTTAGAGTAGTTTTGGTTAAAATTATTATAAAATAAAATAATTTTTAATTAAATCTACTTAAAATTATAATAATTTTAATTAAAAGTAGTGTGATATCGACTCTTTTAATATTTTTAAATATAGGATAAATAAAATAAAAGGTTACTTTTATTTTTTTATATTTTTTTAAATATAGGATAAAAAGTGAAACGTTCGTCTCAACGTCTCTATCAGTTCGTTTCAGGACTAATACGAAGAAAGTAAATTACGATGACTAATCTAACTAACCCGAACAATAACCAATATAAGAGATAATAAAAACTTGAGTATTAATCAGAATTTAATTCATCTTATGATAATAATATTTTATATATTAATTATCCGTTTATTTGGTGAAAATATTTTTTTTATATTATTACTCAAAGATTATGGAACGTGTTAAATTCACTTGGTGCGCTACGAATTGAAGGAGAAACTGAAAAGATATTCCTAAGTGAACACATTTTTGAAGTGGGCAGCAAATGGCTGCCGTCCATATTGCCGCTGGCATCTCGTGGCGCACGAGCTGCTGCTCTAAACCGACAATTAATAGAATAAAATTGATAATTACAATATAGGAATTAATTTCAAGTGAAAATGATATTTTACTAAACCGGGTTTTACTTAATTTTAGTATTATCTAAATTATATATCTAATTTTTATAATATCTAAATCAGATATCATATTTTTAAAATACTCATCCGCGTATTGGAATCCGGGCCTCCATTGTAATTTTTTTTTTCTCTTTTGCTAGTTTCCTTCGGACGCGTATCGGAATCTCCAACTCTTTGACAGATCAGTGACTTTTCTCGCTCCTCTTCGATTGATCCGATAATTCGTCGTCACAAATAAGAACACACCACGTGGATTATGATTATGATAAAAAAGATGAAACGTTGATTTCAATACGTAAATTCATCTCAGGATCAATATGGAAGAAATAAATCACGGAGACTAATCTAACTAGCCCGAACAATGACCAATATATGAGAGAGGACACAAATAAGAACACACCACGTGGACTATGATTGTGACAAAAGACAAAACGCTCGTCCCGGCGCCACTGCCAATCCGTTTCAGGATCAACACGGAGGAGGTAAATCATGAGGGTTAGTCTAGTTAGCCCGAACAGTGACTAGTGCATAAGGGAGAGCAGGAATCTGATTACTAGTCAGAATTTGATCCTCAGATTTCATTATAGTAATAATTTATATACTAGCCAATCGTTCATCCCGCGGGACATGTTACGAAGAGTTGGAGGTTTCGATACGCGTCCGAAGGAAACTGGCAAAAGAGAAAAAAGAAATTAAAATGAAGGCCCCGATTCCAATACGCGGATTGATTCCACGGGAGGAGGAGGAGAAGGAGTCAACCTAATTCTCTGACTCGAGCGAGGAAGCGTTTTGGAAGAGCTCCAAACAGTGCTCATCATCCAGGTTTCGACTCCAAAACCTGTTATAGTACTCTTCGTAGGTGTAGTTCTTATACATGGCTCGCCCTCCCTCGCTAAGGAGCTTTTCAGGTGGGCTAATGAGCACGCGATTCGAAGGGCAAAGGAAGGATGCCACCGAGAACCGGTCTTTGTTGGCGTTCACGATCGCACGGTGCCAAACGCTCTTGTACCTTCCATTACTCAACGCCTGCGAATTCATTACTAAATCATACATATATACACACAGAAGAGCAACTGGAGGAAGATCAAATTCCTACCTGTAGTTGGTCGCCGATGTTGATGATGAATGAATGGGGATGAGAACCGACTGCGATCCATTTGTCGTCTTTGCGAATCTGCAGACCAGCCACGGTCTGGTCCTGGAGAAGAATGGTGAGGGCGTTGGGGTCGGTGTGGGCTTGGAGACCGTAGGTGAGATCTGGAGCTGGACACTTTGGATAGTAGTTTATAGCCATGTGCTGCTCTTGCTCGCCCAAAACCTTCACCATGTACTCCTCCTCCAGTCCCAAACCAAGCGATATCAATCCCAGCAGTCGAAATCCCAGTCCTCGCACTTCCTTGCAGTAATCGCTCACCACTTCCCTGCAGATCCCATCCATTAATATAACATATTTTTATTTCTCATAATTAAGAAGTAGAAAAATAAATTAAAAAAGGGCGACGTGTGTGCTTACGTTACACGAGTGATGTTTGCTTGATATTTTTTTAAAAGAAAAATAATTAAATATAATTATATTGACTGACTTGAAGGAAGAGGGATTGGAAGGCCACTCGGGGGTGAAATCTTCAAGGGGATAGCAATGGAGTCGAAGGTAGTCCCTCCAGTTCCGCACCGTCTCTTTCCTGATGTTGAAGCTCGTCGAGAGTCGTATCTTCTTCGCCGGATCGTCGGAGTAGTGCTTCGCCTTCTCCTCCGCCGGCAGCCGGAAGAACTCCTGCGACACCTCCATCATCCGCCGCATCGACTTCTTCTCCACTCCATGATTCACCACCTACTTATTAATTAATGGATTGCAGTCGCTCCTTGCTTGATTTAATTGATTGTGGGGCTGTAATGTGATCGATTAGTGCGCGAGTACCTCACCTGGAAGAATCCGTAATGCGTGCAGGCGTCGGCGATTTGGGCCACGATCTGGGGCTGGTCCAGCGAGCCGAGGTCGACGGTGGGTATGGCGGCGTCGTTGATGACCTCGTGGAGGCGCGGGCGCTGGGACTCGGGCCGGACGTAGCTCGCCGGCAAGTAACCGAATTGGTGGGAGGTGGTGGAGAGCAGTTGATCCGCCATCCTGGCAATGATACGGTGCAGGGAAAAGGACAAAAATATGGAGGAGAACGTTCTGACTTCTGATGGCATTTAATGGGCTACAGGCCGCGTTTTTAAAGAGTAGGCCAGCGGTAAACATGTCGACACGCGGAGTGATGATGTACCGATCAACATGGCCGCACGCGTAGTGATGACGTAACTATATGACATAGATTTTGACGTCAAAATTTGAATATTAGCAGAAAGATGAAAGTTTTCCAATTTATTTTTTAAAGATATTTTGAGCAAAGATTTTTTTGGACATTTAAAAATATAAAGATATTTCCTATTTTTTTAAAAAAATATATCCATCATTTTTTCTTTTTATATTTATTTTTAAATAAATTATTAAACTGCATAAGTAAATTTTAGTATTATCCAAATCACATATCTAACTTTCATAATTCATATTTTTTAAATATTTTTTTTAAGATGAAATTAACTAATAAATCTAGAGAACTCTAAATCACTTTAAACAAATTAATATAATAAATTTTTAAATTTAAATTTATAAAAATTTGATAAAATTTATCATAAATTCATTATAAAATATATAACAATAATACTCATTAATAACACCACTGGGTCGATTTCTAGAACTCTCTTAATTCAAAAAACATATCAAATTTTTGAATTTTCAAATGAGGTAGATCATCAATCAATTTCGTTCAAAATTGATGAATAAACTTAGAGAACATTCAATCACTTTAAATCAAAACCAATATACTCCTCACAACTTTCTTAATATATCTATGCCCTGGGATCTTAATTAGATAATGTAAATTGAGAGAAGTGAATTTTTTAATCTAATTTTTATTCTAACAATTTAAAAATTTACTATTTTTAATTTATATTATAAAATTGAGATCCGGACATATCGAGGTTTATATATTAGTTTCAGTTTGAAAAAATAATTCTAAATTCTATAGGTTCATCAGTAAATTTCGAACGACTGATGAAATTATAGATAAAAGAGGATGAGTATTTTAAAAATATGATATATAATTTAGATAATACTAAAATTTAGTAAACGCGGTTTAGTAAAATATCATTTTAACTTGAAATTAATTCCTATATTGTAATTATCAATTTTATTCTATTAATTGTCGGCTTAGAACAGCATCTCGTGCGCCACGAGATGCCGGCGGCAGTATGGACGGCAGCCATTTGCTGCCCACTGCAAAAATGTGTTCACTTAGGAATATCATTTCCATAATCTTTGAATAAAAAAAAAAACAGAGGCAAAGATTAAAAGTAGTCTTTTATTTTATTTATCCTATATTTAAAAAATATTAAAAGAGTCCATATCACAATACTTTTAATTAAAATTATTATAATTTTAAGCAGATTTAATTAAAAATTATTTTATTTTATAATAATTTTAACCAAAATTACTCTAACATAACAACTTCGATTAAAACACTTTCAACAAAGAATAACTGATTAAAATTGTTTCAAATAATTTTAGTTTAAATTGATTAAAATTACTTTATATCATAGCAATTTTAATTAAAATATTTATAAATAATTTAATCAATTTTAATTAAATTAAAGCATTTGAATTTTAATCAATATTAAAATAATTTTAAAAATATTATATCAAATTTAAGCAAAGCTAACAAAGATATTTTTAAAATAAAAAAAAATGATATTTTTTTAATAATTTAAATATTAGTCTTCTCTCTGATTTGCTTAAGATGTAAATTTAAAATATAATTTATACAAATTTAAAAATTAAACTCCGAAGTATTTATTCATTTAAAATTTAAACACAATTTGAGTATTTTTTTAATATTTTTTTCTTAAAGTAAAAAAAAATAATTGTCTTTGAATTATTTTTTTCTCTCGAAAACTAATAATTTATGTATGAATTCGTTTCTTCCGCACAAAAAAAGCGGCGCCGCATATATGTCGGCACGGCAGAACATTGTATTTGGTATGGTGCGACTTCTTCGTCAATGGAGATAAATTCACTTTTGCGCTGCTAAGATGGCCACGTATGCCTATTGTCATGATTAGCGGCGCATTTAAGAGCATCCATAGGCCATAATCGTGAAAAAATCATATATTTTTTTATTATTAAAAAAATCTTCATAAATCTCATATTTTTTCATTATATATATTTTTAGTAACTATTAAATTATAATTGATATAATACGAATACTTTAATTATAATCAACACTAATCATAATATGTTATAACAGCCAACTATAATTCATAATTATTACAATATATATATATATATATATATTTCATTTTTTTATCAATATTGGTTAATATAATAATTATGAATCGTAACTGTTATAACATAAATATATTTCTGATCAATACATTAATATTATAATATAATAGCTACGAAATTATATTTATTACATAGTTATAGCAGTCATCTTTGGTAATGTAATTGTAATAGCTATATCTCATAGCTACTATAACTGCTATAACATTATCAAAAATAAAAATATTTTTAAACCTCTAAATTCACACACTTTACTAAAAAATCGAGTCCAAATATGAAGAAAATCAAAACGATGCAATATTTATGAATTAATTATAACAAAAAGATAATTACATTCATTTTAGACGCTCCTATAATATTTATTGACCCAGACTCATTGTCAAGTCGCTAAGCATCCCTCTTTATCTCTATCAATCCTACTCCTCATTTTCATCATCAAATAATAAAAGTGATAAAAGATTCTCATATGATCAAAATAATAATAATGGAGCATAGGAATATGAGCACGTGAGATATTAAGAATAATAATCAAGAATAATATTAAAGACTCAAAAGTATTTCAATCTGATGTAAAAAGACATTAAAAAGATACCCAAACACATCATCCCCCATTAGTCATTAGATAAAAAAAAAAGTGTTCCGAGACAATATATATTATTATGACTAATTAATCTTAATGATAATTGATAAAATTATCAAAAGTTCGTGTGAAAATAAAAAAAGGATAGCTCAGGTGAAAGGGAGCTTAAAGCAAAGTGGCTTCTCCACTTGATAAATTGTTTGGTCCCTTAGCCAATTTAATAAATTATTTATTTAATTGGAAAGATCATGATGATGATCAATTTCAAATAATAAAGCTTGAGATTAAAAAAGAATAACTAAGATGACTAATGAAAGAAATAACACGTTTTAGAAAAGTTCATTGATGGTTTTAAATATCTCGACATGGCCATAGAAAACTATAGGTGATTCGATTAGGTTACAAATACCCTCGCACACTTCCTTTATTAATTGAGGCCAACAAAGCTTAAGAATGGATTTTATGGACCTCTTATGTGAATTTAAGAGCTTGCATATTTAATTTTATGTATTAGCATATCTTGAATATTATTATTGTAATATTTTTTTTTACAAAGGAGAGAACTTTTAATTTTAGGTGAGAGCTCTTCTTTGAAGATGAGGTAAATAGAGCCAAATTTTTTTTTTTCTTCCATTTCCATTCTCTTCTCCTCTCTCTTCGGTAAACACAGCCGCCTAAAGAGAGAAATTAATTAAATGAATGCAGTTGAAAATTACTTAAATGTCGAGTGACGTCATTCACTCTGAGTCTCTGAGACTCTGAGTTAGCAAACTTAGCCTAAGCCATACATGTCTATATTTAATTAATCATCACTTGACCCAACATCTCAGATCCAAGATATATGAAATTAAAAAATTGAAAAAAAAAGTTTACATCGTTTGTGGATGAAGTTTGAGATTTTTAATTAAAAAACCATAATAAAAATTCAAATTTATTTTTTTTCTCTTCAAATTAATAATGATACCTCAAATTAATTTTAATATTGATCGATCAAATTAAGTTAGAGTGGATATTTTATGTCTAAATATATAAAAATTTATGAATACATAAAGTTGAGCGTAAGACGTAACAAGTAAAAAAGATAGTATGAGAAGAGAGTCGACGGACTCAGTGCATATCAAGGACGAAGAGCTACGAAAGAATATATCGATGAAGCAAGAATAACGTGAACAGAGGGATGAAAAGTCAGGAGGAAGTCTGCTCGAAGAGAAGGTCGAAATTGAATTTGGATGAACTCAACTCCGGATGACCTAATCATCACCCAAGCGATCGGAAGAAAGAATGATCAATACTAAACTTGACCATTCAAGGCGCTCGAGATACCTTGATTGAATTGGAGGCGCCTCGGACGCCAGCCGCTGGAGGTGTCTTGGATGCATTGGAGACACCTCGAACGCCAGTCATTAGAGGCGCCTCAATTACCCATAAAGTTATTGCAAAGTAGAGGGCACGTCAGCCAATGAAGACGCCTCGGATGCATTGGAGGTGCTCTCATTCTGCCATATTATCATAGATTCGTTGCGACGAGGATAGAGATTGTCATTTTTTGGAGGTGCCCCCAATACATCCGAGGTATCTCGGATGATGTCATGTCAGCAAATAGTCATTTCGACTAAAACTCTATAAATAGAGTTTTTATTTATTGTTTACATATAACACACTCTGTTTTTAATCTCTAAATTTTGTACTTTCAATTTTGTGCTTTCAATTTATGTAGAGGGATTTTCCACCTCCGACCTTTGTCGAATAATGAGTTTTTATTATTGTACTTCTATTTATTTTGGTTTAATAATCACCTATGTTATAATTAAGTAAAATTTTGACCTCTCATTTCTTGTATATTTATTTAATATGTGTCCTTATTAATCAAAAAGTAAGAAAAAGTGATAATTTTCATCTTAGAATTATTCATTTCTCTTTAGTCGATCCATCTGATGTGGGTGAGATTAAAAAATAATTAATAATAAGATTTAAGATTTATATCAAAGTTTTTTTGATTGTAAACAGAGCAGTAAATTTTTATATCACATGACATATTAAAAACTATAAAAAAAACTCAGAACTCTAATCAATGTCCTTAATCACCTCACCGATGGATAATTACTCTCATTAAATATTGTTTCTCTTATTTATTTCAACTACATATACTGAAACTTTATTTCCCTTATTTTTTTTTATTGTTTTAGGTAGAAATAAAATGGTGGATAATTACTCTCATTAAATATTGTTTCTCTTATTTCAACTACATATACTGAAACTTTATTTCCCTTATGTTTTTTTTATAGTTTTAGGTAGAAATAAAATGGAGAAAATTGAATGGCAATTTTTTCTTTCAAATAAACAACAGAAATTATTAACTTTGCTTTCATCCAATCTAATCTTACATTTAATATTATTCATCACGATGAGTGCAAGACTCTCTGCATAAGTGATACTTCAGGGGAAAACCTCAAAACCATAGTAATCCTTGATATTAAGGAGCCGTGGATAAGTTAAGAGGAAAAAAAAAATCAATTCATTGTCCAATTTTATTATAGTAGTTTTGAGTAAATTTATTTCAACATAAAATAATTAAAACTCTAAACTCTAAATCTTAACATATAGACCAAAGTTGCTACAAGTAATTTTGGTAAGTTGATTTATGTTATAGTAGTTTTGATTTAAACTTAAAATTATTTTAATAATATTAAATAAATTAGAATACTTTTAACTAATATTTAAGCAATTATGATCGTTTTAAAAATAATTTTAATTTTACTAATAATTTTGAGTATATTAAAATAATTTTAGTTAAAATTATTATAATATATATATATATACTTTTAATCAAAATTATTACACTTAAATTCTGAAAATGATTGATCTGATTTCATAAATTTTTTATTATTAATTATCAAAGTAAATTAAAAAATATAAATAAATTTTAACAAATGATTTAACATCATAAATTTTTCACACTCCTAAATTGTAATCTACCTGTCAACAATAAATCAATAATAGGCACCTGCAAAGACTGGGATGGATCATGGATAGTCTGTTTTCTACGAGTGCAAGATTATTATGCACGACAGGGAAATGGGCCGGGCCGACCTGCACTTTCAGGCCCGGTATAATCCTAAATGGGCTAGGCACAGGGCCGAACCAGGCCCGCGAAAGGTCACTCGATGACACTTTCACTTCGAATTTTGTTAACATGTCTCGTACTTATTTTGTTATTCCAATTTATATGTCACAGCGATACCGTTGCAACAAAGCTGTGACATAAACTCTTCTGTTGCAAATTCCATCGCGATTCTATCTGGGACATCTGCTACTTCTGATCGAGGCACATTCAACTTTTCTCTTCATAATTTTGTTCTTTCGAGCATTTCATGACTTTCTCTTTAACATCCATTTTCTTTACCTTTACTCGTGTTTATATAGACTCTTTTCCCTCAAAGTTAGCTTGCTGCTTGCTACAAAAGTATGACTCAAAACACTCAACAAGCTCCTATTTCTCCCTGTGGCAATCACACAAACAAACAATGCACCACTTTTCCAAGGGTGGTTGAGAATATTCCACGTGAAGTGTCACACGATGACAGATCATACTTGAAGGGCATTCACATGTTTTCAATAATATCTCTGTACCAATCGACATTATTGTATTCAAAAATATGTAAACCTTCTCATTTTTTGATTCTTTCTATTCAATGGAGAACAACAATTTCTAGTAGAAAAAATAATAATAAACAAAATACAAGAGAGACAATACTCTAAATCAATATTCATTTACTCTGAATATATATCATCATTGAATTATCCAGACACTTTTATTCTAAGAGAGAAAGCAAAAATGGAACAAAAAGTTGCTCCTACTCCTTACAAAAACCTTTAAACACGTTTACATGTTTGTCTCAAAATCAACAGAGAGAAAATAATAAATGCTGCTAATTAGCTTAGTGATAAACAGCTTTTTAATTCATTTTTTATCGGCATTGCTGGCCTTAGCAGCCAAAGATTCTCATCACTTGGTTCCAAATGTAGTGAACAAAAAGAAAGACACAAGTTTGACGCAACGACAAAGAGGCGGCTCCTCACAAGCTTCCAAATTAGAGGTCAATGACAAGATATGAAAAAAATATATATATATATATAATTTAACAATTTTTTCCACCCAAAAATGAGGGAAGAACAAAGTAGTCTCAAGAGATCAAACATGGAAAGGTGAACTAGACAAATCTAGTAAATGTTTACCCTAACTAAAAACAAAGTAAGCTAACCACATTGATCATTTAAGGGCAAGAAAACGGAAGTCAAGAGACTCGAGTCACGACCAAAATTAGTCACTCGAACCACATCGATTGGCTGAATATCTGATTCAATTTTCAAAATATATTTGGTCAAGGCTGTCTTTGATTTTGCCTTGGTCCACCTCACACCTACCACCTTAATATATTAGCTAGAACCAGATCATCACCAAGAAACCCGGAATAACACTTGCTCGTCCATCATCTTCAAAACAATCTCAAAGATCTGTCAAAGAAAATATTGATGTCCCCATTAATAACTAGAATATTTTATTATTTAGGTAGGTGCTTCTTGAAATTTATTAGGAGCCTAAAACTTACATTTAATTAATTAGGACTTGCCGGTGCTGTACCGAACCTGAAAGGCAAATCAAGATTATCACCTAAGAAAGAGACCTCTTTAATATTCAAAAGTTGCTTAGCAAGGATGATGATAATATCTTATATTTTAATGGATAATATTTAAAATATTGAATATTTTAAAAGATAAAATTTTGAAGAGGTTACGACACGACGCCACGGCTTGGGCTGCGGCGGCCCGGATAAGGAAGGCCGAAGCCGCCAGCGAAGTCGAATGGACGGCATCGATTAAAATAAACGTACGCGAGGAGCGCGTGAGCGTGTGTGCGTGCGTGCGCGTGCGTGTATGAGAGCGAAACGAACCAGAGACGCACCTTCCTGAGCCATCACTTTCCACCGATTTAAATAGTCGGCGATGAGAGATCTCGCTCCACCACCGCGCAGGACGCACCTTCCTCCTTCCCTTTCCGTTCCGCGTCTTCTTCTTCTTCTTCTTCCCACCGAACCTCTGCGTGTTGTAGATCTTCCCGGATCTTCGAGGTCACTCGGTCTTCTTCGGTTTTTTTTTCCCCGTAAATTAGTCGGAGTTCATGGGGGTCCCGGCGGCCTTCCACGACGCGCTGCCGCCGAAATTCGTCTTCCATATCATTTTACTCCTCGGGTACGTCCGCCGGCTCGTCTGCTGGGGCTTCGAAGCCGTCGGCCTCGGCGACCTGCTCGAGCACGACGACGCCCCCTGGCCTGACTCTGCTCAGCTCGGGGCGCGGCGCCAGGAGTCGCGGCGGTTCTGGTCGCCGTCGGCGATGCTGATCCAGGAGGCGCTCCCGGTGGTGCGGTACGAGGAGATAGCCACGGCGGCGGAGGGGAAGTACGTGGGCGGCGGATGCGCGGTGTGCCTGTACGAGTTCGAGGCGGCGGAGGAGGTCCGGCGGTTGAGTAACTGCCGCCACGTCTTCCACCGCGGCTGCCTAGACCGGTGGCTGGAGCACGAGCAGTGCACGTGCCCGCTGTGCCGCACGCCGCTGCTGCCGGAGGAGATGCGGGGCGCGCTGGATGGCTCAATGTGGGCTGCCGCCGCCGCCGTCCCGGACTCGTACTACGACGACCTCGACGACTTCTACTTCTCCCCCGCTGCCTCGCAGAGCTCCACCATGCTTTCTGCTTATTAACTACAAATTCCAGGATTGAATCTTCCAGTTGTATATACCACACAGCAAAGTAATCAAACCAGTAGCTAGAATTTAGGGGGATAACATAAAAGAAACGAAATAACAACAGCGAGAGAGAATCAGAAACACTGTTTCTTCTTTTTTTTATGTCTTAATAGGAGATTGGAATTTGTTTTGCAGTATGAAGAATTTTGTTTATTTGTGTGGTTGTTGAAAATGGCAGTTATGTAGCAAAAGTGAGAAACACATTTATGAGACTTCTACTTGCTCTTTAATCATCAAGTAATTGGCATGATTTGTAGTAAGACAAGGTAAAGCTAGCTACTTTGATTTACGATGTACCTGAAATCTGCAAGGAAGACTGCAGTGAAAATGATACACAAAGAACAATTTTGATGGAATCACTGAAACCCTCGTCCAAGAATGATGATGACTGTTTGCAAACAGAGAGCAGACTTATTCAATGATCAACAAAGACAATATCACAAGAAAGAACAAGTTTAAACCCAGACAGATCAAGATTCAGATTATTCCCTTTGGGAATTTATCCATTTTTATCATCATATATATATACATATATATATATATATTTTATTTTTATTTATTTTGCAGTCATAGCAAGAGAAATTCTAGCTCCTCTTACCGTCAACAGACTTGGCAAGTGTAAATCTTTTCCATTTTCACAGCACTTCAGATCCTACATTGCTTGATTTGATGAAGCTCTTTGTGACTGTAACACTTGCACCCTTGGGACTTTGACACTGGAATGGTCTCAAATTGAGTGCCACTAATGAATCTATATTGATACAGTAGCTTTAAATTTGTGTCCTTAAGCTGATGATCCCATGGATCTGTGCGTCACAGGAGCAATCTTGCAAGAGAAAGAAATCTTAGACGAGCAAAACTATATTATAGATTAGATATCTAAAAGAATGGGAGTGCTTCTTCTACGAGTCTTACAATAATATAAAGATTCAAGCAAAAGAGACTAGGATGCTAGAAATAGCACAAATATAAAGGAAATTATCCAAAGTAGAATCAAACGAAGTTATTTTCAAAAGAATCTCTTTTTATTTATTTACATCATTCCCCAGCCAAAAAAACTCAGATTTCTATCATGTTGAAGTGAAATTGCCTTTAATGAAATGAGTAGTTGCTTTATCGTTATCTTCTTATCCACTCATCCCTTCCATTGTATAAGACAGTGTTACAACACAGAACCATATAACTGCTTCAATTTTGTCTTGGGTGTTTTAAAGAGTGCAAAAAATGAGAACGTCCACCTAAATATAAAAACTGGATTAGATTTTAAGTTGATTGGATTATCAAACGAATAAGTAATAGAATAAATACTTCTCATAGTAAAACCTGGTAGAGTGAATATACAAGCTCTTGGTAGAGATACTAAAGACTTATAATTCTCCTATATCGTACTATTTTAGTCTAGAAGGTGGTTCACCGTGTAGTTTCGTTATTTGGTAAAAAAAAAAAATTCTACTAATATCAGCATATATATCAGAAAAATTCTTCAATGGAAGGAAAATGAAAAAGAAAACCAAATCAATATGCTGAAGAGATTGAGAAGCACATAAATAACTATTAGAGGATAAATATAATTAAAATTTGTTAATTGGAAAAAAGCAGCCCCTTTCCTTATTTGTGATCATGTTTAGTTAGATAAGTTTGCTTTTTAGACATTTTATGAGTGAAAAAAGTCCTGCAATTGTGTCGAGTTATAGTTGGTAACATACTGAGTATCTCTAACAGAGGATACTCATAAGGGGCTTTTCCATAGATAGATCGTGGGATTTAGTTAAAGTTATTTATTCCCATGAGAATGATTACGAAACAGTAAACAGTGTAGGGGTGGGTTATCAAATTTTGAAATTGTTTGTCTTTTCTTATTTTTTTGTTGGACTAAGTTTTGGTAGAACATTCCTGACAGACTATGTCTATAAAAGAGTTTGTCTAATATTTGGGCATAATAATTACCCTATGTACGTATCAGTTGTACTTTTGAATTTTCCTATCATGACAAAATAATCAAAGCATGTGATAAAATTCGAACAATTATACTTCTAAATTCCAATTCTTCTCCCCTTCAAACTTGCTTATGATATTATATGCCTTTTTTCTAATTAACACCTACACATTGATTATCACAGCAATCTATCTGTTTGATGAGTAGGTTCAAAAAGGAATGAAGTACATAGATAACAATGAACTCTAGTCCAAAGGTTCATGGTGATTATCTTGTTACAATTTATATTTTGTGTGATTGATAAAATTATCAGAATTATATTTTCAAAAAATTTATAATATTATATTAAAAAAAAATTACTTTTCTATTTTAACAGAATCAAATTGTAGGTTATTGCGTTTAAAATTTTTAGTTTGAATATAGATTAATTCTATAGAAAAAAACAATTAAATATCCATCATCTTATTTTTAAAACTCAATTATACTTAAGTAACACTTAAGTAGATTTTCATAAAAAATATAAATAATATTTCTAGATATAAATTTAAAATACTAGATTTTTTGTTTGTTCAATTTCACATTCTACATTTAAAATTATGGATGAATTAACTTTAGATATATTACACAAGGTCACCGTCTAAATTGATGCTTACTCTAGAATGCTGAATTGGTAAATCTGTTTGATCTAATCCTGAATCACTATATATTCCTGAGAGATCGTGATGTTCAAAATCCCTGCCATATATTATACATTGCACATTGAAAAGGTTCAAATTAATATGGTCTACTTTGCCTTTAATTATTCTATTTAATCTTGATTTGTTCTTATCCTTCTTGAAGAATCAATCTGACACTAATACCCAACTAAGCTAATGTTTTAAGAAAAAAAGCTTTTTTTAAATCATTGATAAGTGGATACATCTAGATTGTACTTTCAAAAAGGTTTCACTAACCTAACAGAGGCCAAAATAATTTTAAAACAAATATCATTTATGTAAAAGTTAAAAGATTTTAAAGTGATTATAAATTTCTTTAGTAGTATTGATAATTGTTTTAGAACTCAATTGCTATAACATGAAACCAAATATCAATTACAAAATCTAAATTTAACAAAATAATAATATGCTCTAAATTAATTCTCAAAACATTTTGTATATCCAGATAAAAAAATTAGATAAAAATTATTATATTTAAAAAATAAAAAACATTTTTTACTTATTAGTGAACATTATTTATACCTAATTTTTTTTATAAAGATATTTTTTTAATATGAACATTAGAGAAGAATAATTATTTTTAAAATAATTTCTACCCATTTGTGAAAAAAATTGTTATATTTTTGGATAAATGTAATTAGAGAAGTGATGATTAGAGAAGCACAATTAGAGATGTAATGATCACCTTGTTGGGTCCAGTTTTGGCCACCATATTAATTCCCACTAAACTGATGTATAAATAAAGTTCCGCAACCCAAACCTTTGGTGGGAACTAGAGGCCGGGTTGCCAGCCTTTTTTAAAGATTGGGTTGTCAATCTTTAACTAAAGTTAGATTGTGGACAGATGCCAAAGAGTGTTGGATCCAAAAATGCTGAGAATATAGAAAGAAAATGCTCAACATGGCCTATCAGAGGAAAGCAAAGGTGTAGTGGCTAACTAAAGTCTTAAATGCATCAGTGCAACAAACAAAGAAACATAAGTGAAAGATGGATGCATTTTTATACTTTCAAAATATAAAAAATACTTCAACAATAGTTATCTTAGTTTTTGACTAAATATTCAATAACTTAAATGATTGACTTCTTAAAGGTGAAATCTATCATTTTTAGGGGTGAAGCCGTGAAGATGATATGTACCTGAAATTCGCAATTGAACCTTGCTATAAGAAGTCTACAGCATAGATGGTGAAGAACTAAGACATAAACAATCCTATTCCTTATTGGAACTCTCAGTGGAGTCACTGAAGCCCTTGTACAAGAATGCTGATGACAATCTGCAACAAAAAAAAGAGAATCAAGCATATGCTCCACAAAGAGATTGAATAGAAGCAGCATTTTGCAGGAGCATGTGTTGTCATAAGAAAAAACCTTCTCAAAGTGAGATAAATCAATGCATCCTTCTGAGGAATTACCCATTGCATGCTGCATTTTACAACCTGGAAATCCTATCTGAAGCCCCAACAATCAAAGTTTCGTTTATCTTACAGCCCATTGCCTTCTCTTGGCAGGTCCCTTTTACACTTCTCAGTAGCTCAAATCCTGCTTTGCTCGACCTTTGGCAAATCTCTTTGAAACCATTGGAGGACGTTGACTCTCAATGGTCCTAGAATATATACAGATCCAGTTTCCTATCAGAAACATCTAAGAAAACGGGACAGAAGGAAAACTTGAGCAATTTTGGCATGTTCAAGATGCTACATGATTATCCACTTACAGCAAAACCATTCACATACAAAACAGGAATTGTCTGACTATCCTGATTATCTTTCAATCCCAAAGATGAAATAACACTGAAGGTACAGAGTATTTGTAACTGATACCCATTGAGCCAATTGCAAGTTTTCATTTTTCAAAATTTGTGTATTTATAATCTTCAAGAAAAAGAATTTTTACTAAAAAGAATACAAACTATACAAAATCCTAGTGCACCACAAAAGGAAAATGACATCTGAAGTATATTTATATCTTAGGAAAATGTTCAACTATGAAAAGAATAGTAGCCTTCACATGATAAAAGGTTAATGATAATCTAGAGCCTAGACCATTAACAGAATGATAACCTTCAAGCAATAAAAAAGTTAACATGAATCGAACATCGTATAAGTGACAAAGCCTTACACATGAAAAAAGTATCAAAAAGCTTCCTGGTATTCAATTATATGCCAATCACTATAAGATAAGATGATCATGCTCCAAAAATCAGATGAAAATTACCATCTTCCAAATGCCATAAAAAAAAAAAGCAACACCATCCCGGTAAGCATGACAAGGTCATATGTAATACAGTCATCATTTCACTTAAACCGACCCAATTCATTTAATGAATGAGAAATTGTTAAGTAGACATGATCTAATTGCACTAAAGAACAATACAATTGTATACGGATAAATGAAATATGATCCTGATTTAGAGCTGCAATATGACTCTAAAAAAGAGAATTGTCATACAGAGAAAACCAAGAAGTACATTACTGTAAATTGCAAAAGCCATATATATGAATCAATGGTCTGAGAAAAATTTCTAACCCGTTAACCTAACTAATATCATATATAATTTCCTCAAAGTTCTCAAAGAACAGGAAGTCAACCACAATATATCAGATCAAAACGATTAATTATGTTGTAATCAGTTCTTAGCTCAAATATTAACCAATAGTAGAGGTACTCAAAGAACAAACAATAAGGTAATCATAGTAAATCCATTCACAGAAATCAAATATGTTTATCAATGTTCTTAGGTCATAAAAAGAAATAAAATGATCCTTGTGCAAAAAAATTGCATATGAACCACTCATATACCTATCAAAGCACACGAGTATGTTGACATATGCTCAAATCCAGCTGCAGCCTTGTGGCTTGTAAAATTTCATATGATCCATCTGTTTCCTCAAGGTTTCTAAATCATCCCATCTGCCAGCTGATCCATACACATTTATAAGATGTAAAAATGGCATTCGGTTCTTTGGATCCCATGATAATAGCTCTTTTGCTGCATGTGTTGCCAATCTAATGTTACAGTTTATTCTGCAACCACTCAAAAGTGAAGTCCAGATCTTTGGATCAGGTTGAAAGGGCATCGAAGAGATTAGCCTTTCAGCTTGCTCCACCATACCCATCCGACATAAAAGATCAATCATACAAGCATAATGTGCTACATCAGGCATGATTCCGTATTCCTGTCTCATTAAATTGAAGTAGTACTGAGCTCTGTCAAACAAACACATATGATTGCAAGCCGTCAGTATGCCAAGGAAGGTGACAGAGTCAGGAGCTATATTGTTAGTTCTCATATCATCAAACAATTTCATAGCATTCTCACCAGAAACACTAAATGCGTATCCGTAAATCATTGTATTCCATGTCACCACATCATGCTCTGTCATTTGTTCAAAAATTGATTTAGCTGTCAATACATCTCCAAATCTGCAGTACATATTTATTAGGGAATTTCCAACCGCCAAGCATGATTCATGACCAAGTTTAATGGCAACAGCATGAATCTGCAATCCATGAATCACTATAGATAGCCTGGATGAAGCACAGAGAAGGGCAGTAGTCACCAATTCTGAAGGGCTTATACCAGATAGTAGCATCTTCTTGTAAAGTAGAAAAGCCTCAACTAGCAAATTATTTTGAACAAACCCAGTTATCAAAATATCCCATGAAGAAGAATTGTGTCTAGGGCATTGATTGAACATATCATAAGCTTTAGTTATCTCCCCGTGCTTCAACAAGCCAGAAATCATCATATTATAGGTTGCAACATTATGTTCAGGCATCTTTGTGAAAAGCTCCATGGCTTTTTGAAGTGAACCATATTCTAGATAACCATACATCAAAGTAGTGTATGCTACTGCATCCAACTCAGGCATCATGTTGAATAAATTCTGTGCTTCATGCAGATGTCCATCTTGTATGAAGCTCAGCATTATAGCAGTACTTGCCTCAACAGTAGGTTCATGCATCTTTGAGTACAACTCAAAGGCAGCATCCATTCTCTTATTTTTTAAGTAACCACTGATCATCAAATTCCATGATATCTTGTCTCGCTGTTTCATACCATTAAAAATTATCCTTGCCTCATCAACCTTATCATTGCTTATGAAACCCTGTAATAAGGTGTTACATGAACCAACAAAATTGCTCCTCATCTTCCTAAACTCCAAGATTGCTTCTTCTATGCTCAAACACCTTAAATACATTGCAATCAACGAGGCTTCAATGCTCTCGTAACAATGAAATCCAACTTTGATCACATGGCCATGAAATTTTCTTCCTTGTTTGACATTTTTTAATCCAGATGCGGCACTGATTACATTGATAACACTAGAAGCAGTAGATTGGAATCCATGACCAATCATTCTAGCGAATTGTTTAATGGCCTCTTCATACATTCCATTACTAGCCAACCCCCCTACAATTACTGACCAAGTCACTGAATTCTTGACGGGCATCAACTTGAACAACTCCAGTGCTTTGCTTACTTTCTTGATTAAAATATATCCATGAATCATTGCTGTCCAAGAAACAACATTACGAACAGGCATTCTATCAAATATCTGACGCGCATAATCAACCAGAAGGTTTAGAACAAAGCCTGAGACCAAAGCATTCCAAGATGAGACACTTGGACGATCTATTTCGTTGAAGGCCTGGACTAAGCAATCATACGCACCACATTTGGAGTACATGGTGATCAGAGAAGTGCCGACAAACACATTACACGAAGAACATGTTTTCGTCGAAATCCCATGTATCTGCTTTCCCTGAGCCAAAGCTCGGATATTAGCACAAGCTGACAACGCAGTGCAGATAGAAGTATGGTTAGGCACCAAGCCATCATCACCAATGCCCGAAAAGGTCTGCAGCACCTTGTCGTACTGTTCGTGTTGGGCGTAACCAGACATGATGGAATTCCACGAAACCACATCTCGTTGGGGCATATTGTCGAACAGCCACTGCGCGGAAACCAAATCACCTGCTTTCGAGCGTGCGCTGATCAGTTTGTTCAGTGAAATTATATCTTGAGGCGGCGTCTGGTCAAGAGAGGAGTAAGAACTGAGATTAGTATCGGTCGTCTGCAAAGAATATGTGTTGCAAGATTGCACTTTGACGCATTTGCAAGGGTGGAAGGTGGATCTGAGGACAAGAGTTTGCTTACGAAGCATCAGCAGCAGCGAGGATGCGTTCGCTGTGCGCGAGACCTATGGAATCCAAAGGAAACACAGAAACCGCACTGTACAGATTCGCTGACGCACTATCTATCTATCTATATATATATTTATGATAATAAAATATTTTAATTAAAATTAAAATGCATGAAAATAAACGTTAAATTAAGAAATAAAGGAAGTGTGCGCGAGAGAAAGCAGGGAACTGAACGAGGGGAGGAAGGCGTGCAACTTGGCACAACAGCATGCTTTCCTCTCCTCTGTTCTTCTCTGTTTCTCCTTTCTCTCCTGCCTTCCTTCCGCCCTGCACCTGTAGCAATTGCTCCGTCCCCTTCCTTCTCCTTCATCTCTCATGATTTCTTCAACTCACAGCACACAACGTCAATCCCTTCACATTCCTCGTTTCGCCCCGCTCTTCGTCATAATTGACTGAGAAGCGTCCATTCTTCTTGATTCCTCTGCTGCCGAAGCGACCATGAAAAGTAAGGACGGATGGGACAATGGCAAGCCCTCCGTCCCCCTTGCTCCGTCCAAAGATTCTAAGCCTTTCCTCTGTTTTCCTATCCCCCGCCTCCTTCTCTTCTTCTTCCTCTGCATTCTCTTTGTTTACATTTTCTACCCAGCCAACGTCTTTCTGTCCACCACCTCTTGCCACACCTCCACCTCCGACGACTCCTCTTCCATCCATCTCTCCTCGATCTACTCCTCTAATCAGACGACGACAAGATTATATCCTCCCCCTCCCCCTCCACCGGCGACCTCGCCGGAAACCGCGACCAGCTTGCAGCACATCGTGTTCGGCATTGCCGCCTCTGCCAAGCTCTGGGAGCGCCGTAGGGAGTATATCAAGCTGTGGTGGCGCCCTCGCCAGATGCGCGGGTTCGTGTGGCTCGACCGACGCGTCAAGGATTTCGACTCCTCCTCAACTCGCGCCCTCCTCCCACCCCTCCGCATCTCCGGCGATACCTCCCGCTTCCCTTACACCAACCGGCGCGGCGACCGCTCGGCCATCCGCATTTCCCGCATCGTGTCCGAGACCTACCGCCTCGACCTCCCGGGGGTCCGCTGGTATGTCATGGGCGACGACGACACCGTCTTCGTCCCCGACAACCTCGCGCGCGTCCTCTCGCGCTTTGACCACCGCCAGCCCTACTACATCGGCTCCCCCTCCGAGTCTCACCTGCAGAACATCTTTTTCTCCTACGCCATGGCCTACGGCGGCGGCGGCTTCGCCATCAGCGCGCCCCTCGCCGCCTCCCTGTCCGGCATGCAGGACCGCTGCCTCCGCCGCTACCCAGCACTCTACGGCAGCGACGACCGCATCCAGGCGTGCATGGCCGAGCTCGGGGTCCCCCTCACCCGCCACCCAGGCTTCCACCAGTACGACGTCTACGGCGACCTCCTCGGTCTCCTCGCGGCCCACCCCGTCGCTCCCCTCATCTCCCTCCACCACCTCGACGTCGTCCAGCCCATCTTCCCCCGCGCCGCCTCCCGCGCAGTCGCGCTCCGACGCCTCTTCGACGGCCCCGCCAGTCTCGACCCCGCCGGCCTCATGCAGCAGTCCATCTGCTACGAGGCCAACAGGCTGTGGACGGTGTCCGTCGCATGGGGCTTCTCCGTGCTAGTGTCGCGGGGAGTGAACTCACCGCGGGAGATGGAGATGCCAGTACGGACCTTCCTCAACTGGTACCGCCGTGCCGACTACACCGCCTACGCCTTCAACACTCGTCCTGTGGCGCGTCACCCCTGCCAGCGTCCCTTCGTCTACTACCTCTCGGCCTCTCGCTACGATAGAGCCCGCCGGACCACCGTAACAGTGTATGACCGGCACCGCGACAAGCGGCAAGCGTGCCGGTGGCGGATTCCAGACCCCTCTTCGCTGGTGGACCGCGTCGTCGTCTACAAGAAGCCCGACCCTGGCCTTTGGGACAGAGTAATTAATTAACACTAACAGTATCACGATTCATGCTTATAATTAATGGCATATACATGAATTGCGTAATTACTCGTGCATGGGTATGCAGTCGCCAAGGAGGAACTGCTGCAGGGTGAGGGGTTCGCTGGCCGGAGGTAAGACGATGGTAATCGTCGTCGGAGTATGCCGAGCAGGCGAAGTCACGGAGATATTGGATTCACAGGCTGCACGTTGACCATGCATATATGCTGATGCCTCCTCCTGCTTCATCTTTTTCTACAACAGGATTTACAGATATATTTCTATATTGAGAAATGTAGTGGAGAAGACTTTTTGAGACAGACATACACAGATTACATGCAACGGTTAAGGAGTAGTTAAAAGCACCATCATCATCTTAGAACAGTTTGTTTCCCAAAAAGATAATTTATCTTTGTAAAGACTTAAAAGTATTCTTCTATTTAATGCACATATAAGAGAATCGGACATATAAATTTACTGTGTTTACCAGAACCAGAAGATTGTGGAGCTGCTGACCAAAGAATTAATAGAATTGATGCATTAAATCAAGCAAAGCACTACAATCATTTGACGCACTTAAAAGAGAAACTATGCAAAACTGTAGGAAAAGTTAATGTACTAATACACCAGCTTCAGAAATGCTGCATAGTTTTTACAAAGGACCATCTCTGAAGGACAGAAACTTAGCTCTCCATACTCATAATACCATGCGACCAGAATTACTTACGAGGTGCAATCCTGTAAGAAGAGATAAGAGGTTCGTGCAGTGGAATAAGGTGATAAACTTGAGTTACACATCCAAGGAAACAGGGAAATTAATCTCCCAAAAGCTTCACAGGTTGAAGAGAAGTGACTAGCAAACTGTGCAAACCAAAAATTTCATCCCGAAAAGGATGGATGGTTAAAGAATGGTACAACGGCTACTTTCTTCTGTCTGCAATGTATTAGCTTGCTGGTATCTACTGGGATCAGAGGGGTTGTATGTGAACTCAGAGGTGTCGAGACCGAACTATCACAAGCAAATAAAAGAAAACAAAAGTTAAACACCACATCAGTAACAAGTAGCTAATAGTATTGACATAGTTACACAGAAAGATTTTACTTTTTCTCTCATTCTTTGGCTCCAAGCATCATTCCTGCTAGGACGATGGTCCAGATTGCCAAGCACAGGTACTCCAATTGCTGGAGCTCCTTGCCGATTCACTAATGGCTGTCGGACAGAAGATCTTGGAGCGATATACTCATCGTCGCTATCATATTCCACAGGACTGTTAGCAGCTCTCACTATAAGAGCTAACAAAAATGCCAAACCCTGCAGGTGATACTCAAATAATGTGTCGGCAAGGGAGCTCCAAGTACAGGTCATAAGTATATTACGAAATTTATCAGAATTAAAGTTCAGATGAAAACAGACTAAAAGCTTCTTGTAACTACTCCGGACCAGTAGGCTAGATTTTATTAAATAAATTTCTGTGATGGTAGGCAACAAGAAACAAAAACAAAATGAATGGATGAAAAGGCTGCTACTATGATAATTCTTTATGATCCAAATAAAGCCTAACTCAAAAGAAGAACTACTAAGATCTCTTGCACGAGGAAAGTTTACTATCTAGTATTATTCTGCATAATTGGCCCAAAGAAAGCTGATTAACTAACACAAATAAAGATGCATAGTTGAATGCAGAACCAAATCCATGTGGACAACCCAAATAGTTAAGACTTATGGGACTGGATAACGATAATTATGATGAATACAGAAATAGAAAATTAGCACTATGAATACATAGTATTGACATGTATGATAACAACAAAGGTCTTGAAGAAATCTGACGGATACATAGAATCGACATGTATGAATACAACAAAGGTCTAGAAGAAAACCACTCAACATGTAAGTTCAGATCTTCATACATATTTGCAAAGGTCTCACATTTTTAATATCTGAACACCTGAAAACCAGCACGAACAAGATCGTTAGATTGTTTACTCCAAAACCATGCTGGGTTTCACTTTAAGTACCCTCACCCCTGACCTCCAGAGGATAATAACTATTAATGGATAGGCAAGTTTTCGTAAGATAGTTTTGGCAAATTCATAAGACAGGACCATCCAAAGACCAAAAAGCCACATTCACTGTCAAGAATCAAAATGCTATAATACCCCACACATATGAATGAATATACTTGCAAGTCATCCAACATGCCATTTCAAATGAATTCTACATTATAATAATTTTCAGTAGTTAAAGAGTCACACATATGAATCAGGTTGTGAATTATCAAATATCATTTATTAACATAGAAAAAAGAAAGAAGAATAAAGAAATGATACAAAGACCGAAATGTTATTAAGAATTCCAATAAAACAGACTGACCTCTAATATGACAGCTCCAAGAGCAACCCACTTAGCTATCTTCCAATTATCATCCAAAAAATCATATATAATGTCAAAGTTCCCAGTTTTGTCATCAGGAATAAGCTGCAAAGAGTCTAATGTCATAATTCACCACAAGGAAAAACAAAAGAGAGGATAGAGATGTTACAAAGAAACTCACATCCTTCCAGCTATGGTTGAAGAATATGAAAGCAGCAGCAGCCAACTCAGCTACAATCAACAAAAACACTAAGAAAGCATACTAATTTGTATTAAGGAAAGCATTGCCTCTAGCTTTCTTGAGCTTCATAATAAGAAGTACATTTGCCACATAGTTTATTATGAAAGAATAAATATTTTGCTCCTCTTTTTGTTTGTATGGATGCACATGCTGTATAACACTACAGACCAATCTTTACAGTGTCTTAAGTACTACAGGAGCATCACTGGGATATCTTTGAGGGAGGATAGAAAAGTGCAGTAGTTCGGTCATAGCTTACTTTTAGCAGAAACCCTCACTGATTGTATATATAAGCATAATGAGTCATCCACTTGATCATTTATAAAATACTAACCTGACAACCAATCTATGCCTTTCAAGAAATTAATATTTCAAATACATTGTTGCATGTGTGTGTCTGTGCGTGTGAGAGAGAGAGAGCAAATAATTGCAGCTTTAGTTCAGTTGAAAGACTGAACATATGGACTGCAACCTCCAATTCTTATGTTAAGACAGATTAATGTGCAGCATGACTGAAAATAACAAGATATCTACTATTCTATAGATTATACAAAGTCCAACTATGCAGTTATCCAATGATGAACCAGAGAATACACTGTTCCTGCATAACTGTACAAAAGAGCCTTTGATGGAACTACAAGATTGAAATTGAAAAGTACTAAGTGATGATAAGCTATTGAAGATAGGATGCCAGTGAAATTTCAATGACAACTCCCAACAAATTTCCAAATTATTCACTTTATTTTGTTTCTCATATGTTTCAAGTCGATCTAATCAGTTTGTAGAGCACTAAAGCAATGGGCGGATATCAAAGAAATAAGATCCAAATATATTAGCAAGAAATGCAAGAAATTTAAATAATAGAATCATGATCTCATTGACTTAAAACACTAAATTAGCCTATTTAATAGCTAGTAACTTGTAATAATTAACTTAAAAAGCTTATTTTGCAAGTGATAAATATTTTGGTTATTGATTGCATACATGTTCTCTATCTATAATCTATTCTACATCATTGAATAGTATTGATTATTTTATTTCATATGTTTTGCATCATTTGATTGGTAACTATTTTTTTCTATTAGAAAGTAAAATTGGATGTGCTGATTATAGCCTTTATTGTATATGCTAGAAGGTTTTAAATAATGACCACATATGCCTCTATAGTACTTTGATATCCCACACATCTTATGGTGCACACCTCATGTAATTTTTTTTTTTAGAGCTTAGGGTTTAGAATTTAGGATATAATATTTAGGCCAAAGGAAGTGAAAAAAAATACACTAAGTGCTCACGAGGTGTGCACCATAAAATGTGCAGAATATCAAACCTCTGCCTCTCCATACCAAATATATGTTATATAGTGAAATGACCGTGTACCACCTGTGCACACTTTTTCAAACCTTTACATAAGACAAAAGTAAAAAAAAAAAAAAATAGAATGAAAGAAATTTCTATGTGTTTAATGATGTTAGGATACAGAAGATAGGCAGCAACCATTCCTTGACACTGCTCCTATGCAACCAAAGCATGAGATAACAAGTATGATAGCCCCAACACCTAAAAATAAATAAATAAACCTGCAATACGTCCTATTTTGTCAATGATAAGAAGCAATAGTAAGTACTAAAAAAACTTATCCGAGATATTACTTAGGTTGCACACTTAAAGCACAACTATAAACAACAGAAGAAACCCAAATTACTCCAAATTCTCTTACTCAACGTTGGGCATAGATTGCAAATGTAATCGACACAAGACAAGTTCACATCTTAAATTCATCTTCTACAACATAGTTTCTCTACAACTTGGAATACTAACATTAGAAAGCCAGCAATTATATGTATAAAAGGATTAAAAAATTGCCAGTTTCTGCTTGTGTTTAAGAGGCAACAAAAAATAATACAGACTTCTAGCACTAGATTATATATTGTTGGATGATCAACATAAGTATGCTGGCAATCTGCAGAATTAGAACAAAAAATTCCTACATTTGGACAAGAAGAAGGTTGACCAAAAAAAAAAAAGAGAGTTCAAATTAAAGGAAAAGAAAAAAATGAGTTGAAATGGAAAATCAGGTTGAAAAGTTGCCAAGTGTCATAGGTAGCCTACTATACTTGACTGTAGCCGACCTGACATTTTATTTGTAGTTAGTATGTATGCTAGATATCAAACCTGTGTCATAGAATCTCACTTAATGAATATAAAAAGAATCTTTAGATATCTTAAAGGCATAATTAATGTAGGAATATGGTACCCCAGAACCACTAATTTTGAACTAATAGGTTTTTCTAACTCAGATTATGCCGATTGTAAATTGGACTGAAAAAGTACAAGTGGTGGATGTCAATTCCTTGGACCATCACTTGTCAGCTGGTTTCGTAGAAAACAACACTGTGTTGCTTTGTCTACTACTGAAGCATAATACATAGCTATGAGTGAATGTGTAGCTCAATTATTGTGGATGATGCACATATTAAAAGACTTTAACTTAGATTATAAAAATATAAAAATTTATATTAATAATGTCAGTTCAATTAACTTAACCAAAAATCCGGTGCATCATTCAAGAACGAAACATATATAAATTAAACATCACTTTATCAGGGATCACGTCGCTAAAGGAGATGTTGAACTCAACTATGTTGAGTCCAAGTCAAACTTGGTTGATATTTTCACTAAACCATTTTCAGAATCTGAATTTAGTAATCTACGATGACAACTAAGAATATGCATGCTAGAATAGAATTGTACTTATTTCAAAAACTTGATTATTATTATTTTTTTAAATCTTTATAAAAACAACAAACCGCTTGGACTTAGCCTAGGTCAGAACCCTAGAATTCATGTTCCTATAGATTTAGGCAGCCAGCATCTCACAAGCACACTAGGAATACCTTGCTTGTATTTTCAAAAACATATAATGGTATGAGATGCTTAGGACAAAGCCTAGATTTTAGATGCTTAAGTCAGTGCAACAAAATAAGTCTGGGCTAAAAATATCAATTTAAATTGATCAAGTTAAGTGATCCTATGTAGTAAAATAACTATCTGAAAAATTAAACTTAACTTGACTAACTTAGTGAAAATTGTGGTGTTCTGATCAACAGACAGTAGCATAAGTTAGATATTTGGATAAGGACTCTTTCTTAGATAATTTAATTTCACAATATTTTTTTATATATTATCTAAGAGAAGCAAAAATTCAAAACTATCCTTGTGGGCTCTGATACACAATACTGATTTTTTTTTCAAAAATCATTGCAAAATATGTTTTTAAATGTCTTTAAAATCTTGAAAAATTATTTTGCAAAATTTTGAATTTTTTTTAAGAATTTAAGAAAGTATTGATTTACAATATTTTAAAGAAAAGATTTTTTTAAACTTAGGTTTTAAAGTGTTTTCAATTATGTTCAATATTTTTTATATACTTGTCTATTTATACTATGCATGTTCATATTTTATGATGTATGCCAAAGGGGGAGGGTAAAGGGTAAGTTAAGAAAAATTAAAACTCTTTTACAAAAGAAACTTAAACTAAAAATCTTTGATATTGTACACTTTACTATTTTACTTAGCCAGAAAGGGTTTTTTATTTTTCTAACTTTAACTCGGATTGTCATTACATCAAAAAGGGAGAGATTGTTGGTATAGTTTGCACTAATAGTCTAACCCTAGGTTTTGATATATAATAACAGGTTAAAGGTAGACTGTTATTGTCTAACAAATTGAGCTAAGTGTGCAGGGTTAAGTAACTTAACGGATCAGACATCATGCTAAAGTCCAGATGTGTGATTTTGATAGGAAGTCTAGCTGGGTCAGAGAGGACCAAACAGTTGGCGGAAAGTCCAGTCGGGTCAGCGAGGACTAGACGATTGGCTGAAGTCCAGATGTGTAATTTTGGTAGGAAGACCTGGTGGGTCGGAGATCAGACGTCGAGGAGGTTATTCGGCAAATGGTAAGTAAGGTAAGAAACTGGAGGAGCGAATCCAGTGAGGACGAATCCCCGGTAGGGACTTAGGCACTGGTCCAACTTAAGTCCAAAGTAGAACTCTAAGTTGAGATCATGATTAAATCCTGGTTGTGGTCAGACATGATTTAAGTCATAATTATATGCTTTTATTGTTTTATTCTAACTCTGTGTTGCAGGAAGACTAATATTTTACATAGTTGGGATTTACACTTGTTCGGTCGATCGAACAGATTTATCAGTCGACCGAACATACCGAACATCAGCGAGTTGATCAGACCATGAGGGAGAATCGAAGGATCAGTCAATTGAATAGAGAGGTTTAGTCAACCAAACTATGGGATAAGATCAGCGAGTTGATCGAACCAGATAAACTGAGGGAGAATCAGTCGACCGAACGATAAGGTTCAATCGATCGAACACAAGTTTTATCCCGAAGAGACAGCATCTGGACGGGAAACTGGGTTGATTCAGAAGGATCAGTCGATCGATCATGGAGGATCAGTCGAAAGATAAAGTTCGAATCATGAAAATTGATCCCGAGATCAGTGGATCAGATCAGGTTTATCTTCACTATAAAAAGAGGGGTGTCGAAGCTCAAATAACAATGAAAGAATTCAGAATGCTCCTCTCGACTCTCTGCGCAAAAGAACAAGCTCAAGCAACATTCTGCACCGAGATCTTCACCAGCACTCAAGACAGCATCATCATCATTCTAAGTGTTGGGTAACAAAAAAAATTTTTGATTGTTTACTTTTCTTACTTGCTTAAGTTGGTGTAGAATTGTTACACCAACTTCATTCTATAATCGGATCACTCTTCCGGAGGTTGCCGGAAGAGGATGTTAGTAGATTGCCCAACGATACGATCCGAAGGGTCATGGGCCTTGGAGTAGGAGTTGACAAAAGCTCCGAACCAAGTAAACCAAATGTATGTTTTCTTTCCTTTCTTCTTCTTTTCCACTGCGTACTCGAAGTTTCCGAAAGTTTTTAAAAACCATAAAAAGAAAAGTTTTTTAAACACGTGATTCACCCCTCCCCTCTCACGTGGACTCGAT
>JBBUKS010000035.1:7109113-7133190 GCA_038050645.1 Hedychium gardnerianum
CCGCCGATGAAACCCAGCAGCGGCGCCGCCGATGAATCCCAGCAGCGGCGCCGCCGACACCTGCACCGGAGGGGGGGGGAGAGAAGAAGATCGGGAGAAGTCGTACCTTCGGGGAAGTCGGGAGATCGCCGGGGAGGTCGGAAACCGCCGGGAATCGCGGGGGAAGTCGGGAGATCGCCGGAGTTTCGGAGAGGATCGCGGGGGAAATCGGGGAGGTCGGAAATCGGGAGAAGTCGGGGAGAGAGAAAGGCTACTGCCCGATTCGCCTAAATGTCACTTATTAGCGACGGATATTTATTTCCGTCTCTAATTAGCGACGGAAAAAATTATCCGTCGCTAATTCCGTCGCTAAATCATGGAATTTTTGTAGTGGACGTCCCATATGATCAATCTTGTAGTCATTTGTAAAGAGATAAATTATGAATAATTTTTTTAATTATTTTTAAAGAGTGATGAAAGAGAATAAAAACCTGATAAATATTGTGTTATCAAAAATTAAACTCTAAATTCTCAATGACAACGCTCATATAATCATCTGTCCGTCTGTGGGGACAAATAGGAGGTGTTCTTGGATCCAACATTGAGTTGCTCTGCGATTCCATATTTAATAATAGGAACTTTCCCAGCTCTTGGGATACTATATTTGGTATTAAATAATACGATATAACGGAAGCGCTCACAATGGAATTGGGCTATGAATATGCATTCGAATAGTAATTCCACGACACAATCGAATATATAAAAACAAAATAAAAAATTTGCACGAAGCATGCAGTTTGCTCCGACCCGGCAAAATTCCGGATTTATTTATTATCTATTTATTATATATATTTTGATTACGGCGAGGAGATTAATGGAATAATAGATTCGGATTCCTCCTCGAGTTATTTTAATTGATTAATTGCAAATCAAATAAGCCAGGGGAAAGCTGCTCAAAGTAAAGAAGAAAATAATTAATTAATTACTATGGACTATTGATTTTTTTTTTCTTTTTCTTTTTTATGCTTCGAATAGGAAAATAATTTTACATCTATTAGCTAGATTAATCTAATATGACATAAGAAAATACAAAATCAAAAGGATAATTTTAATGTTTTGGTCAATGAATAATTTTGTCGATTAACTCTGGAGGATATTTAATTACATTAATCCCCCTTAACTGATAGATTTGATCTGATGGACCAGGAGTTTAGTAAATACATTAAAATAACTTAGTCGTATTAGACATTTATAGATACTTATTGGCACATGCAAAAAATCCAACATGTGGTTTTTCCCCGTCGACCAGCTGCGTAAGCAACCCAGCATTCATCGTTCAGGACCAATCGTAGATTTCCACGTAGGAACTGAGCGGATGGAAATAACTGACGGTGGCGCCATGCCATTGGCGGCTTGGCTTGGAGTGGGCCCACCAGCCCGCTATAAATACGGTTGCCGGCGTCCATACTCACAGCGGCGACGAGAAGAAGAAGAGCGAGGTGAGAGATCGATTAGCCTAAGGAGAAAGAGAAGGAGAAGGAGAAGGAGAACCTCCTCCTCTTCTTCTTCCGCGCTTCATCTTTATCCGGTAAGTCTTCTCTTGCTCGCTCGATCGTGAGCGATCTTTTCGTTCTGTTGCGTCTTGGAATCAGAGATTTATGGTCATGCGACGGACCGGTTAGATAAATTATAAAACATTCCTTGTGAATGCTAATGCAGAATCGTTTTTTTTTTATAAAAAAAAATAAAATCTTATTTTCTCTTTTGGTCGCGACTCGTGTCGGACGGGGCGTGCTTTCCGTCGCTATTCCGGCGGCTTGCTTGCACTAGCTGGTTTCTGCTGACAGAGTCACTCCTTTTTCGCGACGATATGATTTTCGTTAAATATTTTAATCGGTTTGATATTTCATATATATTTGGAAGCCCATCATGGACGCGTGGATTCCGGGTGAATTTGACGGAGTTGTCAAAGCGTCGATGGATGCGGCGGCATCACTCCGCCATGGAAGACCCACTGTAGGGCCTTGGAAATCTCAACGAGATACAGTCGTACAGATGCCCAATTAATGATGAATTAGTCAGTAATTAAAGTTGTACTTGCTCACTATGCATGCGGAACGACATTTGAAAACGATGATTTTTTTTTATTTTTCAAAGACGCCTGCTCAATCTGTGGTCCACGTCGTCCATGCTCCTTTATTGGTCTCTGCTCGCGTCGCTATTCCAGTCTTCTTTCGCTGTTGGTTGATTTCGAATTACTAGGAAAGGGCGGTTAGTAATAGTTGACTCTCAATACTAATTAAGGAAGTTCGTAGCTCAGTCTCTGTGTAACACTCGGATTGGAATCACATCCCGATTTTTTTTTTCTTCTTATCGATCGACAGATCAGCGGCCAACTTTGATATGGTTTCCAGCTTTATGGCGGCCGTCGCCTTCGTTCCCTGTTCTATTCCGACGTGATTTTCGGTTTTTTTTTTCTCACTGTTTTTAAAATTTTCTTGTAGGGGCAAATTTCCATCTTTGATGGGTCCGTTGGACTGTTGTCGATGTTGAGTAGAGTTTGAATGTTCAACTTTTGCGTATTAAATTAAGCTTTAAGAGTTCCGTTTTGCCATGTGGTTGTGCAGCTAGCTAGCTAGCTTTGCCATGGGCGCAGGCGGACGCACGACGGTCCAGGAGCTGGAGTCCAAGGACACATTCACACGCTCCGACGGCGGCGACAAGTCCCTCCGCCGCTCTCCCACCCAGAAGCCGCCCTTCACTCTCAGCCAGATCAAGAAGGCCATTCCGCCGCACTGCTTCCAGCGCTCCGTCCTCCGCTCCTTCTCCTACGTCGTCCACGACCTCCTCCTCGTCGGAATCTTCCTTTACTTTGCCCTCGCGGTCATTCCCATGCTCCCGATGGCGCTCGCTGTCGCTGCCTGGCCGCTTTATTGGGCAGCACAGGGCTGCGTGCTCACCGGCGTCTGGGTCATTGCCCACGAGTGCGGCCACCACGCCTTCTCCGACTACTCGCTACTCGACGATGTCGTCGGTCTCGTCCTCCACTCCGCCCTTCTGGTCCCCTACTTCTCCTGGAAGTACAGCCACCGCCGCCACCACTCCAACACCGGCTCCATCGAGCGCGACGAGGTGTTCGTCCCCAAGCAAAAGGCGGCCCTACCCTGGTACACCAAGTACCTCGACAACCCACTCGGCCGCATCCTCACCATCGCTGTCACCCTCACTCTAGGTTGGCCTCTGTACCTCGCCTTCAACGTCTCCGGACGAGCCTACCCACGCTTCGCTTGCCACTTCGACCCCTACGGCCCCATCTACTCTAGACGCGAGACCGCGCAGATCTTCATCTCCGACGCCGGCCTCCTCGCCGCCTTCTTCGGCTTCTTCCGCCTCGCCTCCTCCTACGGCGGCTTCTGCTGGCTCCTCCGCCTCTACGGTGTGCCGCTCCTCATCGTCAACGCCTGGCTCGTCGTCATCACCTACTTGCAGCACACCCACCCGGCGCTCCCCCACTACGACGCCACAGAGTGGGACTGGCTCCGCGGCGCCCTCGCCACTGTCGACCGCGACTACGGCCTCCTCAACCGCGTGTTCCACAACATCACCGACACCCACGTCGCGCACCACCTCTTCTCCACCATGCCGCACTACCACGCCATGGAGGCGACCACGGCCATCAAGCCGGTGCTGGGCCAGTACTACCAGTTCGACGGCACGCCGCTGCTGAAAGCGTTGTGGAGGGAGGCGCGGGAGTGCATCTACGTCGAGTCTGACGCCGGCGCCGGGAAGCATCATCAGGGCGTGTTCTGGTACCGCAACGAGTTTAATTAGTAAATCATCCTCTCGATTCTCCATTAATTTACAATAAGGATGGATTTAAAACTACAATAAGGATCGGCAGTTGATTTTGGCCTACGTGTGTCTAATCGATCGCCAATTCCTCCATTTTCGCTCTTTCTTGTCGTCTCTGTCACTGTTCCACCAGGAAAGGAAGGAAATGTGAAAAGAAATGCAATATACTAAAAATAACGAGTCATTTTGCAAATGCACCCCTTTCGTTTCATTTCATTACATTTTCGAAATACTTTGTAAAAGCTTGTCTCCTCGACTAAAGTATATTTTAATAAAATTATAACAGGCATTTTGAATAATATTAAAAGGTATTTAAAATTTCTGGTTCGAGTACAAAATTGTAGCTCACGCTGAAGATACTTGCACTCAACTAAATGTAAATGCAACGTGGTCCCAATCACTGACTAAATTTTCACTCAACTAAATGTAATTAATTTAAATATTTTAGAAACATATTTTGAATTTATTTTTTCATGATAAATTAAACTATTCATATTTAATTTTTTTTAAAAATGCTGATTTAATGTCATCAAAAATACCAAGTATTATTATTTTCAAATCTATTTATGATATGGCAGACGTATATTATAAATAAATTGTAACATAAATACCAAGTAATCGGATGCACATAAGTTTAGGCATGAACAAGTAGAGCAATTGTTTCAAGTTTAGCCAGCTCTATTCATCAAACCAAACTTGAAGCCAAGGACGTCCTGATCGAAGTGTCCTACAATTAATTAAAAGTAGAATTGAAGTGGCTGCATGCATATATAAATGCCACCATGTAGGATTTCAATGTTTAATTCAAATCATCATCGCTATCGACTCTTATTAACCATGAATCTCTCCGTTCTCCTCTTCCTCATTTTCACCATCACCTCTTGTGGCTTTGCATCATCAAGGGCCAAAGATTTCGGCTATTCGTCGGCCGATCTTGTGTCGGAGGAAACCTTGCTCAATCTCTTCCACTCCTGGGCAGCCACCCACAACAAACCTTACTCGAATTCACCCGAAACCAAGTCGACCAAATTTGAGGTCTTCAAGGACAACCTAAACCACATTGTAGCCGCCAACAAGAGGAGGAAGAGCCACTGGCTCGGGCTAAACGCGTTCGCCGACATGGCCCATGATGAGTTCAAACGCACCTACCTCGGACTCAATCCAAAACCAAAGTACTCAACCCATACGACCTTCATGTATGAGAATGTGACGAACTTGCCCAAGTCGATTGATTGGCGTACAAAAGGGGCTGTCACGCCTGTTAAGAACCAAGGCGGATGCGGTAATATTATCAACTATCTTTTTCTTGTAAAAAATGATAGAGTGAATTATAAGGTAGTTAACTCACTAATTACTAACGACCATTATTATATTATTTGTATCATTATGTATCGATTTACAGGGAGCTGTTGGGCCTTCTCGACAGTGGCAGCCATGGAAGGCATAAATCAAATTGTGACTGGGAGCTTGACATCGTTATCCGTGCAAGAACTGATCGACTGTGATATAGAGTTGGACCAAGGCTGCAGCGGAGGAACCATGGACTATGCTTTCGCCTTCGTCGAGGCCGTCGGAGGGCTGCGCACCGAGCAAGACTATCCTCCATACACCATGGAGGAAGGTTCTTGCCGACCAACACCCAAGGCAAAGCAGTACTACTATATATGTTGATTACATTTACACCTGTAGTACTTAAAACCATAATAATCATCATTTGTTAATTTACAGGGAAGCGAAGCCAAGAGAGTGAGCATTAGCGGGTACGAAGATGTGCCGAGGAAGAGCGAGGAGAGCTTGTTGAAGGCTTTGGCACATCAGCCAGTGAGCATCGCCATTGAGGGCTCTGACAGGGACTTGCAGTTCTACAAGGGGGGAGTGTTCGAGGGGCCGTGCGGGACGGAGCTCGATCACGGAGTGACGGCGGTCGGATATGGAACGACGTTCGACGGCCGGGAGTATATCTTGGTGAAGAACTCGTGGGGGCAGGAGTGGGGGGAGCAAGGCTTCATCAGGATGAGGAGGAACACAGGGAACCTGGAAGGGCTATGTGGCATGTACAAGCTGGCTTCTTACCCTACTAAGAACAAGCCATGAATTTTTTTATTTATTTATTTATTTAACATGTTCTAATTAACAATGAGAAATATTTCAAAGAAGAAAAAAGGATATAAAAATCCTTTTGCTTTTAACTAGCTAGGCTACAAGGCACGATAAGTATTGATAGATTTTGGATCGGAAATAAGATTAATTACAACACCATGATACAAGCAGAAATAGTTCATCTCTAACTAACTAAATAGTCCATCGTTAAAGTACCTATTGACGATGACTCCCACACTGACAAAACAAACGATATAACGTCAAAAAGGTCAACACCAAGTATCATCCTACACAAACAAAATGACGAAACCACTTTGAACATGGTGGTCACAGTCACAGTGAGAGTCATTTCCATGCGAAGGTAGGCATCTCCTGTTGGTTGTTATTGAGAGCTCTGATGTTCTGGTTGAGTGGGCTACCTGATCCGCCACCGGAGGATTCGCTAAAGGTGCCATGCGAGGGTGGACTACTTGCGCCTGATGTGCGGATTGGAGGGATCGGTGTAAGCTTCGTCAGCGTAGATGAGTGTAAATCCAAGGGGATAGTTTGCTTCGGTTCCTTTTTTCCATCGGCGATGAAGCTCCCGACGACCACCTGCAGAGATCAACAAACTGGTTCTATCAAGTTCTTTTAATTTGATGTAAATGCATGCGATGCAGGACATAGTCGATCTGCATCAGACTATTAGTGACATAATTAACAAAAACAAAGAAAAATTATTTCATTGTGAGAGAGATTCCTACAGATTAAAATTAACTAAAATTGCAACTGGAATGATCTGTCTACAATTAATAATAGCACATTTCTGTCAGCAAATTGGCTTTCAAGGTAGGAGAAATATAAACTTCAGAATAAATGAAGTGAGGTGTGCCACACTACCTACCGTATGACTTAAACACAGTGAATTGGATTGAAGCACCGTTGGGTGTTGGAAAGCTCCTTTCAGAGAGGGAAAGAAAGCTCCTTTTCGAGAGGGAAAGAAACAAACCTGAACTGGCGACGCTGCAGTAAGTATTCCTGCCACTCCTCCACCCAGCACACGGCCATCAGGACCAGCCAAAGAAACACTTAGTCCGCCTGTCCGACTACGGTGGCCACCTTTCTCAGAGAGCAAAAACGAGCCCGACAATGACAATATCTCAAACCGGCCCTGAACAAGAATATAAAAGCAAATAAACTTTTGAGATCAACAAAAAAAAAAAGTGGAAAAATAATGAATTTATGATGTATATATTGATAGTAAAACATCTAACGAGAAGGGAAAAAAAAACCCTTCCCAAATGATGGTAGAACTCTGAATCAATGTCATGCACAAACCTCGTAAGTTACAGTTCCACCAGAAGTTGCCGCTTGCCGTAGAGTTACATTCGATATTGCACCATTTGCTGAAAGGATGCAAATAGAACGTGGACCATGTTGAGAAAATGACATGATTTTCGACGAGACGTCCTGAAAATACAAATCTATTAATTATCAGTGACTTATTGACTGTGAAACTCAACATAACAAAATAATTTCAGAAATTTGTATTTGGGCAAACTGTTCCTCTTGATGATTGTATTAACATCCTTTGTTGTCAACCTAATGAATAGTTTTAGTGTAATGGCCGATGATGTTGAAATAAAGCTATCCCTGTCACCAAAGTTGATTTCAGAAAGTAAGGTGTTTGACCTGATAATTTGTGGTGTTTTGAATGTATCAGAATTTTCTAAAGAACAATCATGCAAAGAAAACCTATTACTAAGTGTCCAAGGAAAGATGTTGGCTGAACTAAAAACTTACTTTGAAGACTGACAAACTACTAACTTAATTCTTTCCTTGAGACATGAGAATCCATAACCTGTTAATCATCCTTTAAACCCCATACCAACTTGCTAAAAGTTTGCAATAGCAATAAAATACACTGTCAATTGGACTCTTTGATTAACCTCTCCCCTGTCTGTGTCATCACAACAAGAGCTTGGTAGAGGATATATGTCATTCAAGGCACTTGATCCCTCTGATCTTGTATTCCGTTGATAATATTATGTGTTTGAAGTCTCGGGATATTCAACCGTGCAACAAAATTCTATACAAAAATAATTAGAGGATGAAAACACTATAGGCTAATCCCAATTAAGGGGTGGTACACAACGATGACACAAGACTTCAAACATTCCTCTTTATTTCAATCATCTACTCCTTGTCTTAGTTACTTGTTCATCAAATTTCTTTTTGTGAATAATAAATATAAAATATCTAAAATTCTAGGATACAAATGTTGAAAATGATAAAAATACAAGATAAAAAGGGATGAATAATGAATTCCACAGGACTTGAATAAACTAAGAGTATTTTGCAACAATCAGGATCCAAAAACAAAATTAAATTTGGTGAAATCTGCCAAGCAGTACTAGCATCCTTCAGAATGTATTAAGCACAATGCCAAAAGCTAGAAATTTGGAAGAATTTTTTTTTAAAAAATCAGCGTCGTGTTGAATCCATTGCTCATAGCCTCATAAGGCATGACAAAGTTAAATATAAATACTGAGAAAAAAAAACATAAAGGCAAATCATGGCAACATTGAAGAAACATTTAAGAAATAGAAATTTCAGTAAAATAACAGCATTCTGATTAAACACGATATGTTTTCCATCTAATAAAGAAGCAAGCAATACCTCTCCAGCATTTACAGTAATCACATGAGGAGTAAACCCAATCCCTGCTGATCCTGCAAGTTTGACTCTCCATTAAATATAAAATATAAATATAAATTATATATCCCAGCAGATTGGGGGAAAAAAAATCTTTGTGAGTTTGACTGAATAATTTTCCATCACATGTAGTCAAAACTTAATTTTACAAAGAGATCACATCACATTTCATAACAAGCAGCATAAAACATGAGTCGGATAGCAAAAGACGAAGCATCCTTAGTTGCAAACAAAAATTCTGTATGAAGTAGAAGAGGGAATCACCTAGAGCAGCCATCTGTTGCTTCTTTCTGGAACCGGCAAGCCGGCCCTTCACCTTCTTTGTAGGATCCGAATTAACGGAAGAGGAGAATCCACCCGTTGGCATGGAACCAGCCGCGGAGGTAGGGTTCAGAGCAAGGGCCATGGTGCCATCAGGCCCGTACTTCCTCGGCCGTCCTCGCTTCTTCTTAACTGGCTCCCCAATGTTGATGCTGAGGCTATGGAGCGTCGCCGGAGATGAACCTTCCGGGACGCTGCCTGCGCTCCCTCCACCTCCTCCTCCTTGGTGAGGCGCAGGAGGAGGAGCAGCAGCAGCAGCAAGGGGAGTAGGGGAAGGAGAGGTGCTGCTTATTGGCTTGTATATTGCCGTGCCATCTTGTGTGTAGGCCAAGCGCATGCTTTGGATGGTCGGCGGGGCTTGCGCCGAGCTTTTCTGAACGCCGGCGCCAGAAGGAAAAATTCCTGGCTCTGATCTCACTTCCATTCTCACTGTGAGGAAGCTTAAAACACCATTACCTGTAGAAACCAAACCTCACTTGAAGCAACAGAACCCCCCAGATTCTTATTCGAAATACCAAAGAAGCGAACTTTGAACTCGATTGCAACCTAGAATAGCAGGGCTCACTCCGCAGTACAAGCGCCGAACAGATCCGGAGATAAATCAGTCAAAAGTTTGAATTTTTACTGCAGGAACCTACACGAACAAGCTCGAGAACGCTAATCCATTCGTACGACGAAGAAGACAAGCGACGAGGAAGAGCGACGACCACAGGACGAGTCGCAGACTCGGGGCACAGAAAGGAAGAAAATCCAGGACCGACGTAACCCTCACACTATTACGCCAACGAGATTAAGCTAACATATCAGAAATTTCGACTTAATCGCACAGAAAAATCCAACCTTTTTCTAGATTTCCGCTGTAAATTTTCAGAATACACCGGAAATTCCGCAGATTAATCCGAAAAACAAGATAAAATGGACGGGGAAAAGGAGAAACAGACGACTTCACTCGAGAGTACAAAAAGAGAAAACACGAAAGAAAAAAAAAAAAAAACCCTAAATCGGTTGTCGAATCGCTTAGGAAGCGTCGGAACGCGAGAAAATTGGGGCGAATCGTTCCGCAATTTCCAATTTCTTCCCCTTTTTATCAATTTCAAGAACCCTCTCGCTTTTAAAAAAGAAATTAAAATTACCAGAAAAAGGGTAAACAATACAGCGATAAAGCTGCCGAAATTGTTTTTCTTTTCGTGGATACATTGTTATCAAAAAGTAACAAAAGAGGATTAGTAAACAAAATGCAATGACACATGTAGATCGTTGACTTTTTAAGCCTCTCAGAGTTGACTAGATCTATGCGGACATGAATTTGATGTTTGTTGCATGGATATCTCCCATGCACGAGCCGTACGTGAGGGCAATCGATTTAATAATAAAATAAAATAAAATAAAATAAATTGTTTGATCGATTTTAACATAATCAACAATAAACACTATTTCAATTTCAATTGTAAATATTATATTTTCGTCAATAAAAACAATTGATCTGAAATAGAATTAATACTTCAAGACCTGGTCCTGCTCTTAATTCATCTGAGTGTATTGATGGAAGACGCAAACCTAATTAATAATACTTTAATTTTTGGCCTAACCACTACGAAAATATAATGTATTTTTTTGGATTACATTTTTGGAGTTTTTTTTTTTGTTAATTAATTCACTTGTCATCTTCTTTTTTTTGACTTTATTATCCCCCAAAAAAACATATTAAAATAAAATTTCAGCTTCGAAATGCTCTCGTTATCATGCTCAATTATGAGGCCCTTAATTTTCTTCGTCGCAAAGTTACGTTTCAAGTTTGCTTTTGTTTTTTATTTCCCTAAAAAAAAAAGGAAAAAAATGTCCAAATCATGATTACATCTTATCTTCTATTAAAAAAATAATATTCATTTTTTGGTCTTATCGTGTTTGTGTTTATCTTATCATTCACTTGTTTGTTAAGCTGTATCAATTTAAATTGTATTTTTGAAGTTTATACAAAAAAAATAAATATATGAAATTTAAAAATGAAATTGCGGAGGATATATAATCCAAATATTGATCATTAGCTATCCCAATAAAATTTTAATTTATTAATTAATTGAAATAAAAATTAAAACTTTATTGACGGATCATGAAGATGATAATTATTAGGAAAATAATTTAATAACATTGGTGAATAGGCTTTGGGATTGAAGGTATTTAAAAAAAATAGATAGGTTTTAGAGTGAAATGAACTTTTACTAAATAGATAATAAGTGGACAGAAATGATTTCCATGAATTAAAAATGTGAGAAAGAGATTTATTCTTTAATTTTTGTTATGATTACTTTTAGGAAGAACTCCAACAAATATGACTTTAAGAAGAAAAAAAATAGCCCGTGGGATTATACCTAAACAATACCTAATTCAAAGTCGATTTGAACTATTTTTCTTGTTACTTTATGAATAAAGAAAAACAAGTTGATGAGAATTACAATCTTTCATTATTATTTTTTTCTTCATTTTTTAGGTTTGATTTTGATGGATAATTATTTGTTATAAAGAGACAATTAAAATTTGTTGATATAGTCAAAGAAATATAAAAGTTTTTTTTATATAAAAAAATTGTAGGCATTTTGATGTTTAAAAAGAAGTATGTATATTTTAAATATACAATGAAAATTTTCTTTAAAATTAAGAGATGACTTGAAAATTAAAATTAAGGAAGAATTGTAGTTTGTTTCGATATTGATGTTTTCCTCTTTAAGTGTTGTAATCTATAAAAAATTAAAAATTATTCTGAAAAATGACTATGTGTGGAATGAATAATTACATATTAATTTTTTTTAAAAAAATGGACTTTATTAAAAAAGTTATGATGCTTATCTAATTAATAAGGACAAGATAAGTCTCCCTCCCCACAAAAAAGTGTTAGGACCACAATTTTCTTTAGAAAAAAATAAATGAAAAAAAATAAGAAAGGGAAAAAAAATGTACAATTTGCATAAGGGAATCCAAATCATTATGAGGAGTTCAGGAAAAAAAACAAGAAAGAAAAAAAGAAAAAGAGAGCTAATGGACAAATTTTTTAACATTTAGTCCTTATAATTTAGACTTTTTGTCTATCTAAAATTTAAATATCATGATGAGTACTTGTGTTTTTACAATATATAAATTTCCTTTAGCATTTTAGGCCTCATAAAAATTGGATGGAGATTTTAAAAATTAAGCTATTTGCAATTTCTTATTATTAATTCGATGCTACATGTGATTGAATTTATAGCTACCTTCATTAATAAATAACAAAACATAAATTTTAAATACTTACCGGGAATTTATCATATATAATATCAAAATTTAAACAATAATTTATAAGACGATAATATTATTGGAGATAAGAGAAGCTTATATATATTAGTCCTGCATAATTTACTTTAATTTAATTATTAATTAATCCTATTAAAAATTAGAGAGAAAGAATCATAAGATTAAATTGAGGTATATGAATAAATTACATAACTAAATATATATATCTATATAATGGTCAACGTCTAGAATTAACTAAACCTGACATTTATTATTTAGCCATGAGCCAACGAAAATGCCATTTTATTTATTCATTTTTGAGACAAGGACAAATTATTAAATGCTTCATGAAATCCTGTTATTATTATTAGTTTCTGACCTTTTATTATTATTATTATTTATTTATTTATTTTTATTTTGTTTGCTTCTTCATAGAACATGATAAATTTAGGTGTTCTGTTTCGAGAGAGTTTCTGATACTGCAAGTTAAAATTGAGTGAAGGTTAAGCAATCAAAATCTTTCAAATAATTATTCAGATCTTACCTGCTGCACAGCATCCAAGACATAATTAGCTCTACATGGAGCAGTACCTGCCTGAATCATACACAATCAATCAAACCGAGAGTTTCAGTTTGTCAGAAATATAATTAAACATGCATGATTATGAACATTTTTATTTTCTGTTTTTTTTATATATTGATTATTATTTAAATTAATTTTTATGAATTATTTTTTTATATTAATTTTGAGACAAACGGATAAGAATATTGGAAGCGAATGTTTCAGAAATTAAACGTGAGTTATGGCCTTGGTCCGAAACGATTGCTCGAAGCATGCATGTATTTACTCATTGTTGTGGCAAAAGGCGAAATGTTTATCCCCAGCGTTTTCGTCAATTCGTCTCAAGATCAACATGAAGAAAATAAATCATGAAAATTAATTTAACTAGTCTGAATAATAATGATTAATGTAAAGAGAGAACAGGAACTTGGTGCATGTATCTACTCACATATATTATTGTTGAGGTGTTTTCTTGCCTCGATTAAACGTACAGAATGCCAACTGAGACTGCAGAGCGGATAATTAATTATATTGCAAGAAATCATCAATCCAACAGCTAGCTAGCAGTGAGGAGAACGGGAATTAATCGACGATAGATACTTGTCAACAGATCAAGCTCGACTACGAGAGCAAGCCATGAATGGTGATTCATATTTGAGTGAGTGAAGGCTAATGTAAAAATGTCATGGATAAAAAGAAGGGGAGGTGCGGCCTTGTTTGAAAACAGTAAACAATTTTTGTTACAATTTTAAAAAAATTCATAAAAGAATTGTATTATTTTTTTCGGATATGTTTTAACATGATAAAATTTGGATATTATTTATAAGGATCATTGTAAATCTATTGTATGAATGCATTAGATGCAAAGAGAATTCTAATAAAATTTTGATCATTTTTTTGGAATAGACACGTCGCCGATGAATTTTCTCCATTCTTCTTCTTTCCTCTTCTTCCTCTGTTTGTTCTTTCTCATGAATCTTTTTCTCATTGCTCCACGCGATCTCTTTCTCTCTTCCTCTTTTTCCACGTTAGAGGTTAAGAGGTGTTGCTCCTATCTCGTGCAATAATTGGTATTAGAGCGAGGTTTTGACGGATTTCTTCAAAATGTCGGGGACGTTTTCTGTGAAGTTTGATATGGTGGAGTTTGACGAAACCGGAAACTTCGGATTATAACAGAGGAGGGTCAAGGACTTGTTGGTGCAACAAGCCATGGTAAAAGCGCTTGGAAAAAGAAAACCAGAAAGCATGGAGAGATCGGATTGGGAAAAACTTCAGGCTAAGGCAATGACAATAATCAGGCTTTGTCTTACGGATGATGTGATGTACTATGTCATGGACGAAGAGTCACCAGTAGCAATTTGGCAAAAGCTAGAAAGCTAGTATTTGGCAAAAGCTAGAAAGCTAGTATATGTCAAAGTCATTGACAAATAAATTGTATCTCAAGAAGAAGTTATTCGGGCTAAAGATAACAGAGGAAATCAATCTCAGCTAACACATCAATTTATTCAACTAAATTGTGAGCGATTTGAAGCGGGTTGATGTGAAGATCGAGGATGAAGACAAGACACTGATATTGCTGAATTCTCTACCTTCATCTCCTAAGTACGAGAATTTAGTTACTACTTTGATGTGGGGTAAGGAAACTCTTAAATTGGATGAGATCACAGGTGCATTGCTAGGTTTTCATCAAAGGAAGAAAACAAGCGACGAAGTTTCTCACGGAGAATGACTTATAGTAAATAGCAACCAAGAGCGTGGTAGGAGTGAATTTCAACATGGATCGGGCAACGACAACAAGACTCATTCTAAGTCGAAAAGGAAGAAGGTGATCACGTGCTACAAGTGTAGAGAAAAAGATTATATGAAGACGGATTATCCAGAGATGAAGAAACATGTTGCAGAGAACAAAGGCAGTTCGTCTAAATCTGCAAATATTATCGAAGAGAAAAATTCAGAGAACAGTGACAAAGATATGTTATTGGTCATGTCCAGTTTAGAGCAGTTGATAGATGCATGGATCTTAGACTCTGCATGTTCTTATCACATGACTCCAAACAAGGAGTGATTTGACACCTACAGAGCAGTGGATTCTAGTTCAGTATTGATGGGGAACGATGCTTCTTGCAGAGTTATCGGCATAGGGAACATCATAATCAAGATATTTGATGGTGTGATCAGAACCCTATGTGATGTCAGACATATACCAGAGCTAAGAAAAAACTTGATCTCACTAGGCACACTGGAAGGTATTGGTTATAGTTACAAATCAGTGAGCAGGGTGATAAGGGTCAGCAAGGGAGCTCTGACGGTAATGAAAGGACAGAAGTTAGCAGGAAACATCTATAAGCTAGTAGGTACTACAGTAGTACAGTTATAGGTGAAGTCGCCTTAGTGGAATCTGAATCAGACAATATAGTCTTGTGACATATGCGGCTAGGGCATATGAGTGAACGTGGGATGTTGAAATTTCACAAGAAAGAGTTGTTGAAGGGCATCTAGACGTGTAAGCTTGAATTCTGCAAATTCTATATTATCAAAAAATAGAGCAAAGTGTAATTCAAGACGGTAACACACAAGATAGAAGGAATTCTAGATTACGTACATACGGATCTCTATGGACCGGCCAGTGTAGCATCACGTGGAGGAAACTTGTATTTTATGAGTTTTATTGATGACTACTCACGAAAGGTCTGGACATACATCATGCGTTACAAATCTGAATTATTTTTGAAGTTTAAGTTGTGGAAAACTGAAGTGGAGAACTAGATCGGGAGGAAGATAAAATATTTTAGATCAGATAATGAGACTGAGTACATGAATTCAAAGCTTCAGGAATGTTGTGAGCAACATGAGATTATGAGATATTTTTTGGTTCGCATGACACCACAACAGAACGGTTGATGTGTGTAATTGCAAGTGCATGATTCTGTCGTCAAGTAATAAAATATTAATCCACAAGGACTGTTGACTAAACACTAATTGAGTTCGTGAAACTAATTATCTAGATAATCGAGAGGTTGTTGGAATCACGAACGAGAGACTAAGAGCAAAAGAGAGAGTTCAAACCCAGAGATTCAGGCGGAGTTTTGCTTAGATGTTCGTGTTCTTCGAAGGGGTGATACCAAGGTGGAGATTGTTGACGGATGACTCATATCTAAGTGAAGGCCAAAGTGAGAACATCACAAATGAAGAGAAGGGGAGCCGCGACCTTGCCTGGAAATAACAGAAAAAATCTGTTACGATTTTTCCGTAACATATTTCTGTTATGATTTTTCTGTAACAGAATTTTGTTATTTTTTTTTCGAGTATGTTTTGACATTGTAAGGTTTGGGCACTATTTATTGGGATCATTGTAAGCCTGTTGTATGAAGACATTAGATGTAGAGAGAATTATAATAAAGTTTCGGCTATTTTCATGGAGTAAATACGCCGCTGAACATGATAATTTTTCTCCCTTCTTCTTCTTCTTTCCTCTTCTTCGTATTTATTCTTTCTCATGCATCTTTATCTCATTGCTATGTGCGATCTCTTTCTCTTCTTCCACGTTAGAGGTCGATCTCTTTCTCTCGTTGCTCTGTGCGATTTCTTTCTCTCTTTCTCTTCTTTTACGTTAGAAGTTGAGAGGTGTTGCCCCTATCTTGCACAACAATAATAATATATAGCAAACTTAATTAATTAGTTAGGTAATTAACGAATTACCATCCTCTCTACGATGAATCCAAATGCTATTAATTTAATTTGTTTCTGAAAACGCGCAGTAAGTTAACTTATAATCCATGTGATGTTAACTTAAATCCAGATAATTAGTTTACTCCCTGTTTATTGACAGCTGCTACCATTAGTTGTACTTCTCTGAGATGGCACAGATATTGTAATTAATTAATTATATAGGACTCCAAAACAGATCATTTAAAACCTACCTAGCTAGCTAGCAATCATGTCTGTTTTTCGATATGATACATCTACTTTCTCACTATGGCCTTGAGTTTTAAAGAGATCAGAAAAACTCAAGTCAATATGCATGCATGTGTTATTTATTTATATGAATTAGCTAGAGCATATATAATTAGTTCGAATTAAGCCATCCAATATCAGTTAGCTAGCTAGATACAAAAATTAATATTGTTGTGGGTAATATGATAGTGCTCTTGAACATGGATCTTTAATTTGTCAGCATTCAATTCATTGTGGAATGGATATCTTCATCTTCATCTTCGTCCACAGTAGTAGTACTCTTTGTCGATCATGCAGCATGAAGCACATATATAATAAACTTCATCTTCATCTTCATCTTCATGGTCGTCCACAGTAGTAGTACTCTTTGTCGATCATGCAGCATGAAGCACATATATAATAATTGACAAGTTGTTGGAGTACGTGGTGGCTAATTTGTGAAGTCTCAATATTTCAACTTGGTCGTTTCTTCAAGGATGAGACAATCCTTATATGTATCTTCCTTAGCTTCTTCTTGCCGTCTCTAAATCAAGTTCTTCGCCATGCTCTTCGTGTGACTTCTAACCATGAGGCTACCAAAATTTCCTCAACAGATGGAAAAGATAAAAATACTTTTAGTAAATAATAATAATAATAATTTATTTGTTTTAAAAATAAGAAGAAGAAGAAGAAATTGAAGGCACCAGATGCCAATCTTAATCAAACGGCTGAGAAAATCGGTCGCTGCGCATGTGCTACGCACGTGGTCCTGGCGGCCTCCTCCCGCCGCACCGACTCCGCCACGTCGCTGACGAAGAGCGCGTCGACGACGGGCCAGAAGACGAGGATGACCTCGCCGACGGAGATCAGAGTCACGACGGCGGAGGTATCGATGACGGAGAGCCACTGGAAGGCGTCGTCGTTAGGGTTCCAGAGAATGGAAAGCGCGAGCGCCGTCACCTGGACGGAGAGGGCGCCGACCACCGCGGCGCAGAGCACGTAGAGACGCCTCCGAAGGCGCCGGTTGATCACGATGGAGACGGCCTTCCAGGAGGCGGAGACGAAGATTGGGACGAAGACCGCGGCGAAGGCGGCGAGGAGGACAGTGCCGAAGAGGGGGTAAGCGCACCGGTCGGAGGAGGCATAGCTTTTCGGGAAAAAGCCGAGTCTAGGGACGTAGATGGCGAGGAAGAGGTAAAGGGAGTGGAGGAAGAGGAAGGGGAGGACCGCGAGGAGCGCGGCGGACAGCGCGGCGGCGAAGACGGAGGCTGCAGAGGAGGCGCGTTTGGGACGGGTGGAGGCGCGGAGGAGGAATAGGAGGACGATCAGGAAGGCGGGCTCGGCGAGGTGTTGGGAGGAGACTAGGTAGGCGTGGCAGAGGGGGGCCGGGTGGCGGTGGAGCAATGGAAAACGGCGGCGGAGGACGTGGGAACGGAGAAGCTGGGAGAAGGACCAGAGGGAAGCGAAGAGAGGGAGGAGGAGGCGTACGGGCCAGAGAGGGCTGAGGAGGTCGTGGAGGCGGTGGCGGCGGCGGCGGAAGCGGAGGAGGATGGCGGCGAAGGAGGCGGCGGAGAGGAGGAGGAGGAAGGAGGCAAAAGCGACAGAGATGAGGTCTTGAAGGGAGTCGGAGGGGTCCAAAAAATCCAAAGGCATCTCCTTTTTGATCCACGCCGCCGCCGCCGCCTTCTTCACCGGCGATTAACTGTCGCGGAGACCAGCTGCCGGTGGGTGTGGTTCACGGCGAAAGGGATGGTCATGATCACGATGCCTTGGCCATTTCCATTGCTATTTCCATTGCCATTGCTATTGCTATTGCTATTGCGGTTGGCCCTCTTCCTCTTCCCCCTCCGTCGTCGTGAGCTTTTTGCTGCTTCCTGTTTTTTCGCAGAGCGGGAGAAAATGGAAGGGGAAGAGAAGAAGCCGCGTGCATTCTAATCGGGCAACGCATCAACGATCTCCAGACTGCTCCACTGTGGTGTAATTAATATCAGCCCTAGTTATTTCAATAAATTTTAAAATTAATTTTTAACTGATATAAAATATTTTATTAGATATATAATCTCTCCTAAAATTATTGTATCTATGACTTAGATTTAGACTTAAACTTAGACTTGGAATTGATCGAGCGAGTCAAATTGAGTAAACTAACTAGACGCGCCGATCAAGTTAATATCGACAACTCAGATGAGTGGTATTAATGAGATTGGCGGCCAAAGAAAGATACGACCATTAGTCTTTACTCTTTAGTTGGATGGAAATTATAAGTGGGGAAAAAAATTAAAATAAAATGACTGACTTCGCACCTTTATTTATCCAAAAAAAAAACTAGAAAGATAAAGAAATTCAATTCCATAATATTTATTCTATTTAATTTATTTAGACAAAAGGAAAAGTTTGTAAATACAAATAACTAATTGAGAGTATATATTTTGTCTGATATATTTTTATTATATGTGGAAAGGAGGGAGATCCATCAGGGTGGAAAAATTGGAGAGATTAAATCAAATGGGTCAATGTATCGAGTGGAATTAGCAAGGCAAGAGCAATATGCGAGGTAGGTGGATTGACCTAGCGAGGCAAATATATATTTTGAATCATATATTTCCATGGCATAGAAAGAAAGAAAGAAAGAAATCTCAAAAACATAAAGAGAACGCGTACTACGTACAAACAAGAAAATTTAGACTACTACTCCATATTGATTTGATTGGATATTAAGGATCAGGTTTAATTACATGAAGATATGAATGAATTCTAAGAGTTAAAATAATTATATATGCTTAATGTTTTTATATTAGAGTAATAAACAGTATGAGCAGTCAAGAAAACGCACGAAGAAATCAACATAAATTATAATAAAAGTTTGTTCACATAATTATAATGCATGCCCAGTTTACTAATTAAGAAGATCTAGCGAATTGTAGGGCTGGGGTAGAATTAACGGAAAGGTGAATTCTGAATCTAGTTAGATATTTTTCTATTAATTAGCAATTTTAATATTATTATTAAATAAATAAATTCTTACTATATAAGGGCCGATTCCATCAAATCCAAGCACTACGTCGGCAAATTTCCCCATCAACACCGTTACAAAATATTACGGCGTGTTAAAAAGAGAAATCAAATATACTTGAACGGTATATAAAAATTTATATATATATATATATATATACTATTTTTTAAAAAAATAATAATAATTAAGCATATAAGACCTTTTGAATCTTGAACACGAATAGATTGAATAGTTACACCCCAATTAGTGATATTGACATGCATTAATAGCGATCCAAACTCATAAAACTCAACAATTTTCCTTTTGGCTCCCAAAGTAGAAGAAGCGAAGAAAGAGAGGGCGAGAACGAGAAAGAAGACCGTGAAGCTCTGAGCCATCACAAGTTTAGAAAGAGAAATTAGGCATCACTTTTTCTTTTTTTAAACCTCCCTTTTGTTTTTGATCTTCCACTGGCTGTCTTATTTCTCTTTCTAAACTTGTGATGGCTTAGAAAGTTGCACTTGGATGAAATTCATAATGGAGAGACATGCTTAAGATAGGATGGAAATCTCTCCAAATTAAAATATTTAGTTAGAATCATTAGTTGGATCAGTTTCTTCTATAACTATCAATGATAAATCTCGAATCCATAATTTTGTACAATAAGTTGATATATGTAATTTTTAGAACAATTTGTTAACTTCCTAATTGTGGAGCCAATACAACACTGTCTATGCGTTTTGTTGACTCTAAAACATGAATAATTTAACAATATTGTAAACACTTACGGTGGATTCACAGGAGATCTTGACCTTTTTACTTGTTATCAAAAGAGTGATCACAAATAAATTGAACAGCTCTTCGAAATTTCACGAGTCAAATCCTCTTGATTTGGATGTTCTCTTGGAAGAGAAGATAGAAACTCCACACACACAGTGAAAAAGAAAGAAGGAACCCCTCTCTTCTCTCTTGGATGCACTAGATAAGGAGTTAAGTGAGGTACGTGAGCAGTTTTGGTAACTGTCCACTCCTCCCACTTCTTCCACGTCCAACTTCTCCCACTCGTCCAAGTCAAGCCACAAAAACTATATTAGAAACATCCAATTCATACATGAGAAAAATAATTTGTGCGACAACAAGCATATTGAGTATTCAAAGCTAAAAATGTTGTCACATTTTATATAGTCGCTCATCAAAATAAATTGAAAACATCAATATCTTGCATTTACTCCCAGATTAAATCATTTACATTAATATGAATATCTCTAATCCCTTATAATGACTATCATGTCGAGAGCATATTCAATATCTTCAATCAATACAATTATTCACAATCAAATTTTATGTACTCAACAAAAAAATATAACTAGTCGACCAGTGAATAAATGTCAAAGATGTAAATCTATTTTAATCTTCCTTTTTGGCTAGAATCTATTCATTCTGATAAGTCGCTTTCCTAATTATGCTCCATGAACCGAATTATCCATATGGGTACATACTAAAGTAGCAGTCATTGATTAGAACTTCAAGTAAACAACTAAATAGTCACTCAAGGTAAAATTGAGATTAACTTATAATCTCAAGGGTCCTACATAATAGAGAAACAGATATTCATTCTCCTACTACCCTTATTGTTGCTATAACACACGTGGTATGAATCACATGCTATGATGTTTTTCTCTTTACAAATAAAGAGTGCATATTTTTCTCAATTTCAATATCATACGGATTTTTGATCTAGACATTCTCAATGTCTAATCCTGAATTCAACATATAAATTCAAATCTGGCCTACAGCAAGTTCAGTAAAAAATGATGGATGCATTTACTCTGATCATTATCAATTCACAAATAATTTCATCTTGATACAACAATCAAGGCGATCTCAACTTACATGAATCTCTCTATTCACAGCTTCATTAGATGTCCTATAAGTAATTGTCTTACCTCTATTTATACTTAACAAATAGAGATGATTGTCCATGTAAGTGAACCAATCTCAACCTGCCAACATGCTCATCGAGGCTTTAACCAAAATGTAATAAAGACATATACACTGAATAAATCAGGATATTTCACATTTCTAATTGTCTTTACAACATGTTACATTCTTCGAATTCCCAAAGACTTCATATGTCCTTGAAAGGACTATTTAGTCAACGACTTAGTAAAAGATTTTGCAAGCATAGCACGTGTAGGGATATACTCAAGAATTATCTTTTTCTTGTCAATAATATCTCTTACAAAATTATGCTTAATTTCTATATGTTTGCCCTTACTGTGATATTTGGGATCCTTCGAAAAGGCTATAGCAGCTTGATTGATACACTATAACAGGACTCCCACCGTCCTCAGCAATCTTCAAATGTTTCATAAACTTTCTTAACCAAATAACTTCTTGTACAACTGTTGCACAAGCCACATAATCAACTTCTATTATCGATAGAGCTACACAAGTTTGTTTCTTGCTATTCTATGAGATGACGCCATCATTCAGCAAGAAGGTATAACCGAATGTGAATTTTCTATCATTAAGGTCTCCTGCCCAATTTGCATGTGTGGCTCTTTAGGTTCATCTTAGATCCTTGAAAATATAAACAATAATCTGTTATCCTTTTAAGATATTTAAATATCCTCTTTACTGCTTTCCAACATCTTGATCCTTGATTTGACTGGAAATGACTAACTAAGTCAATAATATAATTGATATCAGGACGTGTACACAACATAATGTACATCAAAATACCAATGACACTGACATATGATATTTTCTTCATCTTGGTTATTTCTTTAGGAGTTTTGGGAGACATACTTTTGCTCAAAATAGTATCTCTCGCTATAGATATTTTTTCAATGTTGCAATCTAATATATTGAAGTATTGTAGCATCTTAGTGATATAAGCCTCTTGAGACAAACTCAAAAGTCTTTTTGATAGATCTCTCATGATCTTTACTCTTAAGATGTACGCAGTTTCTCTCATATCTATTATATCAAATTGTGATAAAAGCCATGATTTGACTTCTATCACAAAGTTTATGTCATTTCCAACTATTAGCATATCATCAACGTATAATAATAAGATGACCAACTTTTCTTTTTTCCTTTCTAAGGTAAACACAACGATCTTCATTGATCATTTCGAAATCAAAAGATAAAATGACTTCATTAAATCTTATGTTCCATTTTCTTGACGCTTGCTTTAGCCCATATATTTTACTTTTTAAGTTTACATACTTTATTTTCTTGACTTTCAATAATGTAACCTTCTGACTATGTCATATAGATTTCTTCGTTAAGATTACTATTAAGAAAAATTATTTTTATATTCATATGATGTAATTCCAAGTCAAAATGAGCTACAATAGCTAAAATGACACGAATTGACACAAACTTCACAATAAGATAAAATGTCTCTTCAAAATCAATACTCTCCATTTGGCTATATTCTTTTACAACTAGACGAGCTTTGTATAAATTAATCGATCCATATGTTTTCCTCTTAATTTTGAGAATTAACTTATTCCCAATAGCCCTTCATCTTGGAGGAGGATCGACTAAATCCCAAACTTGATTTTTCTCATAGACTGTATTTCCTCATCCATTGCAAATTTCTACTTTTCTCTCACTGAGTATCTCAATACTTCCTCAATCGTTCTAAGTTTCTCATCGTCAACTGAGAGAATCATTAATGTCTCATTCTCAATGTCAAACCTTCTCCGAGGAATAATCTGATGACTACTTTTTTGTATATTAGACTATTGAGAAACAAACTCATTCATCAACAAATTACTCCCACTAGGTTGACTAGATTCAGGTATCTCTCGTGATACCTCATCCATTGATAAAGGAATATTATCCTCCTCTATTGTAAATAGAGGAATGGAATTATCAACTTCACCTCTTGGGAACTCAGTTTCGAGAAAAGTAGCATTTCTCAACTCTATTTCGAAGATAGTTTTATCTTGTTGCTCACCAATAAAAACATAACCCTTGGAGGTCATAGAGTACCTTATAAAGATATATTTTTTTATCTCTAGGTCCTAATTTTTCATATTTGTAAGCCTTATCATGAACATAGATTGTTGACCCCTAGGGTCTCAGATTACTTAAATCTAATTTTCTGCCTGTCCAATGTTCATATGGAGTAGATGAAACAGATTAGAAGATACTCGATTACGTATATAGGTTGTTGCTAATAATACATCTCCTCAATAGAAAATTGACAAATTAGCTTGAGTCATCATAAACCTAACCATATCTAGAAGAGTTCGATTTCTTCTTTCAGCAATCCCATTCTGTTGTCGAGTTCCTGAGATTGTTAGTTGTCTAATAATCCCTTTATCATTATACATTATCTTGAACTGATCAGACAAATATTCT
>JBBUKS010000035.1:7142090-7168681 GCA_038050645.1 Hedychium gardnerianum
ACTCGCTTTTAATTCCATTCCAAGCTGGAGCCAACGTACGTATATATCGTCTAGATCATTTAATTTTACTTAATCACTTTTTTGTTTTTTAAATTTATTTTGTCCAATGTTATATATATATATATATGCTACAATATCCATGTACGTCGACGATTGCTCCGGTGCCGGTCAGCCGGTGCATAGAAAGTCAAAGGCTAAATATTATTGGTATATAGTTCATGTATTTCCATGGAGATCCAATTACGTAACGATATGCATGCGTGAAGAGTAAGCATATGCCTGCAAATTAGTCTGAGACCATCAACCTAACTCACCTCCCCTCATGAATGGGAATGGCCGCCAAGAAGAAGAACCATGCATTCATTCAAAACCTGCCTACCCATCACCTTCTTCCATCTATCTTTCCTTAATTTCAACTCGATCGAGCAATCTCGCTCGCTAACTAGTTTACTTACTTTGACCTTGATGATTATATATATATATATATATATATATATATAGACCGATATATGAATTGATCATTGAAATTTGATTGATTGATTAATTAATTAATTAATATGGATGAGCAGATCGTGAGTGCAAGGCTCGGCCGCCGGAGGTGGCGGCGAAGAGGGGGAGGAATTCGCCTGCGCTTCCACTGCCGTAGCAGCAGCTTCTTAACCCCCCTGCTTCGACTTCGAGCAAAGCTCTGCGCTCTCTGTTTCCTCGTCCGGAGATGCCTCCGAGCCGCGAAGCGAGGCTTCGACTTCGCCGGCGATTCACGGTGGCCGGGTGGTGCCGGAGTTAGAAAAGGTGTGGTCGCCGGCGGCGCGTGCCTGAGGTCCAACTCTTCCCACGCCGAGGCGATGATCAGGGATTGCTTGGAGTTCATAAAGATGTCTTCCTCCCTCGCGGCAGAACAGGAGGCTGCGCCGGCGACGACTGTTTAATTGATTCCGGCAATGCATCGAGCTGTGTAAACTGTAAATTTATTCGTGAACAGTACCGTTTTCATTCTCCGTTTTGTGTATAAAATATTGATTCCAAATCTTAACCCAATCGAACTTAAGAAACTGCTCCGTTTTGATCTTCTTAATCATCGATCCCAAACAATACTATTAGTAATTTATCTTCTTAATAATCTCAATTAATATACAAGGATTTAGTAATGATGACAAAGATAGCAGTCAAGATATTAATCAGAATTTGTTTTTTTTACTGATGATTTATCATATTTGGATTGTCAACCATATTTATCATTATTTCTATATTTATTATACCATATTTATCATAATATATTACCAATAGCCATAGTTTCTGTCGCCATGCATGTAAAAATATTAATATGATGCATGTTTATAATGATACAAATTAAACTCGTAGTAGAGCCAGGCCCGGCTTTAAGGTGGGCCTCTTTTTTATTGGGGCCCATTAATATTAATTAATTAAAGTATTCATATATTAATATTAATTAATGAAATGTATTTGTGTAAATACCATGTTAATTCATTAATCGCATGATTCCGCTGTCAATAATTAATTATTTAATTAATATAATTAATTATAATTATCGATTTCACTTCGAATAATTAATTAATTATACTTATCGATTCCGCTTACAAGATTTATCGTTATTTTCTTGTTATCTTTATTTTTTATATGAAATTTTATTTACCATACATATAATTCATTTCTTGACATATTTATTTTTTTATTATTATTATTATTTTTTATTCCCACCATTATTGTGTAATTAAGCAATACTTTATAAAATCTAATTAAAATATATATGAACAATTTAAAATACATGAAGATAATTTTAATTTTTTATATAACGTAGAAAAATTAAAATTATTTGATGATGATTTTTTAAAAATAAAATATTTAAATTTTGAAAAGAATTTAACACGTGATATGTTATTTGATATTGATAGTTTAGATTTATTTTTAAAATTAAAAGTTTTAAAAGAAATAATAAATTCAGAATTAAAAATAACACTCGAGATATTGAACTTATAATTTTTTTTTTCAATGTATAGATAACTTATAGAATATTATTAACTTTATCAGTTAGTATAGTTTCAGTAGAATTTTTTTTTCAAAATTAAAATTAATAAAAATTTATTTACATTCAACAATGACTCAATAATTAAATAATTTAGCAATTTTATCCATTAAAATAAATCTATTATCAAAACTTAAATATAAAAATTTAATTAATAATTTTGCATTAAAAAAACCAAAAAAATAAATTTTAAATAAAAATTATTTTTTAAAATTAATATTTTAATTTTTTTAAAAAAAAATAAACCCGTCATTATCGGTCCGAAGTTTAAATGAAAACAAATGAATAAAATTTTAAAAATAAAATTAAAAATATTAAAAGATTAAATCTTTTTTCTTTTTTACCTAGGGCCTCAATTAACAATGAGACGACCCTGAGTAGAGCCTTGCAGATACAAAGTCGATATACCCATAAATTAATGAAGATTAAAGGAATGGAAGGCGATGATTTGCTACCTAAAATGTTCTTCTAACTTTGTGATTAAGGTAGAAAATAATTAACGCACAAAGGTCAGCTTTTGAAAATAATTAACTAAAGTACTAACAATATATGTTGCTTCGACTTTGACTTCAACTTCAACTTCACCTTGACCTTCATTATGTTTCTTCAATTAATCGGGTCTGAAATTAACCACCTTCATTATGTTTGGGCCGGAATCGTCGAAATCCTTTAGAACCTCGACTCACGGGAAAATAAATCCTTTTTTTTCTACGAATAAATTTATTATTTTTCTATGAAATGAATATTTAAGCACAATTATATATGGTTTGGATCAGAAACTAATCATATTTATTGGAAAATTAATTAAATAATTTATTCGTTGAGTTTTTATCATTGGAAAAATTCAAATTGATTAGTTTCTCCTCAAAATGACCGAGAACAATATCTCTTCTCCTTGGAAAGAGAGGAAGCCACATTCCTAGAAATCTATCCAAATTAAGGATGTGAATTGCAAAAGTAATAAGTAGGGCTGAAGAAAGAGACAAGTTTATTTGTTTGCATTCGTGAATTTAATTGATCAATATCGTCAAATTTAATTTATAAAACTATTCATGTTTTCTTATTTGAAATAAAAAAAAAATTGTAATTTCTTTTGTAACTAGAGATATTATTCAAAATATATATATGAGGTTATCGAATTAATGACTCTTTATATAGTTTTACTAATTTGAAGTGATAATTTTTGTTTAACTATCCCTATGAACGATCAATAGTTTTGTAGAATAAATATTCATAAATTATTTTCTTTTTTACTTATCAATTGCGTTAAAAAGAGAGTTTGATGGGTGTGTTAAAAGTGACGACGTCTCCTTTCAATAACTTTGAAAATAAAAGGTATTCCTTTGGCCCTTTAATTATCATCAAATTTATATTAATATTATGAATAAACACTAAAACGATGTATTATCATAATAGTCCACAAGAAATTTACTAAATCTATTGTTTTGTTTTGCAAAATTTTGCATCTCATTATTTTTTTTTGGATTTAAGTACATAAATGGAAAATTCTACATCAAACAATCCATTTTATTCTTTTGAGATGATCTACTTGGCCAACTTTTTATTTATTTATTTTTGTCATTTTACATAATGCATACTTTTTAAAACCTTCATCATTGAGCAGATTGATGAAGACATCCATTTACTGGCCCAATCAAAATAATAATAAAAAATTGAAATTTTGAGTCATTAATTTTTACTTGTTCGTATTTAAACTTCGAATTAAACTAAATAATATTTCAACAATTATTCCCGACATGAATTGCTAATAATCTTAGTTAATTATTATTCTTCCTATCCATCGTTATCATTCTATTGTCTTTATAAAATTACAACAAAAACATGCACATCACTAAAATGACAAAAGGATAATTGTAAATTCAATGAAATACAATTAGAAATGTCACAATATTGGTACTGTATTAGGAGGCATCTTATTAGAGGATATGACATTATGTTTGTGATTTTTCTTAATTAGAATAATATTAACTGCTTTATCATGCCTAGCTTGGCTGCTTATTAGGGATGGCCCCCGAGGGGGCCATTCAAGACAAATTGTTTGTCGTCCGATCATGATCGAAGGATGATTCATTGGCCACGTGGCCATCACCACATGAAGCCCATGTGAGAGCCGGATAGAGATGTGAAATGAATCCATAACTCGAAGTCCATTTCAATGAAAAGAGAAGAGTATGAAAGGATCATATATATCTATAGGTCAAGTTGCCAAGATTCCATGATGCTAATTGAAGGATATGTATATCTTGTTATGAAAAAAGAAAATTTATACTAATCAGATTTAATATTATTATTTTTTTTAATATTTGTCTCGATTTGTCGTATCTGTGTATTTATTTATATATCTATCTAGAGAAAAAATAATGAAGGCTCGAGTAATAGTTAAAATCGTATATAATACAACTTTGCGTAGGTCAAAATTGCATGAATTTGACTTTCCAATTTTTACCACGTGGTCTTAGGATGAAAAAGGAAACGATCTGTGATACGATAAAATGTTCCTAGATTTTCATTTTTCAATGCATAAATTCTCAAAGTCAACTACATGCATTGGATTTACTTTTAAAAAATTATGAACATGCATGCTTCGCTGTTGACCTGGCATGGTTAGTCAACGGTATTTCTACAATTAACTTCGGGAAAAAAAATGTATAAAAAAAATAATAAAATGTAAATATAAAAATAAAAATTGACTAAAACATGACTGTTCAAAGAAAAAAAAAATCAAATAAAGGGCTTTTCATTAAAAAGATGATGAGCTATTGGCTCTTTCTTTTTGCCTATATTTAGCCCCGCATCCAAGTCTTCATCTCAGGCCATCTTAACAACAACAGAGATAACGATAACAAGAAAAAGTCATCGGAGATGAACTTGGGCTTGTTGAGCATGGCGGAGGCAAGGTTGCCACCGGGGTTTCGGTTTCACCCCCGCGACGAGGAGCTCGTTTGCGACTACCTTGAGAAGAAGGTGATGAACACAGCAAATCACAGTATGATGATCGACCTCAACCTCAATAAGTTCGAGCCATGGGATCTTCCAGGTGCGATATAAACTACTGCTACAAGTATATATATTTATATATGTGTGTGTGTGTGTGTTTTCTTAAATTTCTTGTACGTTTATCAGATTCAGAATTCCTTCTGACAAACTCTTGCTTCCTATATAATTTTTCTTTAATGGGTTATTAATTTTAAAGAGAGTTTCGCTGGATTTTGAACTATCAGTAGTTTGATCTTGTTGAAATATGAAATGAATGAAAGATTGATGCGTACGATGACAGAGATGGCATGTGTGGGAGGCAAAGAGTGGTACTTCTTCACCTGCCGGGACCGAAAATATGCGACGGGGAAACGCACGAACCGCGCCACCGAAAGTGGATATTGGAAGGCGACGGGGAAGGACCAGCGAGTGAGCCGGCGAGGGGAGCTGGTGGGGATGAGGAAGACCTTGGTTTTCTACCGAGGAAGAGCTCCAATGGGGAAGAAGACCAACTGGGTCATGCATGAGTTCAGATTGGAATCGAGGGAGTCTTCGCAGGTCCATTGCACGGTAGAATTTAATTTCTCAATTACAGAGTCCTATTAATTTGCTCGCTGTCAAGTTGCCATCGACTTGAGTAAATCTTAAAATTAACGCAATAAGAAAGCACGAAAGCGATCACCAATTCACCAGTGGCGTCGTTAATTACTAGTCATTAATTGATCTCGTGTAATAAGCTAGAATACATATTGTATCAGCTAGATGAGATCATTAAGGAGCTGAGACACTCATGACTGACTGACCTGCATGCGTTGTATGTACCATTGGAGCAGGAAGATTGGGTCCTGTGCAGAGTATTCTGCAAGAGCAGGGGAATCATCACCTCCAACTCGAAGTCAAGCATGGACTCCGTCGCTACAAATTCTTCAGCACCCCTCCCTTCCTCCTACATGGACGCTATCAAGTTTGACAGCGAAGAAGAAGACTGGCAAATAGCCTGCTTCTCTGGTCTCCCTTCCAGTTCGGTGGATGCGGAAGGCAGTAACGTGGGTGCGGGCCGTCGCATGGCAGACTCGATTTGTAGTGATGAAGAAGAGATGATGAAGGAGGCCGTGTTGGTCGGTCATATCCCCAAGCTGGAGGGGAAAACAGAGCAGGATCACTTGGAGAGGTTCTTACAGCAAGATGGCTGGTCTCATATGCTCAGCTCCTTCTAGGAACATGCATGTATAAAGGAAGGATCGATCAAAGTAGAAGAATGAAAAATAGTTAGTAGGGATGAAAAAGTGTTCTGTTTATTTTAAAAGGACATGTATAAAGGATGACAAATGGGAGGAGGAGGTTGTTGTATGTGGTTAAAGTGAGCTTTGGCATAGATGTGAATAGATAGATGTGTATGGAAATGAAGAGAAGGAAAATTCTTCTGTAATTAAAATCATCAGACTAGTTTTAATCTATGGATAAACTATACACGAAATGAAGAGCATTTGTTCCTTTCCCATAAATTTCAACTCTCATCATCTACTTTTGTCATTTCTGCTCCTGCGGCGCTAGCCTGGAAATTCATCTATTTGGAATCGAGTGAAAGCGACAAAGAGAAATGATGAAAATCGCCCTCGTTCGAGTTAAGATTAAGAAAAACGGCTACGGCTGACTCTATCATCGACGAATACATCGGGTACGGTGTGAAGCAGATTGGGAGTAATTGATTGAATTGTTTAAAACACAAGTCAAAGAATAATAATAATAATAATAATAGAATTGACTTCCACAATGAGCTAGATTATGTTTAAAGTTTCTCTAAACCACACACAGCCAACGTATCATGTTGATAGAAAGTTATTAGGAGATCCTCTTCGTATCATAGAACACAAGTATGCATTGCTGAACGGTTGTAAAAGTGAGAAAAAGAATTGTACGATTATGTCAAGATATGGATCTCATCGATTATAATTAATTAGACAATTACAATCACAGTTTTATTAAGAACTATATGATGACCGAGCATAAAAGTACACAAAGGCAATTAACAACTTCCCACACTGATCTATCGGAAATGAAGTCGAGCAAACGTTGCAAGCGCTACATGTTTCCCAACATTTTGGATTTAGAAACAGGACGAGTAAACTGTTTAGTTTGCAAAATTACCTAGCACCAGTTCTAGAACTCATAGAAGAATGATAGTTGGTGCTTCTCTGCTTGCGGTAAGATGCATAGACGTCATCATACTGGCTCACCTCGATTGGATTTGCCGTTGCGCCGAGACCTAACCTCCCTGAGCTACTCTCAGTCTTGCGGTCTACACTGCCATCAGGGTAGGAACCAGATTCAGGGTCCATCTGCAAGTTAGGAGGCGGAGGAATGCATGCCCCACCCTTTCGAACAGGAGAATCTCTCTCATAGTCATGGTATTCATCTTTCAAATAAGATTGCGCCATTGGACCTTCTGATGGGTTGACCTCTCCAATCTCCTTGAAGAACTTGGACACACGGTCGAGAATCTCAGAAGGAGTCACGGTGGGTGGGGGAACCACAGTTGGTATATCAAGTGGGCTCAAAGGAGAGTAGGGCACACCGCTGCCAATCTGCATCTTTCTCACCATGCCAGGAATGAGCCCAGGTGGGAACAGTGGATAAGGTGGAGGACTTTGATCGGTTATGCCAATAGGTGGTTGGATCGGTACAGCTGCAGGGAGAGAACTCTGGGCTGCTGCTGGGAAAATGCCACCGGGTACTTGGTTCATCGCAAATGGCTGACCGGCAGCAGGTGCAAAAGGTGGGGTTGACGTAGCAGGCAGATGTTTACTGGCATCTTGTTGACCAACCAAACTCAAGTTAGGGTTTTGCTTGTCTGGCCATTGTTGAGTTGTTAAGCCTGCAAAACAATGATCAAAAGCCCCCAAAAAAACAACAATTCTCATAGTCAATTCAATATGGCATAGTAGACATATTTACCATGAGTGTTGAAGGATCTGACAAATTAATGAAATGATTATATATATATATATATATATTGTAAGATGATTATCATGGAGAAGTGTGTTGCTTGTAGCAAATATAAGAGAGTAACCTGTGAAACTCGATGGATCTGATACACTCATCATTTCCTTTTGTGCAGACGACCGGAATGGTAATCCACCAGTCATTTCTATCTCAAGGCCTTTGATGATTTCTTGGTCAAATACTTCTTTAGAAGCCCAAAACTGTAATATCTTCTCGAGACGAGATTGATTAGCATCTTTGTTATGAGGGTTACTGTAAATCCTTGCAAGCATGGATCCCAGCACAGGTCTAAATGCAAGTGCTTCATTATCAAGCTCTTGAGGATTGATCCGGCGTTGCAAGCTACAAAAAAATAAGGTTGAGACAGGATTATGGACTAAACTTTGGAGGCGAAGATCTATATGTTTTCCCAAGCATAAAAAAGGAATAATAATAAATCAATGGCGAGAATGGAGGAACTGCCAGGGGAAGGATAGGAGAAAGTAAAGAAAAACTTGTCTGATAACAGAAATAAGAAAGACAGGAACGAAAAAATAGAAGGAAAATTGCAACATGTCCCCATATTTTATCTTGTTTATGACCTGTAGTCCTATCTTAACTCCGCCAAGTCAATAGATCAACTGACTAACAGAGTACGTGCGATTGTTTAGGTCTCAGAATCTATAATCTAGTCAAAGTAACTCCTAAAACCAACAGAAAAAAGGTTTGCAAGCATATTAACTTAATGTGCTATTTCAAATAAAAGATACATGAGCAAAAGATTGTAGTCTAAGATTAAAAGGTGAGATATATGAGCAAAAGAAGGATCTAAGAATACCTTGTTTCAGAAACAAATTACAAATAAGAGAAAGATACACATCTATCAAGATGGTTTGTAAAGTCCAGTAGATTTTAATGTCTAAAATAGAAAACCAAGTATTCAGATGTGGATATCAATGCTTGAAACTACAGTAGTAGAAATCACAGCCTTACATTAAACCATTATAGTGCCAATACCAACCTGTATGACTATCATTTTTAAATTGTACACACGATTCCTGGTATACAATATTTAACAATATATTTCTTTCTCCAATGCCTTGAAGAAATTAAGAATCTTTTTTATCATTCTTTTGTTCATAAACCAAGATTGCTCATACATGTGAGAAGTAACAAAATGCTACTTGGGCACATAACTTCAATCAGGGATTATTTGCCAAAAGTATTTGGCCGTCTTATAATCCTATTGAACCTAAGCTAATCTTATGCTTGATATGCAATAAATAAATAAAGGTCAACTGATGGTAGAAACAGGCAATATCCACACATAAAACCAAACTGTTAAGTTACAGAATGAGCCAGTGAGATTACTCATAGCCAAAGCAAGTATAAACTGAAATAATCACACATACCACTGAACTATTGAGGAATCAGCAAGTAAGAGTATTCACAATGAAAGCAAGTATACAACAATCATACATGCAAAACATCTTCAATACCTGTCGAAGAGGATGTCATTGGCTAGAAAAATAATATGCATCTGCCTCTCAGCATCTTCTAGAGCAAAAATTCTATCTCTAAGAGCTTCAGCCAAAGCAGGTGCAAAAGGTGATCTTTGCATGAACCACATTTTGGCTCCCTTAATAGACTCCTTGGTGCCAGTTAGATTAGTAAGTACACCATTAAGCTCGGCTCCAACATCAGAAGGAAGTGGCCCAGATAGGCCCTTGAATTTTGTTGATGGTTCATAATCAGATCGGGGCTGTCCCATGTAGGGCTGGGAATGAAGAGGCTGTTGATGCTGATCATAGTAAGGTGGATAAGTAAGTTGGTGTAACTGAGATGCACCCAATGGAGAACCTGTAGAACCAGCTCCAGTGCCTAAAGGAGGAAGATTTAGAGCAGATGGATTTATAATGGGATTATAGGATGGGGGCATCACTGACATAGAAGGAGGGAAAGGATGGTTGAAGGGTGCACCAGAGGCTCGTGTTGACAGCCATAACTTGTATCTATAATAACTATGGCCCTCACCACCAAAAAGAAAGCTGTACTCAGGATTGTCATGTTGCTTCTCACGGATCATAGCTTCAAACTCAGGGCCATTCTTGGCAGAATACTCAACTAATTTATCAATCCGTTTCTGGAGCTCTGGATCTGAAGGAGCAGCAGCAGGCGGAAGAGCGGAATCATATGGGTGTGCATAAGGAGGCGGAGCCATTAAATGAGAGGTTGGATTGTGAGGACCAAATGCAGTTGATGATGGCTGTTGTTGTTGGAGACCAAGATGAGGATGAGGATAGAGCTGCTGTGGCGGTGGAAAAGGACGAGGGTAAGGAGGGAATTGTTGGAGAGACGGATGAGGAGGTAAGAACTGTGACCCAGGTACTTGGTGAGGGAACTGTTGACTCTGTGGATGGAAACCAAACTGTTGCTGAGGTGGCATGCCTGCATGCTGCTGCTGCTGCTGCTGCTGTTGCTGAGCAAATGCCATGGCTGTTGCATAGTCATGAGCTTGTCGATCCATCAATATAGACGATAAAAGGAGTCAAAAATTGACACCTTCAAGTGTTAATACAATTTCTTCCTTCTCCCTACCATATAGAAAAGCACCACTGTAATGAGTAAAAAAGAGAGCAATGAAATAAGCTATATTCTGAGAGTACTATAAGTGTAATTAATAACATTATTCTTCAGGGAGAAAATTGGTTGTAATTTGATAGATAGCCTAAGAAAGACATTTCCAAAAATAACCCCAATATTTCACATCAGAATCAAGTGTTAAATTAAACATGGTGGTGGCAATCAGCTGAAGGTGAAGAGTAGGGTGCATGTTAAATAGCCTCACGAGAGGCAAGCTATGCAACTTAACAAGTGGAAACAGATGGCTAAATGCCTTTTTAATAAAAACTAGAAAATTAATTATCAAGGTCGAAGAAATCCAAGATGCAACTGCTTTATGACAAAAGCGTACCACTGTGAGAACACAAAAACTAATGACTAATGTGTTGAGTCTATGACCAGTATATATCAGTACATCAAACTCAACCCCAAACACGAAAGAAAAATGTTTATTACAAATATATCGCATAAATAATATAGCTCTATAACTATTCTGAACAATAATATGCATAGCCAATACATAAATTTGGCAAAATGAAATGCCTGAGTTGATTTGAAATTTTATGAATAAATAAATGAACTAAATAACAACAGAAAGAAAAAAAAAATCAGCAATAAAAGAAAAAGGAGAATTTAAATAAAAAAATTCCTTAAATGCAATGCAACAAAGCTTATGAGCAAAACCAAATAGATTAGAGCTGAAAATTTTCTATTCCATCTCTGTAGCTAGATAAATATTGAACTTGTTGTCCTATTAACTAAACAAAATCCTATTAAATCTCACTCTTGATCTCTCATAAAGCTCAAAGGCATATTTTAAGCACATTTATATGAACTCATTGCATATCTTATTTGGTGATCATCTGTGAGCTCACTTACAAATCTAGTCAACTACATGAGTTGATTGACTAAGTACTTCCAAATTAAGCTACATCACTGAAGTTGACTTCTGATAAATGCATATTATCACCAAAGAAAGCCATAGCAAACAGTATTAGAGAATCTCAGATAAACCTAGTTCCCTAATAAATGTAATGTTAAACAATGCAAACACTCAAAAATCATGGTACAAATTGACATAACAAAGATTTAAACTTGAAGAAAAAATGAACAGGAGAGATGCAACGCTCCAAGTGAGTTGCCATGGCCATTAGGATGGAATGGCACCCATGATGGTCGTGTAACAATCTCTTGCGCTAAGCCGGAAACAACTATGCAACAAAAACACTAGTAACAAGAGAAACACATAAGAAATACATCAATAAGTACCAAATTGAAAGCAAAAGAAAAATATAGTAAAACCAAAAAAAATCTAAAAACCTTGAAAAAAAGTGTATGAATTGTCCACATCCTCTTTTTGTAGCCCTTCAGCAACAAATAAAGGGAATCAACAATCCTTGTTGAGTCAAGCAACATAATGAATGAACATACATGTAATGTGCAAATAGAAGAATCCAGTAAGACACGCAAGGTTATTAACCACAAATTATGCCATGTATGACGACTGTAATGCAGTCTCACATCCACCTACTATAAACTAGAACTGCAATCAATGGACATGGTTGGATCGTCCATGAGGATATACCTTGCACTGATAAAGAATGGTGCATGTGTACACTCCAACATGTGCACAATTACCAAAGATGACCTGAGTACACTACGCCTAACATGCCACTCGCCAACATGGGCAATATGCAGATGAAATAAAACTGCTGTAACGGCTCATCATACCCTAGCCTAAGGCAATACTTTATCAGCATGCATCACAACTCCCACATATAAACCAAATTTATTATATCTGAGTTCAGCATGTAACTATACCAAAGGTAAAAATGACCTACAGTTAGCACGTAAGTATATGACAAATGAATAATAGATATCAGAAAATCTAACATGGTGCATATGTCCAATAAAAACAACTAGAGTCCAGAAGGACAATGTGAGTAATACAAGAAAAAGAGTCAAAGATAGCATCAGGATTCCTGGTAAAAATCCATACATCAATCTCCAACTCAGTCTCTAACGCCACACAAGTTAACCCCCATCAAGAAATAACACTCTGACTCCTAATGAACACACACTAAACTGACAAACCACATCGCCATTTCAATACCAAACAATCATCCTCTATTTTCCAGCAACGCCACACTAATTATCAAACAAAATTTTAACTCTCGATGCAACATTATATCCCCTAACCTACCTCTTGCATCACCTATCCATAACTCGAAATCCCACAAAAACCACAAGAGAACCACAACACCGGATTAAATGTATCCAGTCCACGAGTATGGTTTGGAACAACTAAAACATTACTAGTTATAAAATAGAATAGGTTATCACGACTCTCATAGAGTACTCCCATACACAACCTGCAAAATGAACACTTCCTATCCCTTTGGTTACCTCTTCTATGGTTCGACCCGATTCTAGGAAAAGAGAAGATAAACCTTCTTACACGAAGCAATTTGTAGAATCTAACACGAATGAGCCGCTAAAGATGGAATAAAACACCTCCTTGCTGCTCCACGATGTAGTCGCACATCCGGGGGATTCTGGAAAACAAAAGGAGAGTTTTTTCAAGGACAACGCACGACAAGAATCAATACCACAGTAGGGTACGAACTCACGACTAATGCAGATTTGGAGTGCAGGAAGACGGCAGGAATCTCGCTCGATGCTACTGCAACTAGGACTGAAACTTACTGCGGTGGACGAGGGAACTAAGGATTGCGGCTGTCGATTCTACGGAGGAAGGCAGCAAAGGCAGGCGGCGACAGACGACGGCGAGAGGGAGTCTCAGGAGATCAGGAAAGGAAAGAGATGAAAGCCGCATCAAACCCTAAATTGATTTTGAGTCTGAACCGGATCAAATTGATTTGGTTCGGGTTAAATTCAGCTCCGATTCAACCGAAATAAGTCTGATTCAAATTCGATCCGAGTCCAAATCGATATCCAGCTGATCCAACTCTTAAATAGCTTTTCCAAACACAATTTAGCGGACGGTTCTATTTATAGATTTATTGAATAAATAAATAAAATTAAACATTTTTTAAAAAAAACAATACAATACAAATAGAATCTGTATTAACAATCCGAGTCAGTCGTTGAAGGTCACTGTTCCTCACCTGCTTGATAAAGCCTCCAATTCTGTCCATTTCTCATTCAATTTGGTCGGTCCAATGTTGCCTGGAAGAACCCACTTGAGAGCATCGTGGGTAGAAACTACCATCCCCATCCGTGAACGTTCCTCGACTTTCCCGCGTAATTTTTACAGTCCAAGTCAAACAAATCAACGTACGACGTCACTCCCTCCCCTAATCCCCTTCCCTTGCGGCCTTGCCTATATAAATACAGAAAGTAGTAGAACACAATTAGACACCAATAACACGCTTCTAATTTTGTTGCTCGAGGTTCCAAAACCTTCCTCTACTTTTTTTTTGTTTACATTCTTCGTACCTCGTGTTTTTAATCGATCACGTTATTTCTTACTTAATTACCCTCTCGGCAGGCGGCAGCGATGTCGACATTTTCGCACCTAGCCTTTTTCACCGCCGCCTTTTTCTCTTTCTCCTTTTCCGGCGAGGAAAACCCGACGACGGCCGCGGACGAAGCCTCCGGAATTTACCTCGAACTCTTCGCTCTCTTCCTAATCGCCTTGGCCCTTTTGTTCTTCCGACTCCAGTCGACCGTCCAACGCATAAGGTACGACGTATTATTAATTAATGATGAAATATTTTATCATTACAATTTAATAATTTACTAAAAAAATTATTAATGACAGTAATAATTATATATTTATTTATCTATCTTCATTTCTTTATAGCGCGCTCGGTAAATTGTTGACGCCCTTCATTTTCGTGTTCGTCGTCACCTGCGACGCGTTGCTCGCCGGAGACGCCCCCGCTGGAGCCACCGTCCGTGCCAATTGCTTGCGCTCCTTCGCGCTGTTTCTAGCCGGGGTAGCCTTCTTGTTCACGCGGTTTTGCGCCGGCGTCATCCCCTCGGCGGCGGTGCCGATCGGTTTCCTCCTCGTCAGACTCGGAGTCGCCGTATTCTTCTACCGTGCCTACTCGATCCAATGGATTAATGACGGCGCCGACTTCATCGGATGCTTAGATTTACAACAGTTCCAGCTCCGCATCGCCGGAGTAGTGATCGTGTGGGCGCACGCCTGATATATTTCCGCAGTCCATGTCATTATCAAGACAAAACTCTATAATAATATCCTAAAAATAAAATACTATCTTCTTTATTTCCAAATATTGTCAGTTCTATACATTTTCTGTAAATATTAATGAAATATTTTCACGATTCAAAATGATATTTTTAGTTTGAATAATAATTACTCACCTTTCAGCATATATATATTTTTCCAAAGAAAAAAACAGAAATAATGGGGCATTCCGAGAATCGGGACCTCTCGCACCCTAAGCGAGAATCATACCACTAGACCAAATGCCCTTATCGTTTAAAAATTTAATAAAATGTTAATTAAATAATATAAATATTTAGGATCGGATCCAAATGGTTTAATGGCCCATGTGCTTTCCGTAGCTTTTTGTTTTTCTATAAACATTATGAGAATTTTATATTTCTTTTAAATTTGCTTGATGATAGATTTTAGTTTTGAATTTAAATTGCTTCTTCACATGTGCACCTTATTTATACCTGAAGATCACGGGCAGGCAATCTTTGTGGAGCCAATGAAAACTTATAATTCATTCAGTCATCTCCATGCTTTTCTTTTTTAATTCGAATCTGTAAATTATATCTCATGCAAGCTGCGCAGATACTCCTCTTGATGGTTACTCCAATATCCATTGCGATTGCCATTGCTGCGCTCTGATCGAAACAGAATGAGAACCGAGGAGATGTTTCGTCCTGGTTTAAACATCTTGGAACTGAAACCTCTGTCATGCTATATATATATGGACAAGATCACTTTCGTGGAGATCTAGTGAATATATATATTCAGTGTAGTTTTTTTTTTCACTTCCTAAATCCCGTGCTCACACTCATGACAAAAGACGAAACGCTTGTTCCAGTGCTCTCAACGCCCCCGTTAATCCGTCCTACTCGTGTGCACATATGCAGGATAACAATATTCCTCACATCTATATATATAAAAAAAGAGGAATGATCTATTACATACATTTTTTAATCTAAATATTATATTTTAAATCTTAAGTTCTAAAAAAAATATTATGCAATCATAGCACATACTCAAGGACGGATCTAGAAATTAGTATTGGGGTGGGCTTGAGCTTTACAAACTAATTGAACTCAAATGCTAGGATTGAAGAGATGTGGTTCACCTAGTGGAAGTCGGTTCATCTTCACAAGCCATCATCGGTTCACCTCTTCAAACAATCAATAGTTTATAACTTAGTTCAATTTGGAGAGGGTTCATAATTTAAAGACCGATTCAATTTAAAATCTGGTTCGATTCAATTTGAGAGCCAATTCATTTTGGATTGGTTCAATTAGAGATTGGTTTAATTGGAGGTTCACTTGAGGTCGGTTCAGCTTGTAACCTTCGTCCGATTCATCAGCCCTTGCACAAGCACCTGCATCCGAAAGTCCTCTCCCAACTCACGAAGGAATCCTGCGACCTCCATCCTGCAACAACGCGACCTCCATCTGGAGCTCCATCCCGATCGGGAGTCCTCTCCATCTCCCTCATGCATCTTCTTTCATCCGCAAGTCATCGTCACCTTCATCCGCAGCTCGCCCTTCTTCTCTGCAAGCCACCCTTGTCGAGCAGATTTGCCTCCTTCTAGCCATCACCCAACACGGGCACAAGGTGCCTTGGAAGCTGGTGCGGCGGCCGAAAGGAGGAGGACGCGGAGGCTCGTCGACGATCAGGAGGAAGCGGGTGTTTGTGAGTCTGGAGACAAGCTATTCCCATCCCTGTTCTAATCGAACCTCTCCCCTTCTTCCTCCTTCACGTTGTTGCAACAAGCTATGAACTGTGTTCTCCATCTCAAACCTCACTTCCCTCTCCCAAGAGATGTCTTCTAACTACCATCATCGCCTCCTTCAATGCCCCCATCCGCGCTCTTATCGCTACTCAGCTCCACACATCCATCAGTCACCATTCTTGGATCCAAATTCAACTATTCAAGCCTCCAACTCCCATCTCGATCAAGACCACAAAGGCAGAAGCAATAAAGAGGTCTTCCAGGTTAGTCTGTCCTCACTAGAATGTCTCTCAGCTTCGTTAGCCTCACCATTCTTGGTGGACTAGCTACCTATACCACAAGGGAAAAAAATTAGACTGAGCTATAGCCAGGACAGTTCGTACATAGATCTGTCTATGCACACACTGATGAGCAATATATTAATTATATATATATGAGTGATATCCTGCTCGACTCGTTGTCCGTGACGAGTCCATGACTGAGTGATCGGGGCGCCCGAAAGTGATTTGGGTTCCTCGAGTGAATGCACTAAGTTTTTTTTTTTAAATCCTAAACTCTAAATATTATACCTCGAAACAAATACCGCATACCCCTTAGCACCTAATTTTTTCATTTTAAAATTTTTTTCATTTTATTTTTTTTAGCTTGAACACTATAACTCAATCCTTAAATCCTAAAGACAAAATCTTAAACGGCTTAACCCCGAGCTAAAAAAAATAAAAATAAAAATTCTATCTACATTCACTTTAAGGTGCTTGGATCACTTCCGAGAGTCTCGATCACTCAATTGCGTACTGTCGCGCAGGGAGAGACGCAATGTATCAAAATTATATAATGCAATCGCGAAGATAAGATAGCGATTAAACCATGCATTAAACCCTTCCATAGGATTGATTTTTGCCCTCGGGGGGCAGGGTGCTATTGTTAGGCCCTCCAACGATAGATAAATATTTGGAGTTTGAGACTCAACTGTGATATATTATTGGAGATTTTTTTTCTTAATGTTTAGTGGACCCGAGAACGTTGACTGTCAGGATGGACCTCCACATGTGCTTCTCCGATTTACCTTGATGGCCGGTGAAAAACTTTCATGGAGCTAGGTCGGTCATCCCAAGATTAGTCAAACCAAAGCTTGGATACCTGTTACCAATTAAAAAAAATAAAATTTCTTCACCCCAAGACGTAATTGAATTGATAATCATGTGGTAAATTTGTAAAATTGAATAAGGGTCGAATCCAAGTGAAGCCATTGAAATATCCTCCCACATAAGGACCAGTTTGGTATCTGATTTACTCCTTCCCAATGATATGAGCAATTATGTGGGGCCGGAGACGAATTTCACCTTGTACAAAATTTCTTCAACCTTGTCACTTTCATGACTAGAGCTGGTTTGATATTATATATATCAGTATCGAAACCTTATATTGTATATCGTATCGAAAATTTTGATGTATTAAAAAAATCATATCGATACCGTACTAAAATTGCATATCAAAACTTTTTGATATAATATAATACCGTATTAAAATTTTTGATATACTGAATTTTTGATATAATTCAACATATTTCGATATAGATATGAATATGTATGATATATCAAAAATTTTAATATTTTTTCCACTCCTATTCATTCATACCACGTTATGAATGACTATCTAAAAGACTTTAAAGTAATTAATGACTACTAAAAACATTATCAATTTAGATAATCAAGATTAGAGGTGAGTAAAAGTTTAATTAAATCGAATAAATCGATCGAAAATTTGGCTTATTTTTTTTTTTAAAATGATTAATTCAGTTTGATATAGTTTTAAATTTTTTTATTTAGTTAAATCGAATAGATTAAATAAATTATTATTTTTAACTAATTTTTAAGATTGAAATTGAATATTTATTAAATTGAATCAATTTTTAGATTTAATTAAAAAATTTGATTAATCAACTTAATTTAATTTAAGCTGTCGAGGTACCGTTTGATAGCCATTTTCCCTTTCCATTCAATAGCTGTGCCCAGTCAGTTTGCCTGACAACTCACGGAGAGATTACAGATGTTACGTACCTTACTGATTCCGTCTGTCAGAAATGTTTCGAATCCCGTTTTAAATTTTTTTGAATACTATGTTTCTTTTATAAGAGTATTCGCACGAGAATGCTGTTTTACAGCCATTGATTATGACAGTGGAGGAACGGGATCGCATCGCAGATTCAGGATTTATGCGGACATTGCGCTTGACAGGCATGAGGAGAGAGTTATGCGGACATCGCTCTTGGCAGGCGTGAGGAAAGAGGGGCAGGTTAGCAACTTCACGGGGAACACTAGACTTGAATGCGACCCCTTTTCTCTCGCCGACATCCTATCGTTCGCTCTCTCGCTCTCCGCCTCTTTCCCTCACCTTCTTTCGTCCTCCGGCGACGGAGCTTGGAAGGTTTCGAGGCATATCCGTTTGCTTCGGGATCTCCTTCGCCTCCGTGTCTGGTTTCAGGACGGGAGAGAGGTGGAGGATCGGCGTTCAGATCTGCATTCTTCGTGCGGTATTCTAGATTCGGATAGCGGGAAGGTTTTGTTTCTTTGTCGTGTTGAAGTGCGACTAGGGTTGGAGACCGAACTCCGAAGGTTAGGTTGGTTTTCGGGGCGAGAACATGCCGGCTCCGGGATTTTCCTCCGCGAAGGCAGAGAAGAAAAGGGATCCGAATAAGCAGCAGCTGCAGCAGCAGAGAAGGGACCCGTACGAAGTGCTTGGCGTCCCCCGTAACGCAATGGAACAGGAAATCAAGAGTGCGTACCGAAGGATGGCTCTAAAGTAAGACATCTTAGGTTTGCTTTGCTGATTTATGGCATTAGTATTTGAGCTAAAATTGTTTTTTTAAATCCAATTTTCATTTTGCAAATCATTATAGGTAATGACTGGAGAAACTTTTGGTTTTGGTCGATATGTTTCTATCCAGGCCTTATTGATATAACATTGCGCACATAAATTACATATAATTTGTAAAAGTTCTTCGTGCCTCAATCCTTTTTACTGTATTCAGGTAAGTGTGACTTAGTGACATGGGTATGGCATATGATTCAGAAAGTGAATGATTTATAATAGAAATTACAAACAATTTGAGCTGAAGTGCCGTCGTATATCATATGCGAAGGTCTTGGTTTTGAACTGACTATGTTTGGTGGCCTAATGTAGGGAAGGGGTTGGTCGAACCTCAAGCCATCTGATGAAGTGGCATGTCTCCGAGCAAGTTCCATCCTTCATCAGATGCCAATTGGATAAGATAATCATAGACACTGATTGTCTCTTGTGTAATCTAGACAGTCAACATTAGTTATCTAGTCCCAAATGAGGGATTTTTCTATTCACGCTAATCTCACATTGCTTTTCTTGGCAATATGACGGCTTCAATAGTGGCCATCTGCATGAATGTTGCCTTCTTGTCAATGATGCAACCCATCTTGTATTGATTGTATGATGCATGATGATTACCCCCCTATTGATATTACTCTGGAGGTTTGATGCTAATGATAAGAACTATACATAAGAAATGATGCATTTATTGTTGTTCTCATTACCTCTATTTTAAATACAATCACTCTCTAGCTGGCTTTGGCATTAAAGCATTATACCACTGGGTACCACTAGGTCCATTTGCACTGACTGATAGAAGTCATCCCCCGTATATCTGGAATTCAGTTTTAACTTTATAGAAATAGCTTCCTCAAAAATCCTTGATCCCTTTTTTTCAGCTCTTATTGCTGCATTATGCCAACTTATTTAGCTTAGCAGTCTTACACAAGCAAGATAAAACCCTATACAACAGAATAACTGATTCTCATAGCCGGTTTCAGCTTGGTCACTAATCTGGTGGGAATAAATATCTCCAACTTGAGGTAGTTATAATTCAAACCAGTAACTTTTTTGCTTTAAGTGGTACTATGATAATTCCAATACTGGAAGTCTGTGGTTCACTACAATATCTTATTATTATCCTTCTTGACGTCTAACCAATATAAAATAATACTAAAATATGATCTGAAGATTAATTTAACATGTATTAGAGGCTAAGTGGTTTCAATGAACTTGTTTGCTTGATGATGCTGATGTGTTGGGGGCTAAATGCTATGTTCATCACAATCATGACAGTGAAAATGTAGTCTTGCTTCAAGTAACTGAAAAAGTTATATGACACAGACTGTCAACATCTCATCATCAAGCCTTATTTGTCACAAGCCTTATATGCCGTATCATCGCAATCAAGTAGTCTGTCCCAACTATTTTGGATCAGCTAGCTCAACTAGCTATATGCATCTTATTCCTCATTGAGATTTATACAAGCTTATATCACAAATAATTTTTTTATTTTATATTTTATTCTTTCCAATAAATGTACACACCCCTTTTAGGACTCTCATCTCTGCTATATGAAGACAAGTTATTCAATAATTCTTATCCTTCCAGGCATTGCAAATTTATTTTATCTTCTTACCATAATGCTATCAGTCCTCTATTGTTGATGAAATGGTTTTGCTTACAGTCATATTGTAGAGTTTGTAGCAGTGACTAAAATCTCGTGCCGAACCGCCCGGTACGGACGAAACGTACCGTTCCGCTCACACACCGAAACCGGCATCAGCACGCCCGAGGTTTTGAGGCTCACAGCCGGCCTTAGAGGCGTCGTGCGAGCCCCGCCGCCGGCCTCAGAGGCGTCGCACGACGAGTCCGCTGTGGCTGCGGGACTTGCGCGATGAGTTCGCCGCGGCCGCGGGTCTCGTGCGACGAGTTCGCCGCGGGGCTCGTGCGACGAGTCCGCCGCGGTCGCGGGACTCTGGCGACGAGTCCGCCACGGTCGCGGGGCTCGCGCGACGAGTTCGCCACGATCGCGGGGCTCTGGCGACGAGTTCGCCACGGAGCAACAATTCAATTATTAAATAAACTTTCGTTAATAATTTCAATCAACTCCCGGCTATAGTTGGGATATTTTAAATAGACTTAATTAAATCCTAATAAAATTATCCTATTAATTATATATATTTTTTTAAAAAATATTTTAATTTTATTCTTGTATTTTAATTTTAAAAATATTTTAATTTTATTCTTGTATTTAGATTATTTTTTATTCTTAATTAATATATTTTATATTTAAAAAATACCGAAATCATATTGGCACGGCACGATACGATATCGAAACTGTATCGTTCCGATCCAAAATTAAAACCTCGACACGGGTCGAGATTTTAAACCTTGTATAGTTCGATTAATTCCTCACTATTCTTCTTCTCCATCCTCCCTCGCCGGAGATTGACTTGAGTATCGGAGTGGCTAAGCCAAGGAACCCCTGGCCTCCATTCTAACTCTCTTCCTCTCTCCCTTTCCTTCTCAGGTTCGGCGGGCATCTTCAACGACCCGTCCCTCTTCTCGGTGATCGGTGACAACTCACCGATGGCTGACCCGTCGGCGATCTCAGGCAGAATCAATTATATTACCTGAACATCATTGATTCTTATATAATCCACATAATCAATTTGATTTGGATTACATAGGATTACATTTACAACCATTAACGAATTTGGAAAGTTAGAAAAAATTTCACATTATTAGGTACTGTTATTAAAGGCAAAGGCTATTGCTCTAAATCACTGAGGATAAATTTTTCCAAAATACTACAATGGCTCAAGTAACTCAAGTGCTTATATACAGTATTTATAGTCCCCACAGGGGTGTCCAGTTGGCTAGTGGGTGGTAGATTTACTACAATGAGGCAGGGATCAATTCCCGGCGGGCGCATGCCCTCGGGAAAAAAACTCCTCTCACCCCCTACCCACTTGGCGGTCGGTTATAAGTTGACCCCGTGATTTACCTCCCTTCATATAACCTTGGACGGGCTGTGAGGAACACCTGGGGTGAACGTAATCACCTTTTGCTATAATTATATACATATTTATAAAGTAATGAACAAGTATACAAGTTCTACGAACAAAGCATCATACTAATTCTTTTACATTTAATAAAGTTACGCACCTTTAAAGAAAAATGTTACCATAGTGGTAAAAGAGATGCACTGTAATTTTGTATTCAACATAATATATCGACATAGATTGAATTATAACCAAGGGTATTCAAAGGAATTGAATTTTCATCATGGTTTTAAATTGCCACCACTTAGGCCACACATGCAACCGCCTAGGTAGATTTTGAAGGTGATTGCATACTGATTCTATATGGCCGCATATGACATATGTTATATACATGTGCAATTAAAAGACCTTATTTATTTTATTTGAACTAATATAAATTGGACCAAATTGACTTAAAATCCTAAGCGGTACATAGTAGATAGAAAACTGTAAGTGTTAATCACTTATTTTGCAAGTGGTAAATATTTACATATCAATACAAATTAAATTTAATAATATAATATTGATTATATGCCCCCACATACTGCATATGTGCTATATAGTGGATCATCGGCACATCAGTTGCATATGCCTTTTAAGATTTTAATCTCAAATTTAAGAACTAATATTCTGTGGATTTGAAATAGAGTACCAAAAATAAACTAAAAAACATAAAGAGAGAAAAAAGAGAAAACCCAGATTGGAAAATAAGAAATCCAAGTAATTTAGGGATAGTTAAACAAGATCAGCTTAGAATGTTGGGAGTCAACGTCCTCATAATCATTATCTTATCTCGTTAAATAAATCATCAAGATTATGTTTTCCTAATCTTATATGTGAATCATTAAGCTCAAATCTCAAAGTATTTAAGGCCATGTACAATTCTTCCATCCACACTGCTTTGAGAGCTATAGTTCACATTGTCAATTTGCCTTCTGTTATGAATATCAGTCACCAAGTCAAAGTGAAAACTGAAACGGATGGAGGAAACATAATAGCAAATTTTCCAGATGATAAAAATTCCAAATGTGAATTATCAATGTATACTCGATTACCACACCTGCACCTGAATTGCGTTAGAAAAAAAAAAAGAAGGAAACTTCAACACAACAACACAACAAAAAAGAACTTGGAGCTTCCTATAGGAAATGAATAAAAGGCTTATAAATAATTCTTTCAAATTTTACTGAGGTTCTAATTTGTCAAGTCCAGAACAAGACATGTAAAAAAAAAATTACAAGAATATAGGCACCATATCCTCAGTAACGAACACTTTAAAGAAAAACATATACAATATCAAGATGAAAATGCAATAGCCATTTTTCTCAAAAAGTAGGTTCATCAATTACATTAAATGAGAGAATTCCTATTTGCACAAACAATGCTCTATCAACAACAGCCCATACACAAGTTGTATGTCATTCGTAATTTGAATGCACATTACAACCCAGATGGAAATTTTGTTTACTTTTGTAAGATGAAATATATTTACAGGAAGCATTCAATAATTAATAGACACTTGAACAAGAGAAGGAAGAAGTTTACAGAAAATAAAAATATAAATACAAATTAATTCTTCACAAGCACATTGCCCTGATCAGAACAGGTCATTGTTAGCCCTACTGTAACAAAGACGCAACCAATTTCTATAATTTAATGGCGGAGAAATCATAATTTTTTTAACTTTGTGAACCTAGTATATGATTTTCGACCATCTGATTCAAAGAGACATCTTGCTTAGTGAAATCCAATGAGGTGAACGAAATCAAAATGAGAAAGTCGGAGGGCGTGTACAGAAGGAAGAAACGGCGGAGACTAGATCGAGCTCCGACGCCGAGGAAAACGCAGGAGACAGCGACGGAGGCGGCGACGGGGAGAGGTGAGGATTACCTCGAAAGGATCCCGTGACCACCGGCAGTTTCCCAAGCCCTCTCCAACGCGGCGCGAGGTGAGAGAGCCCATGGGCCAACGAAACGAGGCCCATTGTGAATCAAACACAAGACCAATAAAATAATTATTTTTTTCTTAAAATAATTCATCACCAATTTATTGCAGGCAAAAAAATCACAAAAGGTCCCAAAAAAATTTGTTTTCTAGCCACTTTTATTATTTCTTGATATCAAAGATTAATATCAAGAATGATTCGGATCTTTAATTATATAAATTTTGAAATTAAATATCCTAAAATTATGACCAAAAAATTTAAATTTTCAGAAATAGAATGACTAATTTGTAAGAGGAGAAATATTCTCTCTAGAATAACAACCGCTTTTGGATCAAATTAAAATGTGTAAATAATAAATATGAAAAATAAGGATAAAAAGCAGACATTTTGTATTAGTAAGAAATCTGTTGAAAGAGAAAAAAAAAAAAGGTCTGAAAAACGATTTTTGGAAAACCATCTTCATTTTAGAAAGCATTATTTTGTAGAAAATATTTTAATATTCTATTTACGAAAATTATTTATTCTTACAGATTTTAAATGATAAATCAGTTTGAAACTAATAATATTAATATTTTACAACAATGTATCTCATTTTTAGCAGTAATAATTACTATCATTTTAATTATAATTCGGCTCGTATTGATCAAAACATATCAAACTATATTATCACATTGAATCGATTATTAAAATTTTAAAAAAAAACAAAATCAGTTTGAGAGATATTTATCATTGAAACTTATTCTGATAACTCGAGTCTATATTAGAAATTCAACATTCTGTTTTATTTTAAAAAAACGAAATATTTCAATAACACTACAAATATATTTATAAGCCTTTAAAAAAATATGGAATTTAGTTGAAACTCGATTAAGTCAAATCAAATTTAAATTCTATTTTTTCAATATGAAGATATAATTTTTTATTTAATTAATTTCTTACTAATTCACTTCACTTCATTCAATTTAACCCAATAATTAATCAAGTAATATCGAATTTAGACGACCAATTTAATTCCATAAATTTTTTTCACTAACTGTTATAATAAATCAAGAAATGCTAATAGAAGTTCATCTAAAGGACTAACATTCTTAGGCTCATTTTTCGCTTTCTTACAATAACACCGTAACTTAAATTTAAATCTTAAATCATTTAATTATCTATTAAAAAATTTAACTATTACATCATTATGCCAATCCCAAGACATCATTCAATTTAACCCAATTGTGGCAAAAGGCGAAATGCTTGGCCAGCGCCCCCGCCAGTCCATCCCAGGACCAACACGGAGGAGATAAATCACGAGGGCTAGTCTAGCCAGCCCGAACAGTGACTAGTGCATAAGGGGGGCAGGCACACGAAGCGACATCCACGTAGGGTTGAGTGGAGTGTTAGAGGCGTATATGACATTGATGTCGTATACTTGATACCATGTGAAAGTCACTATGAGTCATATTTGTCGTTATTGGTTTTATCAGTGGCAATTATTGACACAGATTCATATTAGAGTTGCAATTGTTAGGAATGGTCGGACCTTCAAATCGGAAGGGTTGACTCGACAGAGATATTCTTGATCGGGAATGTTCTCGTGACTTGAGCACACTGTTTTGAAGACATTCCCAATCGAGAATGCTCTTGACGTGTAACATGTTATGAGGATGTTCTCAATGTGAATACACAGTTGAATTTCTAGGAATATTCCTGATAGGAGATATTCTTAAAATGAATATATGGTTGAAGTCTATGTGATCTTTTGATGATGTTCCTAGTCGAATATGTTCTCAAAGTGAGTACATGACTGAAGTCTTTAATGACCTTTCAAGAGATATTCCCGGTCGAGAATGTTTTCAAAATGAGTGCACGGTTGAAGTTCTATCTTATCTTTCCGAAGATATTTTCAGTTGTGGATGTTCTCAAAGTGAGTACACAATTAAAATCATGTGATCGATTGTCGAAACATCTCCTCTAGACATATGCCTGGTCAGGCGCAGCTCGACCCGTGTGACTCGCTTCTCAAACAATGTATATTCCTGCGCTGAGATCCTAGATGGATGAGCGACCGATGAGATGGAGGCGAGGTTGACCAAGTCTTCGAACACTAGTAAAGTGGACTGCTAGAGAGGTTCAAGAGGTTTTCACCGATTATGAAAATAAGACAGAGAGTCGGAGGGTTAGAGGGGAGGTCGGGGAGTGTC